>CM042233.1:15755795-15858295 GCA_023566465.1 Cottus gobio | reverse complement strand
TGCGATGTGCACAAAAGGTGACATTCCAAAAGGTTTTAGGACAAATACTTTTAAAGTTATGAGCGTTGCAAAACAGGACACGGCCCTAAGATGTTCATTGGTCAAGCGAAATGAGATATCCGAGAAATTTCACTTGCGCTATGTCTATACGCCTCCATTGATGATGCACAGCAAGTTTGGTATGAATCGGACCAAGTATGTTGGAAAAACGGGTTTTTTCACAAAATTCAAAATGGCGGAAAATTTTGGTGGGCGGACTTTATGCCTCTGAGAGGCTTTTTTTTTTAGAGCAGGTGGAGATGGACATGTGTGAATTTTTTCAAGTCGATCGGACAATCTACTATATAGACAGTCTACTTCCTCAGGATGAGATTTCAGTATCAAATACTCGTTGACCACCTTCAGAGTCAAGAGGCACTATTGATCCCTCGCTGACTCCCATGGTGAGTGCATCCCTTTATTGACTCCATGCCAACAAATGCAATATGAACAGCTACACCAGCGGAGAGCGGAGCTTGTGGATGGGCCCAACGGTGACACCAGAGCCTGTGGGAATCTATCTGCCAATATGGACCAGCAATGACCAGCAATTAGTATCGGAAAAAAAAAAACATGATAATGCTCCCTTTTTTCTTTTGTGTTGATCCGATCCGTGGCTCTGAGCCGTGATGCGATCCGAACCGTGAGTTGTATGATCTGTTGCACCCCTCCCATCCAGACCAAGCCAGTTCTTAAGTTGTTGAGCTGTTGACATCAGCAGCACTGTTACTGGCCCTGCTGGTGCAGAGCGATGACACCAGAGCTGTGACTGGCAGAGTGTATTTATAAATCACCTCACACCTCCGATCTATGTTCCCCTTCCCTGTTGCACTTTGTGCTGCTGCACAAAATAGCACCAAAATAGTAGGCGTGCTTGAGAGGCCCACATCGTGTGTGCGCCCAAGGCCTCCTTACACTTGTCATTCCTCTTAAAATATGGCCCTTTACTGTGAGGGGGATGGACATTGCAGACGTGTGTTCACTACTTCTTTCTTTTTTTCTTCTTTTTGTTCACCCAAGGTCACATTTTTTTTTTTTTTTACTTTCTAGACCCGTCATGTACATGGAAGCATTCAGTTGTATAAAATGCCATTACATCCACATTTATTTTGATCAGATGCCACAGCAATACGTTTTGGGGGCTTCTCAGCCTGACCTCATGCTGTATTGAAAACATCTTGAAGCTAGAGATTGAGACATAAACTCATGTTTACAATGTTTACTGAGGGAATAAATCGAGAGAAGTAGAGTCATTTTCTAGAGACTTCTATACAACCAGACTTTTTGCAACTGGAAGAGTCGCCCCCTGTGTCAATCAGTGTGGGATCATGTACTCATATTTCATGTTTTCTTTTTAATTGGAGAGTTTTATGATACTCAAGGACTTAGACCTAGCACCTAGAAATTCTATGAAGTTACTCTATTTCCCGAAAAGCTGAAAGTGAAAGGTTTTCACCTTACAGCAGTGGTACTGTCCCTGGAGGCCGGTCTCTGTTGTCAGCCACGATTGTTTTACTGACATTCGCGTACATTTATCAGCGTGATGCCTGAGATATCACCATGGATACTACAAAACACACATCCTATTTGCCCGTCTTCTAAATCCAGTCTGTGTGGAGCTATAAAGAGTTGCAGTGAGCATGGAACCACACATAAGAAATACGTTTTGTCTCTCTGGCTGAAGGGCGACATCAGCCACCCGGAGGATGCCATCTTCATCCGCCAAGTCACAGACGCTGAGACGAAACCCAAGTCCACCTGGTTCCCTCTGCGTAGGAAGCCTTGATCACACTTGGGTTATGTGCTGGCGTCCAGTGTACTATTACCAAATTGTTTGCCATCACGTCTTCCCATTCCAAAACCATTGTTTTCTCTCTCGTAAGTAATAGTTCCGAAACCGTTCTCCTCGTTCGTGGCTCTTGTTAAATATTTCATTGTTTGTTTGTTCTTCACATATTCTCTCCTGGCCAAACTTTAGGGATGAACCCGGGCTACAGTACAGGAGCAATCTTTCTTCACTTGAACGTCAGCATGACTGTGCTGTTTGCTACCCTCCAGAAAGTTTAATCTGAGTGGAGCTACGCCTCATGCACTTACTACATTTAATATTCAACATGTGATAGTTCCATTTAGCTACTCAGTACAATAATGAAAAGCTTCACTGCAATGGAACCATTCACTGACTTTGGTTTTCCTATTAGCCCCAGCAGCATTTAGGCATGACGGAGCTCTCAGACCGCAGGACGGTTTAATGTGATGCGTTTATTTGGATGCCCATACCACTCTGCATTGGGCTGTGCTCATGAAGTCTGCTGATAGAAGTACTGTATCATGTTTTTCATCTCACATTTCAAATGGACAAAGGCTGTGTGTGGTTTGATGTTGACATTGGGTCTATCTTGGGTACATCTGCAGGGTATGTTGTGTTGATGGAGGTCAGATTGTTATGATGCGTGGTGGCGGACCCAAACGCAGACCAGGGGCCTGTTGCACAAAAGTAGAATTAAGACATCCGGGATAAATGACTCAGCTGAGCTCAATGAAGCCAAAACATGTGCGTCCAGGCTTAATTGGTTGCACAAAGACCAAGCCAGGATGAGCAGACACGGATTCATTAAGCCAGGTGAAACCAATCCTGGATAGGTGCGCGCTCACGGCTCACTCAAATAGTCACAGATTAACTGATTTACCATGGCATCAAGAGCCGCGTACTTTTCCCAGTCGGAAGCACAAATCCTCATGGAGGCATACGAGGAGGTAAAAGATATAATTAAGAAGAAAGGCAACACCGCCACAGTGATAAAGCAAAGAGAAAAAGCGTGGCAAAGTATTGCAGACCGCCTGAATGCGTAAGTAGTGCACAATTACACACTCACCGCTCCGCTGAAACATCACAATTACAATTCAAATATTTAATTCACATCTCCAAAAATGCAGTTGTACTGTAATTATGAAACGGTTAAATTTTTAATTGAAATGCATTGCAGATATGAGTGAAATTGTGTAAAGTAACTCCATCACACTGTATAAAGCTATGATAAATTATTATTAAAGCCTTACATTATTATTTAACGTTACTACGCTCAGTACGGTTTAATCTTAGCCGTTGTACTCTGCTTCTTATGTTGTCCACCGTTTTTTTTGTGTTTCTCCTGCTTTCATTAATGTAAAGCTGCTTTGACAGAATGAAACAATTGTGAAAAGTGCTATATAAATAAAATGTAATTGAATAAATAGATGAGCTATAATAATAATCACTTTAATTTATATAGCGCCTTTCAAAGGACCCAAGGTCGGTTGCTCACTGCACTGCAAAAATGTCTTTCTTACTTATTCTTTTTTAACTGAAAACAAGACAAAAATACTATCTAAAAAAAATCTTAAATATTTTCTTGAGCAAAATTACCTAGGAAAATAAGCAAAAAAATCTGCCAGTGAAACGAGAACTTTTCTAAAATTAAGTGTTTATGGAAAAAGTAAATTTTTATTATATTGACAGATTTTTTATTTGTTTGTTTGTTTTAATCACACATTTACTTAAAGTTTATATTTTTTGTCTAAACTATACTTATTTTGCTAGGTCATTTAGCAAATCAAGAAAATACATCTTTATTTAAGTTTTTTTTTTGTTGATATTTTTACTGAAAACAAGACAAAAATACCAAGTAATTTTTTGCAGTGTGACTCCATTAAATGTGTGTGTGTGTGTGTGTGTGTGTGTGTGTAGATTAAACATGAACGGGCCAAAACGGACATGGCAGCAGGTCAAAATCAAATACAAGAACATTCTGCAGAATGGTATGGTCCCTGACTAATATTTAACAAAGCACAAGCATATATTGTACCCAGAAGGTGCCTGCTCACACATTGTCTGTACTGTTTTAGCAGTGAAAAAGAATACCCACAGACAAGGCACGGGTGGTGGGTCACCAAAGGCTGACCTTACCCCAGCAGAGGACATGGCCTTGGAGCTAAATAAAGGCAGGCCCGTCTTAGAGGGGATCCCTGGGGGGAAAGAGACGAGCATAGGTTCCTCCCAAGATGCCACCCGCTTCATTCAAGGTATGTCCTTCCATCTCTACATGGGATACAACCACATTCATATTGAATCAATTTGGACTGTCTGACTTTGGTTTACCTATTGCCTTGCAGTGTCTGGCAGCACTGTGTTCCTGTTAGAGCCACCAGCACAAGCACCAGACGATGCTGATCCAGTGAGTACTCCATCAAAGGCATACTGTAGGCCTGGCATGTCTTGTCTACTAGCTTCAATATGAATCCGATTAGATGTGATAGGGTGAAGGCCCCAGTGCAGCAGCAACAGCACATGATGGAGACGATGATGAGGAGGAGACCATCTCTCTGGATTCCAGAAGGCATGAGGTATCATGTTAAGACTGTGAAAGTACTATTTACTCTACAATGGTGAGGAGTCCTCATCAAAATCAAAAAATCTAATTTCTTTTACAGGACCCAGATGCTATACAGTGGGAAAACCAGCCTGGCAACATAGTGCGTATTAATAAAAGGACACCACATCCTGCCAAATTCCAGCTGCGCTAATTGTATTGTGTTCACAGAGCTCACAAGCTATCAGAAAGTTGTATGGCAACCACCTCCGGCGCCAAATAGAACTGGCAGACATAGACATTCAGTTCAAGAAGAAAAAGATGGAAAATCTTGCACTGGAGTCCGAAATAAAAAAGACAATTAGGAAACTGGACCTTGAAATAAAAAAACTTGAGAGGGAGGTGAGATATGCCTTCAATGTACACTGTATGCTAACTGTAACACAAATGTATTAATCATTATTTTTCTTTCCTCCCCCAGCTCCAAGAAGATGACACAGCTCAAAATAAAAATTAGGTATATTCTCGTAAAGTCAAGTGAGCCATGACATATGAGCTCTTATTGTGAGCACACAGGACGGTGGCATCTTTCTAAGGTTTTTTTTATTTTCCCAGCAATCAGTACAACCAAGTCATCGTTATAAGGCATGGCCCTCTTTTGCCCACCCCCCCAGCACCAGGTGTGGCCACTAGCCTATATGAAGGCCCAAAATTGTGTGTTCCTTTCTGCTCTGACAATGGCATGCCCATTCGTGCGAGATGTGGTGGATGAAGAAGCACTTGTGCTGAGGAGAGCCTTCAGGCGAGAAAGGGTCTTCAGGGACCGGTTGGACCCACTGGCCTTCCCTGATGACCATCTATATGAAAGATACAGGTTTTCTGCAGATGGCATCAGGTATCTATGCAGACTACTGGGTCCCAGGATTAAGCACCGCACTGCACGGAGCCATGCACTGAGTGTGGAGCAAATGGTTTGTGTGGCCTTGCGCTTTTTTGCTAGTGGAGCCTTCCTGTACTCAGTGGGGGATGCAGAACAGCTGAACAAGGCCACAATTTGCCGCACAATAAGGAGTGTGTGTCTGGCTATCAAAGCATTAGCAGATGTCTTCATCTCCTTCCCTGGCCACAGAAGACTCTGTGACATCAAAGAGGAGTTCTATAGGATTGCAGGTAAGAGGATCTACAAATTACAGGACAACTGTTAACACATAGTAGGATACTCATTACTTTGTGTGACAGGTTTCCCCAATGTCATTGGTGCAGTGGACTGCACACACATAAGGATAAAAGCCCCCTCAGGTGCCCATGAGGCCGATTTTGTGAATAGGAAATCCTTTCACAGCATTAATGTTCAGGTGAACATAACTTTTTGATATTGTCCATTGACGAACACTCTGCATTGCCAGTGATGTGCATTGATTGGTGTAATATTCCTCATCTTATGATTTCAGATGGTCTGCAATGCTGACTGTGTGATCAGCAATGTTGTGGCAAAATGGCCTGGCTCAGTCCATGACTCCAGAATCTTTCGGGCCTCTGAAATCTATCAGTGCCTATCACAAGGTAAGCCACACAACCCCTATTTATAACCATCATGGCTGTGTCAAGAATATCACTGTGTTTATGAGGTAGTAATGATGAGATTTTGTGTTGACAGGTGAATTCTCTGGTGTGTTGCTGGGAGACAGGGGGTATGGCTGCCAGCCTTTTCTCCTGACACCTTTCACAGACCCCCAGGAAGCACAGCAGGCCTACAACCATGCCAGGACCAGGGCCAGAGTTGAAATGACCTTTGGCCTCCTGAAGGCACGCTTTCACTGCCTTCACAAATTAAGGGTCAGCCCTGTTAGGGCATGTGATATTACTGTGGCTTGTGCTGTCCTCCACAATGTGGCCTGCCTGAGGAAGGAGAGGGCCCCCAGAGTGCCACCAGCCATGGACTGGGACAATCCGGCAATCTTCCCTGATGACGACAGTGGTCGGCTGCTGAGGGACCAATATGTGTTGAATTATTTTAGTTAGTATGTGTGCTTTCATCCATCCATCCATCCATCCATCCATTTTCCACCGCTTATCCGGGGTCGGGTCGCGGAGGCAGCAGGTCAAGCAGGCTGACCCAGACTTCTCTCTCACCCGCAACATCTACCAGCTCATTCTGGGGGATCCCGAGGCGTTCCCAGGCCAGCTGGGAGATATAATCCCTCCAGCGTGTGTCCTGGGTCTTCCCCGGGGCCTCCTACCAGATGGACGTGCCTGGAAAACCTCTAAAGGGAGGCGTCCTGGAGGCATCCTAATTAGATGCCCGAACCCCCTCAGCTGACTCCTTTCGACACGAAGGAGTAGCGGCTCAACTTCAAGCTCCCTCCTGATGTCCGAGCTCCTCACCCTATCTCTAAGGCTGAGCCCGGCCACTCTACGGAGGAAACTCATTTCGGCCGCTTGTATCCGCGACCTCGTTCTTTCGGACACGATCCAAAGCTCGTGACCATAGGTGAGGGTTGGGACGTAGACCGACCAGTAAATTGAGAGCTTCGCCTTCCGGCTCAGCTCCTTCTTCACCAAGACTGCCCGGTGCAACGCCTGCTTTACTGCTGCAGCCGCACCGATACGCCTGTCGATCTCCCGCTCCATTTTACCCTCACTCGTGAACAAGACCCCGAGATACTTGAACTCCTTCGCTTGTGGTAGGCACTCTGTCCCCACCCGGAGGGAGCAATCCACCGGTTTCCGGCAGAGCACCATGGCCTCAGATTTCGTGGTGCTGACTCTCATCCCCGCCGCTTCACACTCGGCTGCAAAACGCCCCAGTCATGGTCCGAGGAGGCAAACAGGACCACATCATCTGCAAACAGCAGAGAGGCTATCCTGAGATCCCCGAACCTGACATTCTCCGCCCCACGGCTGCGCCTAGATATCCTGTCCATGAAAGTCACGAACAGGACCGGGCAGCCCTGGCGGAGGCCAACACCCACCGGGAACGTATCTGACTTACTGCCGAGGATACGAACACAGCTCCTACTGCAGGCGTACAGAGACCGGATGGCCCGTTGCAACGGGTCCGGCACACCATACTCCCGCAGCACCCCCCACAAAAAGCCCCGAGGGACCCGGTCGAAAGCCTTCTCCAAGTCCACAAAGCACATGTAGACTGGTTGGGCAAACTCCCAGGACCCCTCCAGTATCCTTGCAAGGGTAAAGAGCTGGTCCACTGTTCCACGACCAGGACGAAACCCGCACTGTTCTTCTTGAATCCGAGGTTCGACAAACGGTCGGAGCCTCCGTTCCAGCACCCTGGCATAAGCTTTTCCCGGGAGGCTGAGTAGTGTGATACCCCGATAATTCGAGCACACTCTCCGGTCCCCCTTCTTGAAGATGGGAACCACCACCCCGGTCTGCCAGTCCATGGGCACTGTGCCCGACCCCCATGCGACATTGAAGAGGCGTGTCAGCCAAGACAGCCCAACAAAGTCCAGCGCCTTCAGCATCTCAGGGCGGATTTCATCCACCCCCGGCGCCTTGCCACCAAGGAGCTTTTTGACTACCTTAGTGGCCTCTGCCAGGGATATGGGTTCATCCAACCCCAAGTCTTCAGGCGCTGCCCCCTGTTCAGGGGACATGTTGACCGGGTTTAGGAGTTCCTCAAAGTGCTCCTTCCACCGCCCGACGATATCCTCTGTCTGGGTCAGCAGCCCCCCTCCCCCGCTGATAACAGCCTGGGGAAGGCCCTGCTTTCCCTTCCTGAGTCGTCGGATGGTTTGCTAGAACCTCCTTGAGGCCAACCGAAAGTACTTCTCCATGGCCTCCCCGAACTCCTCCCATGCCCGAGTTTTAGCATCCGTGACCACCGCAGCTGCAGTCCTTCTGGCCTGCCTGTACCTGTCAGCTGCTTCAGGAGACCCCTGGGCCAACCAAGCCCGAAAGGCCTCCTTCAGCTTGACGGCTTCCCTCACCCCCGGTGTCCACCACCGGGTTCTCGGGTTGCTGCCACGACAGGCACCGATGACCTTCCGACCACAGCTCCTATCGGCCGCATCCACAATAGAGGCTTTGAACATGATCCACTCGGATTCCATGTCCCCAACCTCCCTCGGGATGTGTGAGAAGTCCTTCCGGAGGTGGGAGTTGAAGACCTCCCGGACAGGATCCTCCGCCAGACGTTCCCAGTTCACCCTCACTACACGTTTGGGCTTGCCAGGTCTTTCTGGCCGACTCCCCCGCCATCTGATCCAACTCACCACCAGGTGGTGATCAGTTGACAGCTCTGCTCCTCTCTTCACCCGAGTGTCCAAAACATACGGCCGCAGATCAGATGATACGATTACGAAGTCGATCATTGATCTCCGGCCTAAGGTGCTCTGGTACCAGGTACACTTATGAGCCACCTTATGTTCAAACATGGTGTTTGTTATGGACAAACTGTGGCTAGCACAGAAGTCCAACAACGAAACACCACTCGGGTTCAGATCAGGCAAGCCGTTCCTCCCAATCACTCCCCGCCAGGTTTCTCTGTCGTCGCCCACGTGAGCGTTGAAGTCTCCCAACCAACTATTGAGTCGGCAGGCGGCGCCCTTTCCAGGACCCCTCCCACCAACTCCAAGAAGGCCGGATACTCCAAAATGCTGTCTGGTGCATAAGCACAAACAACAGTCAGAGCCTTACTCCCCGCAACCCGTAGGCGCAGGGAGGCGACCCTCTCGTTCTCCGGGGAAAACTCCAACACGGCGGCGCTCAGCCGGGGACTCGTGAGTATCCCCACTCTCACCCGGCGCCTCTCACCCTGGGCGACTCCAGAAAAGAACAAAGTCCAACCCTTCTCCAGGAGTTTGGTTCCAGAGCCAGCGCTGTGCGTGGAGGTGAGCCCAACTATATCTAGCTGGTACCGCTCCACCTCCCTCACCAGCTCCGGCTCCTTCCCCGCTAGCGAGGTGACGTTCCACGTCCCTAGAGCTAGTCTGTCGCCGGCGATCGGCTCGCCCAGGCCCCCTGCCCGGCCCGCCGCCCGGTCTACATAGCACCCGACCCCGATGTCTGTCCCTGCGGGTGGTGGGTCCACAGGGTTCAATTTTGGTTAAATATGTCCTGCGGTGGCAGAGGAATTTGGGTTTTTTTGGGTTCGTTTTTTTACGAATTTGGCCTCTTATGATGTTTGTGCGGTATACTGTGTGTAATACAAGGCTGCAGGGAGGCTACTGCATCCATTCATTTGTCTGTTCAGTTGATGTGTATGGATTTGTCCTGCATTTATTTTAGTGTGCAGACATGCAGGGTGTGTTATATACAGACCTTTGAATGTGTATGTATCATTTTGTAAAATATGCTTGGATTCTGTGCTTTCCATCTTGTAGAGTCACTGTGACTTCAGTTTCGAAAGGAGCTGATGGTTTACCTGCTTTGTTTTGTCCTTATTCAATAAAGGAACATAATGTTACACATTGTGTTTTTATATTCATATGGAATGTGTATTTGTTTATATGACAGAGTACTAGGGCCACACTGAAGAAGGATAAAGTCATAAATTTATGAGGCTGGTTCTTTCTGCAGAAAAGCTACATATTGTTTTTACAGTTTTGATACTTATGACAATGTGATACTTAATATTCTGGCACATCAGCATGTCTTTGTTTATGAAACCATACTGAAGTACAATTTCACGAAATGCCCCACATCTGTCATTTTAACAACTGTCCTTTAAAACAACTGGTTACAATATTATGACTTGTCTTTTTTTCCCTCTGTGGCCCTAATATTCTATCATTTTATATATAGCCTTATAGTCTATGGGAAACTGTAAATTATCTAATGATAGCAACATCATCTAAAAATCATTTTTTATCCAAAATCATTGAAATTAATGATCACAAACGTTTAAATAATGACAGTGGGTCTAGTTATATGTGATAACAATGTATAGTGAGCAGTGAAATAACTATTGGTTTCCATTTGTGGTGACTGCTGACTGACTGAGATTAAATAGATCCTGGAATTTAGCCTGGTCTGGAGCAGGCTAGCTCCACAGAATAAATCTTCATGGTAATTTATACCATAACATATCCTCCTGCCCCCTATCCATCTTTAGTGCAACCGGATTACGGATCAATTGAGCCAGGATCACCAAGATATCCTGGCTTAATCCCTTATCCTAGTTTTGTGCAACAGGCCCCAGGGAGTAGAAGAAGGAAATAGTTTATTATTACCAGGGAAACAGCTATGGAGGAACAGTCGGGCAATGGCAGGACAAACCAGCTGGGAGAATCCGCCGGAAATCAGGGAACGGCAGACAGAGTGGGGAACCGGGAGGATGGATGACTGCGGGAACAAAAGATAAGAGCCGAGGCAAGAACAATTGGGTTGAAACTCTAAGTAACTCTTCAACAGCGCAGCCACTACCAGGTTAGTTGAAACAACAATCTGGTGACGAGTGGATGAGGAGCCGGGGTAGATGTACTGCAGGGTGATTAGTTGATTGAAGGCAGGTTGGTTGCTTGAGCAGGTGAGGTGAGTTGTAATCAGGGAGCCGGGAGGAGATCAGTTCGTAGCCACGCCCCTAACACACACACACACACACACACACGACGGCTTGGCCGTGACAGATGAGAACACAAGTAAACACCCACAGGCGAGGACTTTTTATACAGCAAGTGATGCTTGACTTGCTGACTGAAGTATTGATAAACCCAACACATGGCAGTCAATTTCTTTTTATATTTGTGTGTAACAACAAAATATATTGGTATTTTGATACCCAGCCTTAATGCTAAGAAGTTGCTGATAGTATATACAAGCTATTGAACATAGTTTTTTTTATCCAAGGAACATATTGGACAGTAAATACTTAGTCAGTCGAAAAATGAATCAACAACTCTCCACAGTGTACAGGGAAATGTTTGTTTGTCTCCACCACTACTGTGCTTGAAATATAAATACAAGATTAACTAATAATAATAATAATACAAAAATACAATATAATCAACCATATAATATTTACAATAATACATAATACACAACAGACCAAATAGACAAGTTTGGGAACCCATGGCTGCCGTAACGCTTCTCTGACCGCATCAGTCCAAAAAGGCCATTGTTCCAGTCTGGGTCCTGCTAGGTGTCAATGTGAGGTTACCTTGATAACTGAATGATTGTGTGAAGTGCAATTACGATGAATAGCGGATATTACTGCAATTACAAGGTAATGGTAAATACTGAAATGCACCAACACAGGGACAGTCATAAAGTCAGTAAACTAACTTGTTATGTGATGTCAGTTCTCTCTTTTCTGTCTTTGGTAATCACCTTGGGTTTTACAAAGGTTTAATATATTTTTATTTTAACTTTTTTCATTCTAAAGATTTAATGAATAACTGATTGATCAAAGCCGAATCAGACCCTGAACCTTAAACGTGCCTGTAGTTGTTGTTGGTTTTCCTTGAAGGATCCCCCCCCCACACACACACACACACACACACACACACAGCATCTGATCTCCACATAGGGGATTTCTGAAGCAACGTCTGTGTCGCAGAAGCAGCCTCCCCGTTGGTTTTTCACTTCACCTCCTTTGACTTATCTCAACCTCCCTTTGTGGTTCCTCCTAAAGATTATTTTTAATAAAGATATCGGAGCTTTGCTAACCAATCAGTGGCCAAAATGAATAGAGAACATGGGTAGGAAAGCGCAGTGCATCCACACTGTGTCCAGCTGTTTATTCTCTCGGCCGGCTCATTAGAGCAAATGTTATCAGCGCACCAAAGCAGGCTGCCTGTCTGCCTTCCCTCTGCCTCCAAAGGAGCCCATTACATTTCTTCTTGGAAGTAGCACAGCGGACCGACCTCAACCACACCGCGTGACTTTGCAGCTGACGCTCTGCAGGAGAGAAACGGTGTGTTTGTGTAATTGTTCAGTATCAGAGCCATTGATGAGTTGTTCCACATCCACTGGCACTTTTTTAATGAGCATTCATGGTAGAAAATAGTGCTTAACGCAGTATGTGGCGGAGTGAGATCTGCACCTTTTTTTTTCCTTTCTCGATAATATGGTGAGGTTGGTTCACTTCATTTGAATCACAGAATCAGAAGGTTTTCTGGAGAGCAGTAACTCAACTGGATACCAACTGTAATTAGCATCAATTGAGGAGAAGCCTTCATTCAAGCAATGTGACGCAAACAAATGATCACTTATCTCACATACTTTAGTAATACATATTATCAAAATAACAGAAATGGAGTTGGACAGCAGAAGTGAAAAAACCCACTCTTCTCCAGAAATCAAATACATTCACAATCAATATTGATCTGGAGCTGACCTGATTCCTCGCCTGCGGAGGTGATGGGCAATGCCAAGTGGAGTCAACATTATGGCTGGAAATCCTCCTCTTTTGTATGTAGATGAATTGTATTATATTTTATATATGTTTTGCAATGATCTCTCAAATGTGGTTATAAAACATTTGTGACAAAGATATGTGTTTTTCTCACACCTTGAGAGCAGAGAGGTGGCATTCAAACTGTGTGCATTGTTGCCCAGGCTGCCAGTATTACCTGGCCTTTTTCAATAAAGTTAGGCTGAACAAAACTTACTCAGTCTGATATTAAACCGTGTTGTTCTGTCTGGAGATGCAGTCACATAGCTGAAGAGCTATGGGAGAGGCAAAGTCTGCTAGCCGTTAGGCTAATTTATGCAGGGTAAAATGCCATAGGCATAAGCTAGTGGGGAATAGCGTACCTCAGTGTTCTAGCATTAGGGACGGCCCACATTTCCATTGTTAATCTGCATGTCACTATACTGCAAGTAATAGGTATTTCTACTATGTATGATTCTTTTAATAGTGAGAAATACAGATCTGCACATATTGTCATTATATGTGCTGAAACCGATATATCTACAGCTAATCAGCCGAGTTAGTTCTTGAAGAT
Organism: Cottus gobio; assembly: GCA_023566465.1. Taxonomy (NCBI): domain Eukaryota; kingdom Metazoa; phylum Chordata; class Actinopteri; order Perciformes; family Cottidae; genus Cottus; species Cottus gobio. Next base: position 15,844,998 of record CM042233.1, on the reverse strand, counting down.
GGGAACCACCACCCTGGTCTGCCAGTCCATGGGCACTGTTCCTGACCCCCATGCGACATTGAAGAGGCGTGTCAGCCAAGACAGCCCAACAAAGTCCAGCGCCTTCAGCATCTCAGGGCGGATCTCCAAGGAGCTTTTTGACTACCTTAGTGGCCTCTGCCAGGGAGATAGGTTCATCCACCCCCAAGTCTTCAGGCGCTGCCCCCTGTTCAGGGGACATGTTGACCGGGTTTAGGAGTTCCTCAAAGTGCTCTTTCCACCACCCGACGATATCCTCTGTCTGGGTCAGCAGCCCCCCTCCCCCGCTGATAACAGCCTGGGGAAAGCCCTGCTTTCCCTTCCTGAGTCGTCGAATGGTTTGCCAGAACCTCCTTGAGGCCAACCGAAAGTCCTTCTCCATGGCCTCCCCAAACTCCTCCCATGCCCGAGTTGTAATAAACCTTCATATTTCTTCAAGACATAAACTCATGTTTCATCAACATTAGGGAGCCAACCATCACAGCCCCTCCAGAACAATGAATATTTGTCAATCAGCTCCACCCTCAGGCTCCAGAACCTGTTGGGGATGTTAAAAAGCTTGTCTGAAAAAGCAATCAAGCTTGGATTGCTATTTCAGACCAACACTGCTCACACCCACTGATCTGTACTGTCTGTTGTGTTTCTCTAGGAACGTTAAAGGTTGTTTATTTTTCACCAATGTTTGTGGAGCTGCAAGGCTATCCACAGTTAATCACACCCTTTGCCGGTTTTTAATTAAGCCATAGGAGATGTTTGACTATAACCTTTGATGAAAGTCCAGTGTAAATACTGGGTTAAAAAAGATGGAGCTGAATTTTACACACTGCCATGCACGAGCTTCAATCGAATTAACGTAAGAGGACTACCACGTAAGACAGTCTTTTTATATAGCACAGCAAATTGTCTGTAGTAAAAGGGGTGAGAAAGCTGGATCATGTTCCATTACGATCTCCCTCAATGAATAATACAATAGGGCCCCCGGGACCAAATGGAGATTGGGCTCATCCTTTCATGTCCGTCTTTCATTTGCACATTTGTGCTCAGGGATCTGCTGCCAGACTGTGTCAGTTGCCTGGTCAGTCAGCCACACGCAGAGGCTGAATGAGTCCCGGCGGCCTTGTGGTGCCACCGATCCATACCTCTGTAACGCTGACGCGTCCATCCAGGAACCTCTTGGCATTTGAGTACGAACTCCTTTGTCCTTGGACATGACAAATGTCACATTTTCTACTTGCAGGCTAAACCATAGTCAATGCGTTCTGTTGTATGGCGACCTTTTAGGGGACATGAAACGACCATCTCTCTTCTTTTTCGTTTGTGGCACTCTGGAAGCTGTATTTCAGCAGAACAGTAACAAAATGCAAATTCTTATCTGGTCTGACCAAACTTTTCTTTATCTGCACTTTATTTGCATGAGATAAGTAACTAACAGATGAATCAAATTTGATTCAATCGCAGTGAAGGCATTGAGATTATTTTTTTTTTTTTTTGCATCTCCATCTCTTTTTGTTATCAATGCCAGACTCCATCAACATGAAAGACGACAGTCCTGCTGATCCAACATCTCATTTGGAGGAGATTATGCTTTTAGCAATCAAGCTTGGCAATATCAGAAAATCATACGGGGATGTCAGCAAGCAAAGACAGAAGCTATGAATATCATTGAAGCTTTGTCTGACTATGCACTTTCTTCAAAGCAGAGATTCAGCGTGCAAGTGTAGTGCAAGATAGAATGAGGTTTCACACATCAGGCAATTGACCCTCCTGTAAACCCCCCCACTGCTGCTTTTCTGTCAAGCTGTCAGAGCAATGTTGCTATGGAGCCCACACCGTCACTAACTGCACTACCTGCGTAAATATGATCTAGTTTTCGAAAAACAAAAAAAGAGATTCCAGAGAGAAGCAAACAGAAGTGTCTACAATAGTGTTTGAAGAGTGCATTCAGGATTTCGAACTGATTCAGCAGTGAAAACAAGTTCAAAAGAGAAATTCAGAAGCTAAAGCTACAGATCACAGTGTAAAAGTGAGCCGTCACATCACCTGGAGATGGAGACAGGAATAACACTGTTCCTGTAAAGCCAGGTAGATCTTTATTTACTTTTATAAACATGAAATAGCAAAAGCAGCGTGTGTAGACATTCAGTTTACCTTCAGCAGCTCATAGCATAGAAGTGCTAACGCACTCTGCTAACGTTAGCTCCACACTGTGGAGCAGAGCTGTGTGACTGTCGGACCCGATCGGAGCAGACTACCATCCGTTACTGTCATTGCTCTGAGCCTGTGTGGAAGTGAAGTATCTTAACGTTCTCTGTCTCTCAGACATTTTTAGAGATTGCGTGTCGTCTGTTTATTGCACTCGGGAACAAATGTTCCAAAACCCAAGTAATTGCAGTAATTTCTCAGTCGTGTAATGCGTCAGTTGAATTTATTGAGCACATCAAGTCAAGCAAAACAGGAGCGAAAGTCTTAAGTTTTACGTGTTTCTGTCTTAAAGTTTCAACCCAAAACATTCTAATTCTAAATATTAGATTACATTTGGTAAAGCAGTCTATATGATTACATCAATATTATTTCAGTCCTAATTCTCTGTCACGTTGTAAACAGTTACATCCTTTCTACATAAGTGACACAACACCGTAATACATTTCCAGAATAAAACATGAAGCACTGATTTAGTAGCAGTAGAAATAAAAGAGGACTCAGGATTCATGAGCTCCAGTAATCAGGTGTCTCTCAGAAGAATTCCTCTTCAACAGACTGGTCTGGTGTGTGTGTGTGTGTGTGTGTGTGTGTGTGTGTGTCTTCTTCTTCTGCACTTTAATGAAGGTAAACACAGTGAGCGGTGAGTGTGATGTCACTGCGCTCTCCTCCAATCAGAGGCAGTCTGTCCTGCTGCCTTCAGATGGCTGCAGGATTTAATGAGCAAGAGGAGACACTTCTCCCTCAGTGTAAAGCAGCTGTGCACAGCAGACTCATTTAGAGATGAGTGCATGTTTAGAGATTGACTTTTTCAGTTTGCTCGTGTTGACAAAACCAGCAGACTGCCAGCAGAGTGACACTGCTCCAGAAACAGACCTTTACTCTCAGAGCACAACTGTGTTCGTGCTGCCAGTTTCTTCCTCTCCTCCCACTTGGTGTTCTGTGCTGAGCACCAAAGTACCACAGAGGTCAAAGTTCAGGGTCAGGACAATACTGAACTGTCTCTCTGCTGACATGTACCCTGATTATGTCATTAGTGGTAAAACACGTCTTTGGCCCTAAAGAGGCAAAATGCTTAAATGTGTCGGCCCATAGAAGGCAGCAGTTTTCTGGTCTGAGTAAATTATGATTTATTATTGACCGTTATGGTGACAAGTCAGTTGAGAGGTAGACTGATGGCTTGCTAGTGGACAAGGTAGCATGTTCTTGTCTCGAGTGCTGAGGGTGATAGAAACTCCCAGCCTGGTGCTGTTTATTATTAGTGTGGCGCTGCAAGCAAGGGCTCATAGAGCCCTGCTGCAAGCACACTGCATGTTCTCCTGCGGGCTTATTAGTTGGAGTGCTTCAGCATGAAGCACCCAACTATTGTTCTTCGAATCATTATTCAACTTATTATTTTTATTCCGTACGTATTTTGGACCTCTTAAACTCCTTCATATGTTCAGCTACAGAAACCATTCAAATATATAAAAATTCAGCTACTTCAGGACACGATGGCTATATCTCTACATATTTCTATCTTTTCAAATCTTCTTAACCCTCCTGTTACCTTCAAATTTACTAACATCTTTTACCCTTGGGGTCAATTTGACCCCAGCAACTTAAACCTTCAGAAAATTATTAGAGTTAATATTGTTTCCCAAGTTTGAGTGTCAGGTACTTTGTTTGTTTGTTGATGTGGCAAGGGTCCTTGATACCGTGGGCCTGATGGAGCTCCAGACATAGGGACGACACCAATGCTCTCCTTCTACGTGCTTTATTAGGCATTTCCACTCACATGTATTGACATGCCCTGCCTAGCTCTCCTCCTTGCGTGGCTCTGGGAGCTCTTATAGCTCCCTCCCCCGCCCACGCAATCCCACGCTCATCTGGATCAGCTGTGCCTCAACCAGAGCGCCACAGCTGATCCAGACGAGCGTCCCTCTCTCTCTCTCTGTGCCGCAGGCGCGCTAGCCACGCCCCCGCCCACAGTTGACTACCTAAATAGCCCTTTAAATAAATAAAAATACACCCCCCCCCCCCTCCCCTGATACATCCAGAATATTCGCGACTATGGCGAAATATGCAGATCACCATTAAAATCTCACTGATTGACCTAAAATTGGAAAGAGATATATTTTTGGTGTTTTAATGGCTTTATATTATGTCTAAGTACATATTTTTTATATCTATATTATTTGGAATGAAAAAAAAAATTCTGTTATCAAGAATAGTAACATGGATTATGTTCGGGGTCAATTTGACCCCAGGAAAAACAAACACAATTCATGTAAGGTTTATGTAAGGTTAGGGCCCTAAAACCTTCTGAAGATTATACAATTGTTTGTTATAGTGACCTCAATATCATCCAAAACAACCAGAACCAATGTGTGTAACATGTTGATATTTCTTATATGTTTTACAGTGAAAAACAGCTTGGGGTCAAATTGACCCCGATGCGTACAATTTGTGTACAGGAAATTGAAAACATCTTGTTAATTTTATGTTTACCCAGTTGTCCCCAATAAATTAGGAAAAGTCATGAAATATGAAGCAAAAAAAATGTCAATAATTTATTTAGAGACGTTAAACATTGAATGGGGTCAAATTGACCCCAAAGGTAATAGGAGGGTTAATAATCTTTTTATGCTTTTTTTTTTTTAAATGGGTTTCTATGGAGAAAATCTTCAACTTTAAAAGCTTATAGGTTCAGCATACCTTCAGCTAAAGATACCATTCCAACTTTAAAGTGTAGACATATTTTTCATCTATGACTGCATATTTTTAGATATTTTCTATCTTTTAAGAATTTTAAACTATGAATTTTTTAATTTAATAAATCTTAAGATCCTTTTCTGCCTTTAACATGAGTGTGTATGGCGCAGCTCAGAGTGCGTGATGTCATCGCTAGAGTGTGGAGAAGATTCAGGATCTCGAGAAAAAAGAAATTGTAAATTGCCATTGACTCCACAATTCTCACTTTTCAGGCATAATTTTTACATATAAACGTAGGAAATCTTGTGCTTGCTTGTACAAATGTGTCGTGGAATCCCACAAACATTTACTTTGTCAAAAAGCAAGAAAGCGACATGAAGTCAGCCAACTGCTCCATTCAGCTCCATGTTAATTCGGAGCACACATTTCTTCGATGAAGCAAACGGGGGGGCTTTCTGAACTGCCTCTAAGCTCTCATTTCTTAACTCCACAAACATTTAAGTACACATAAACGTTCACAAAAGTCTTGTGCTTCTCCGGATGCGATCAATATCGCAAACGGAGTTACGGTTTTCTGTCAAATACATTAGTTTGAAAGGTTGTTTTTGTTAAATCTACAGTGCAGTCTCCCTCTCAGTCACTCACTGACACAGGTGTTTCTAATTAGCTCATCAGGACAGTTTGACACAGGAGAAGTGTCATTATGGAAACCTTTGATGTTACCAGCACACGGCTTAATCCAGTTTGACAGACACTGATACATGCACACACACGCCAATGACATCTGTCTGTCTGTCTGTCTGTCCTTTCAAAATAAAAGCCCCATGAATTAACTGTATCTTAACATAAAGCTCAAATGAGGATTTTTGTTTTAACTACTTAATGCTCGTACTACTACTTTGACTACTGCTGTTAATATTTCGACTACTGCTACTACTATTAATACTACTATAACTATTACTACAACAACAGCAAATACTACGAATACCAATACTTCTACTCATACTATTAGTCCAACTACTACTTTTACTCATACTACCGTTATTAAAACTACTCTCCATCTCTATCCGTCAATGCTTTTGGGCTTCAGTTTTTAGCAGGTAGATACTCTTTTCTGTATTTTAAGCTATATTTAGCTATATTCAGCTATCAGGTAAATTAAGCTATATTCAGCTATATTAAGCTTTATTCAGCAATTTACAGCTATAATGAGCTATATTGAGCTATATTCTGACATTTTGAGCTTTGAGCTATATTGAGCTTTATTCAGCAATATTCAACTATTTTCAGCTATATTCAGCAATTTACAGCTATAATGAGCTATATTGAGCTTTATTCAGCAATATTCAACTATTTTCAGTTATATTCAGCAATTTACAGCTATAATGAGCTATATTGAGCTTTATTCAGCAATATTCAACTATTTTCAGCTATATTCAGCAATTTACAGCTATAATGAGCTATATTCTGCTAATTTCAGCTTTGAGCTATATTGAGCAATATTCAAGTATTTTCAGATTTATTGAGCTATATTGAGCTTTATTGAGCAATATTCAACTATTAGCTATAATGAGCTATATTCTGCCATTTTGAGCTTTATTGAGCTTTATTCAGCAATATTCAACTATTTTCAGCTATTAGCTATATTCAGCTATATTCAGCAATTTACAGCTATAATGAGCTAAATTGAGCTATACTAATACTTCTACTCATACTATTATTTACTACTTTTACTCATACTGCCGTTATTAAAACTACTCTCCATCTCCATCTGTCAACGCTTTTGGTCTTCAACAGTTTTTAGCAGGTATACACTCTTTTCTGTATTTCAAGCTATTTTAAGCTATATTTAGCTATATTCAGCTATCAGCTAAATTAAGCTATATTCAGCCATCTTCAGGTTTATTGAGCTATATTGAGCTTTATTCAGCAATATTCAGCTATATTCAGCTTTATTCAGCAATTTTCAGCTCTAATGAGATATATATTCTGCTATTTTCAGCTTTATTGAGCAATAGAGCTTTATTCAGCTATTTTCAACTATCAGATATATTCAGCTTAATTTAGCTATTTTCACTTATTTCTTTCTAATATTTAAGTGTAAGCTTCAGCTTTTAGCACTCCAACGCATTTTCAGCAGGAAATGCTATTTCTAGTTATTCGTATTCTTCCTAAACTTTGGACCATATCTCGTCACGCGCCGTTGCCAGCACATGCATACAAAATACATCAAAACGAGCGGCCTGATCGGGAATCGTGTGCTATGTCTTTTCTAAAAGATTCAACTGGAAGTTTCCCCGAAAAACAGCGAGAAATTGTCCCATTCACTTGAATGGGGTTTCGGCGTGAAGAGAGCAAAAGAAACACTCATCTTTGTGCCCATAGTGACTCGCCATACTTTAACGTAGAGAAATGATTAAACCTTTGAAACGTTAACAAAAGGATGGAGTTTATTTTCCTAATCGGCCATTTTTTGATAGCTAGCACAGTTTTCCTCAAATATTTGTTCAGGTTTAGGAAAATATTGGGACCATTTCTGACTTTACAATGAGTGTGTATGGCGCAGCTCAGAGCACGTGATGTCATCGCTAGAGCACAGAGCAGCTTCAGGCGCTTGCGGAAAAAGTATTTGTAAATTGCCATTCACTCCACAGTTTTCACTCTACAGGCATAATTTGTAATACAAACGTAGGAAATATTGTGCTTGCTTATACAAATGTGTCGTGGAATCCCACAAACATTTACTTTTTTGTCAGCAAGCCTGAAAGCGACATGAAGTCAGCCAACTGCTCCATTGGACTCCATGTTAAATCGGAGCAAAATGTTCTCTCATGCAGCAAACGGGGGCACTTTCTGAATTGCCTTTACGCTCTCATTTCTAAACCCCACAAACATTTAAGTACACGAAAACGTTCACAAAGGTCTTGTGCCTCTAATGGTTCCGTTATTTTCACAATAGGAGTTACGGTTGTCTGTCAAATTCAGTAGTTTGACAGGTTGTTTTCATTAAATCCACAGTCCAGTCTCCCTCAAATTGTCAGTCTGCAGCTCAGTGACACAGGTGCTTCAAATGAGCTAATCAGGGCAGTTTCACACACACACACTTATTTAACCTACATTGACAGACATAGACATGTACACATGTTATAGATACATAGAGAGACAGTAGCTGCTCTCACGTTTGTCACAAATACAGAAATGACTCCTCAATAACCTCAACACATCTCACTACCGGTAATATATATATATATATTGCGACATCTTATGGCAGTAGGTGCCACACATCAAAATTTCTTGCGAAATTTTCTAGTATTATGATGTTATCTGATGATGCGAGGAGGCGGAGCAGAAACGATTACTGCCTCTATTTTTGCCTTTTTGGTTATGATGGAGTACTTTCACCCAACCGCACTGTGAAATCAAGATGCTCCAAATGGATACAGACAAGAATCCCAGAGTGTAAAAGTGTAAAAGAGGTGTTCAATGTGCTCATGGCTTCAGACTGTATCATATTTGATGTTCTGTCCCATTTCTACCTGCTGCTTCCAAGACCTCAATTACACAGGGATCATTAAAGTTACATCTTATCTAATCACTCCCCCTCTTTTCTTTTTCTTTCCCAGCGAGCTGTTAGGTCCAGACTTTACAGAGACCTTCTACACAGGAGATGGGCAGCCGGTGACTGTGGCCAACAGCAATTACACTGTAAGTATGAAGCCACTGGTATATAGGGAGTGTGTGTGTGTGTGTGTGTGTGTGTGTGTGTGTGTGTGTGTGTGTGTGTGTGTGTGTGTGTGTGTGTGTGTGTGTGTGTGTGTGTGTGTGTGTGTGTGTGTGTGTGTGTGTGTGTGTGTGTGTGTGTGTGTGTGTGTGTGTGTGTGTGTCCTTATGCATTTCATGAATTGGTATAACATTAGACCAGTGTTTGACAGTCTCTCATACCTACTGTATCGTCAGCTTAAAACCTTTATTGTATGAATGTGATTTGGTATTTCATGGTGAATTCATGGACATTAAAAGCGTTTTTCAAGAGTGCTGCACATCAACAATCCCTTTACGATTTGATTAATGCAGAGGTTTATACAAATATGATCTTACCATAGAATACTCTTTAAAATACATACCACAAAGACCAGCATGGCGAGGTTGAGCAATTTATGTCGATGTAATTGGCTAATTTAGTGGTATGCCTCTGTAGAAGGAGTGCGAGCCGGCACATTTTCACATCCTACTCGGTGAATTATGGGTTTATTTTTATTTTGCATCGATGGCCCATAGAGCCCGCCTCCAAGCTGCTGAGTCTGAGGGAAATGACTATGGATTCAGATAGTGCATTTTACAACTTTTTGGACCTAATTATTTCAATGTGTGCTTTTCAAGTGGTTATCCTGGGAAGTTGATTTACCTCCAAATAATTACCTTCTGAGTTACAGACGTCTCTTTCCCGATGTAAGTCTATGGGGGAAACTTGCTTGAAAATATAACACGGACTGGGGAATTTAATTCTTCAGTGGACTATATTTTTACCATCTGTACTGATTGGACAGCCACATAATGTGGGGGATTTTCCTTTCAGAGTTGTATTATGTCCTAAACATATCAATCTTTATGTAATAAACCATTAGAAACATTTAAATCAGAACAGACACACATGAATTAAGTGAAGATATGTGTTTATAATAGCACATGAGTGATAATAAAGTCTTGACAGAAAGTCTTTGTTGCTTAGTCTCTCCAGGGAGATGTGTAATTGACAGGCGTCTGGCCCGAGCAGCAGAGAGCCCCGCCCCCAACCCGGGTGATTCTGCCGAGTTGGCTATGGGGAAGAGGGCATACTTCGCAAAACATGATTTTCGTTGTTCTATTGGCAAGAGACCAGCTGATGAGACCAGCTGATGAGACCAGCTGATGAGACCAGCTGATGGCAGGTTGTGTGAGAAATAAACCATAGCACGACCCTTTTTTGGCTAAAATTGCGACTGTGTTGCAGCTGACACTAAATAGTGATTATCTCCACAAGTACAAGGTTTATTTGAATAATATCAGCAGCTATAATATACATAAAACCCTAGTTAACATAGATAGATATATAGTTCATATATGTGTTAGTGGTATATTAGTTTACGGAAATACACAGAAAAGAAGAAATAAGAGAAGAAATGTTCCAATAATCTCAACGTTAGTTTTTATTATCTTAATGATATTCACAAAGGCTGTTATTTTTGTATAACATAGCGCTATATGTAAAAAGTATCTGTGCGAAGTTTGGCATTGATTGAGGGAAGTTAAATATTTTTAATAAGTATTTTAGACATTTGAGAAATTGCGGCAAGACTGATTGTCATGAAAGCACCACAGCTTTACAGAGTGTGTTGTAACTGTAACACTGTGTAAATCTAACTACTACTGAACAACTGTTATATAATCCATCCATCCGTTATCTGAACCGCTTATCCTGTTTAGGGTCGTGGGGCGCTGAAGCCAATCCCAGCTTCATTGGGCGAAGGCAGGGTACACCCTGGACAAGTCGCCAGTCTATTGCAGTTAAATAACTGTCTTTGTATTGTTTATTCAATTGTAAACATATTGTACATGCATTTATATAAATGAAAAAATGTATGTAAGCAAATGTCTCTGTTATGACATAAATCCATTTAATTTAGGGTTAAGAAACCCACATTACTCTATCAAAGATCAAACGTAAAACAGAAGAAAATAACAAAGACAAAAATCAAAAGCTCGCTGTTATATTAACTTTGTTCAAAGCTTTTTTTGTCACAGTTGAGAAGGACATAACTCTGGCCCAACAAATAATTGTGAGCTAATAAGAACATGCATGTGGTCTGGGGCAGTGGTTCTCAACTGGTCTGGCTGCACCATCACTCATGAATGACCCGCCGAGATACAAAGCGAGGAACATGTTCAACTTCTCAAATGTATGTAATGAAAAGATGGTTTGAGCCTGAGATGGTACAGAATCTCACAGTATGCCAACACAAAACAGATAGTTCGAAGTATTCCCTTTTACACTCAATTAAAAAACAAAAAGTGCATCTTAAGTACACAAAGTAATACAACACACATAATCATTTTATAACTTAAGCCTTTTTTAACAGACTCAGCAGTGCTTTCATGTACAAACATAAAAAAAGGTCAGGAATGAAGAGAACTATCACAAATAGTGCGTGAGTAAACTCACGCAAGTAAAGCGTGTCGTGAACACAGCACTGAGGAGTGTGAATAGACGCACTCTGCTGCATTAAAAAATCCCTTCAAAATAAAAGCACAGGGTTTTTATATTGCCCATGCAACGAAGCAAAAATGGGTCCGCGACGAACATGAAACGGATCCTCGAACAACTGAAAATGGGTCATCATGCCTTTCAAGCCGTCGCGGGCCACATAAAATCACGTGGTGGGCCTTGAGTTTGACACCACTGCTCTAAGGATTCCAAAACTGTTGAGCTTCTAGCATATAGTATGCGTTTTTAATCCACTTTTTTTTTTTTTTTTCAAAATGCACAGTGTGCATTTTGAGTCACTTTGGCGGTCACTTTGAGTCATATTTATATTTTGTGTTAATGTTTATGGTTGAATTGTGTTTCTGCGTTTGACTATGAAGTTCAGACTGAATCTTTTGTATATTGACATCAAATGGGTCTGACTCCAGCAGACAGGCAAACGGTTTAGAAACCGGCAAACAGGAATCACGAGAGGAGAGGCAAAGTTCTTGGTCAGGGACGGAAGGCTAGGTTGAATAACCAGGAGGTGTCAGGGTGTGCGGGTCTGGACCCAAAAGCAAACGGCGGACACCAGTTTTTAATTAAACATTCAATATGAAAATTGGATCCTTAAATCTTATTTTTTTTGCAATACATCACGAACAAACAAACAATTGTTATTGCAATTTGAATACATTTTTAAATAATATACACTATAACATTCTTTGTTAACTCACTTTGTTTGTCCAAGTAAAGTTAAAGTGTACAATAACACTTAATGTATTATTTAACATTATTGAACAGGGATTTCATAAAAGCGTGCAATGAGGAAAAGCAGTAATGACATAATCATGTGTTCCTGCATGTAACGGAGAGATGAGTTAAACAGTACACGTCTTTATCTTCATAAACCAACGGAAAGCACAGCATGACTTTGTTACATATTTGTTTCATTTTAAGTAAAATGTATTGTATTGTGTGACATTACACCAAACAACCGCAACAGCGGTATTAATAGATCAGCCCGTGTTGTCACTACAGAAACGAACAGCCGAGCTGCTGAGGTTTCTTTGTTATCTGAAGGTGGTGGGTGTTTTAAAGGGAGAGGAATATCTTTCACTTTGTCATTTGGGAAAGTTTAGCTTTTGCAAAAGACTGGCTACTGGAAGTGTTCCAGTATGAACACTACTGAGGCAATCAGTGAAATAGGAAGTGGTATGTGGCTGGATCTGAAAAGAAAAGCCAGTTAGTGATACAGACAAATCATCGTGAAGGAACAATACTGACAGATCAGTAGAACAGATTGAAGGAACAAAGCAAGAGAGTTCACAAAGCGAGAAAAATCCCAACCTTTTTACAAAGAAAAATCCCACATTGTAAAAGGGTTGATTATTTTTCTCTAATCACATTTCTTAGGCCACACGAGAGACGTTGTAGTGGCACAAGGCCGCTGTTATCAGTGATGCATAAATTATGAAGCACTTTATTAACGCTGTTGGCCTTGTGTCAGACGGGCTGTGTGAGTCAGTTCAGGGAGCTGGGCCAGTTTGAAAGTGTGTTCGAGATAATCGAACGATATGAAAGACCACTGTAGAGCCCCAAAGCAGCATCACGCTGGTTGCTTTCACCTCTGAAACAAGCACACACAACTGCTTTAAAGGAACCGTGTGTACGATTTAGTATATAGCAATATAATGTGTCATGGTGCAAGTAGCATTGTAATATGAGTGACATCTTTGTTTGTTTATATTTGATATAACGTGCCACCATGTCACATTTAGATGAACTTTGTGCAACAATGGGCCCTTCATAGTACTGGGCAGAAACTGGCACCTATTCTGAAACCACAAACAAATATCAAGTTATAGACAAATCTGTTTTTTATTTTATTTTATATAAAATGTTAAAAACGGACGGAAAATCTGATCATTTGTAGCTCAACACTAGAGATTTACTCATAGTTAGGATGAGATATCCTCTTTTTTGGTGGAATATATTAAAATATAGTACATTGACTAGAATAAAACTTTATAATAGCTACATTGTAAAACTCCACTTCACAACGGGGCCCATCATCATGCAGTCAAACAAGGAAATGGCCACACATTTAATTCAATGGAAAATGTGGCCTGCTTGTGTTAGAAAAAAAGACAACCTGGATAGCATTTTTTTAAACACAGCACCATTTGTTTTTTTTTACTAATCACATTTTAACTAATCACATTTTTCTGAGGTCATAGTCTTCTTGGTTTTACTAATGTTAAGATTTAAAATTATGAATAAATAAAACTTTTGGTGATTGTTTCTTTGTTCTTTTATCAACAGTATTAATCAGTAACATTCCTCTTCATGTGACATCACTTGATTTCAATCTTTGAAGCATCTTTTTATGAATAGTAGTGGTTGAGCACCCTGATTGTCCCTTTGATCAATTGAGCTCTTGAGTGAGTTATTTTAGGAACCAGATGATCTGTTCGTCCTCCGCAGACTTTAGGCTGCAGTCATGTTTTAGAGCTGCTATATACCTCCTTCACTTGCTTTGGAAACAGGCTAGTACAAGTATTCCTATGTGGATTCCAATGCAAAATTAGGTAATTTGGCTTGCATACATCAAATGACCATGCTCCCAGACATGGCTGAAAGCAGCAATACTTGGATCCCAGCAATCGACCACGCGTTGCGAAAAAGTATTGTGGCAGAGCTGATGTTAGATTGTGTGACATAGTACAACAAGCGACACTCAGAGCGACTTTCAATCAGAGGATCGGTGGTTCAAACCCCGGCTCAGCCAGTCCATGTCGTTGTGTCCTTGAGCAAGACACTTAACCCTAATTGCTCACCGTTGCTGTGTCTACGGTCTACTGTATAGCATGTGAGTCGATTTGGATAAAAGCGTCAGCTAAATGAAATGTATTGAAAGTTACGTGTTATGACAACAAATGTTGCCATTTTGCTTGTTACATAATTTTATGTAAGAAAGTTCACTTAGGGCGGTTGCTATTTAATGCCGATAGTTACGTTAGGTTGTTACATCACATTATTACATCACGCTTTTAGCTTACGTTGTTAGGTTAGGTTGTTAACATACGCTGTTGGTTTACGTTGTTAGGTTACGTTGGTAGGTTACGTTGTTATGTTGTTAGGTTACGTTGTCAGGTTACGTTGAGAGATTACGTTGTTAGGTTACATTGTTAGATTACATTGTTAGATTATGTTGTTAGATTACATTGTTAGATTATGTTGTTAGATTACATTGTTAGATTACGTTGTTACGTTTTACGTTTTTAGGTTACGTTGTTAGATTACATTGTTGGATTATGTTGTTAGGTTTCGTTTTACGTTGTTAGGTTATGTTGTTAGGTTACACTGTTAGGTTAAGTTGTTAGGTTACGTTGTTAAATTTACGTTGAGAGATTACGTTGTCAGGTTACACTATTAGGTTACGTTTTACGTTGTTAGGTTACGTTGTTAAGTTACCTTGTTAGGTTACCTTGTTGTAAGAGCCACAGCTGTATTATTGGTAAATTAGAATTTCAGGAATATTAATAATTTATTCTCTGAATTAGGCTCATTGTGTAGGAACTAAGATACGTAAAATATATTTAAATATATTCATGTTAATGACTGATGCTCCCTCTAAAGAGATTTAATGACTTCATGACTACAGCAGGTGCAAAACAAAGAGCTGCATTAGGCATGGGAGCATATGGTTTTTCTACCGTATGACTGTGTGACCGTGACAATTTATTTATTTGTCTTTTAGTTAATGTTTTTGCTGCAGAAAATAAAGAGAAGTAAACGATCTCCTGTCATTTGCGTACGGAAAGAAACACTGTGTCTGCAGCTCTTTAGCGGCTTGACAATGAACAACGCCGACGGAACACCGCTACATTAGTAGAAAAACTTCTCCAAGAAGTCAAGTGGATTTCAGATGTCAGCTGAAACCTGAGGAATGGATCCAAAAGCCCTGAGCGCTGCGCCATGGTGCTTTTGACCGATCCAAAACGTCGGACAAGGTAAAGAAAGGACTGGAAAACCGTTTACGGTGTCGTACTTATGAAGATGGACCGTCAGTTTCTTTGACGTTAATAAAGACTGATGTTGCGAATATGATCCAGGACTTAAGGACTTCTCATGCAAATCAGACGTGCACCTCATTAAGAGCCACTGAAGTCTCTGCAGTTTCAGAAGTTGTGATGCATGTCTGATGAGAAAGGTGGAAATACTTTTTGAACATCTGCACATAATTTGTGCATTGATTTATTCATATGATGGCTGAAGATAAGGATGTAATTAATGCTGAAAAATGGAATCTAAGAAAACCAGAAAGTTAACTGAAAAAGCATTGGAGGAGAAGCTGCACAGGCTCATTGGAACCAGGAGAGGAGTATTAGCTCGGATAACTGGAAAAAGAAAAGAAATTGAAAGTTTAATGAGTGATGCTGGCAATCTGCAAAAAGTGCAAAAGTTAAGGCATAAGGATTTCAGCACTCTTGTCAGTGAGCTTAAAAAGATCAGTGGACAAATAGCAGATCTTCTGTCTGAAGAGGAAAAATATGCAGATGTTAATAACTGGTTGGAGCCAAAGATGACGACTGAGTTTGCAGAAGAAGTTGAATGATGGATGTGTGCTTTGAGTGAAAAATAAATAAGCAAAGAAAGTACAGCTGCAGATGATGAGGACATAGACGATCAAGACAAAGATAAAGAGGACGTGGATCCTGAGGATGGTGCTTCACAAGTGACAAGTGTATCTGCCCGGTCCAGCATGTCATCAGTTTGTGCTTCTGACGAAGCAAAGTTAGCTGGTTTGGTGGAACGCGCCACAGCAGAAGAAGAAGCAGGCGCTTGAGTTGGAGGAAGCGCGTATTAAAGCCAAGCTGGAAAGACTGACTTTGTAAGCAGCAATTGCTGAAAAAAGTAAAAGTATATATGTGTATATTTCTGCTCTGCAGTTTTATTTGCTATTAGCTAATCAGAACAGAAAAATAATTAGTGAAGCTCTAAAAAAAAACTAATAAAAATACTCCAAGCTATTCAACAAGACGTAGTTCAACCATCTTGTTTTAAGAGTTTGACAGGTAAAAGCATTTCTGTTGCATCACAAGTCTTAAGTTGATCACATCAGAGAGAATCTTCAAAGTGCCCTGAAATGACAGTCAGTCATTTGTAGCTTGTTTAGTATTATAAAGAGAGCTTGGAACATCTAAGCTTAGTCACTCCACCTTAATACATCTGTTAGTGTCTAATGTGTTTTGTTACAACACTGAGGATTGTAACTTATGCCGTGCATAGTTGCACAATACAATAAATATATAAATATTTCAAGTTGTCAGCTATCTGCACAAAGATATACCAGTAGCCCCACGCACATTAAAACACACAAATGCACAAATATAAGACTTGATAAACAAACAGAAAATGACATCAAACATTGAATATATTCATTCAGTGTTCAGCATTAATCCAGCTTTTAAAATATTCCATACTAATGCATAATGTGATTTGAAGTGTCTCTGAAGTTCACAAAAACTTTCAATACATGTGATGCTTGTTTTGTTTTGGACACTGTTGGTGCTAATGGATAGGTGTGACATCAACAGACAGCTTACAGATGAGAAGGAAACAGGGTTCAACACATATATCCAGGGATATCAATTAAAAAATATGATTTTATTAAAAAAACAGTGCCGGCGAAGATCAGCAATATATATATAAGTCTTCCCCTCCCAGCTCTGAGATTAGTCACAATAATGTGTATCATATGACAGAAACAATTCATTGGCCAAGTCCTTGTTCCTGGTAATTGAATCCAAGCAGCAATGGATGTGATCTTTGGAGGTCTTTTATTTACTTTGTCTTGGCGATCAAAGAATGCTGGTGAAGTCAAATCTAATATCCGTTGAATGCTAGTTGACATTTTTTTTTAGATATGATAAAGTACAGTGTTGTTGGCCAGATAACTCAGGGCACTATGGATTTATTTGCCAAGGTTTTGACCCTGAGGGATGGAAGTTTGGTCAAGGGCAGGTGAGGAGCTCAAACATTTGCTGGGTACCGAAACATGCTTGATCTAAAAAAAAGAAACACAAGAGATCTTGGATTGTCTCGGACCTCTAATTAACACTTATAACCCTGTAAAAATCATTCAAAATTATTATTCCCACATGGACATTGAAAGGTGGAGAATATGGAGTAAAATTGATCTCAAAATGGTGTTTACCATTACACTGACCCAGACTTTTAGGAAAATTATTTATTGACATCTGCTTTTCAGTAAACAGTTATGACAGTTGGCCATGTGCAATGATGATGGAACAAAGCAAATTAATACCAAATATGGTTTTAACACCTATTTTATTTAAGGTTACGCATGTTAGGATCCTATATGTTCAGTTACATTCTTTATAATAAACTGAGCCAGTTAAAAACGGAGTGAGAAGCACTAAAAGCCTGCTAAACGTGACCAGGCCACAGTGGAACTGTTGTAGCTGTACCATCCAGTACTTTACAAAAGAAACGCAACATGGACAGAATTAAGAAGACAGAAATTCAAGCTGACACACAAGGTCAGTTTGATCAGAATGGGGGTGATTTGTAAGGTACCTTAAGGTTTCCAGAGACTGGTGGTGATATGGAAGGTACCTTTAGGTTTCCAGAGACTGGTGGTGATGTGGAAGGTACCATTAGGTTTCCGGAGACTGGTGGTGATGTGGAAGGTACCTTTAGGTTTCCAGAGACTGGTGGTGATGTGGAAGGTACCTTTAGGTTTCCAGAGACTGGTGGTGATGTGGAAGGTACCTTTAGGTTTCCAGAGACTGGTGGGGATGTGGAAGGTACCTTTAGGTTTCCAGAGACTGGTGGTGATGTGGAAGGTACCTTTAGGTTTCCAGAGACTGGTGGTGATGTGGAAGGTACCTTTAGGTTTCCAGAGACTGGTGGGGATGTGGAAGGTACCTTTAGGTTTCCAGAGACTGGTGGTGATGTGGAAGGCACCTTCAGGCTTCCAGAGACTGGTGGGGAAGTTGCATTGTGAAAGCCTCATTCATATATTTTGTCCTTTTAATTTAGTTCTCAAACAGTTTCTACAAATTGTCTCATTGTATAAACTGTGAACAGCTTGCTACTGTCAGAGAAGCACACAAGGTCAGTTAACAGTTAAATCCTGGCGTTGGTAAATATTTAATGAAGAATCCGCTCTGCTGCCAGCTGTGCGTTATATTACACACGGCCCTGAGGAGGTGTGAGTGTGTTTCCGTGACATTGAGTTTGACTGAGCAGCAGGAAACACAAGTGAAACTAATTTACTGAAAACACGGGGGCTACTTCTGTCTACCCAATCTGTATGTTATTTATGATCTATTTATTTTTTACATTTCTGTCGTGCCTGTGCTGCTCAGCGGTCAGCTCGGAGCTCATCTGATTAGCTGGACCAGGTGTAGGGAGAGCTACAGGAGTTTTTCGAGGAGCTTTGTGGGTGAGCAGCAGGCAGACAAAGGTGGAATCGTGCAGCTCTGTGGAAGGGATGGGACCACATAGGGTTATATCTCAGATCACTATAAAAACCCTCACAATAAGTTGGACGTGGTGAATTTACATTTTCGGGATAATTGTGAATATCTTGTGAATATCTGGTCAAGAAAAATAGAGCCTGATTAAAACAATACAGGAATTATTGTATATATATATGAAAGAAACCCACTCACAATGGTTTTACTATTTTTTAAATGTGTCCTTTTTTCATGCAGGGGGATTTATGTGTGGCGGGGGCGTGGTCAGCGCACCTGCGACGCATGAGAGAGAGAGGCGCGCTCATTAGAGACAGCCGTTCTCATTAGTGGGAGCGGCTGGTTCTGATGAGCGCGGGGAAGGGGTGCGGCTATATAGAGCCGCACAGTGGGGTGCACGGGGTGGTCGGTGATGGTAGCCTGGACGAGCAGAGTGTCTGCGAGGAAATAAAAATGTTACCTGAAGGCAAAGAAACGGTCTCTGTCCTCTCTATGGAGCTGATACAATCCCCGGGCAAGCAGGTGCCTTGCCACAGTGGCGCCCAACAGGGTTTTCGGACCGGAAGGCAACGGAGGGGGAAGCAGCCGGCGGAGGAGGACGTGTCGTGGGACGAGCTGTTCCGGAGGTTGGCGGGCATTCCCGAGGGTTCGGGGAAGGGGCCGGCCGTGGAGGAGCGGCTTGACGCCAGGACCGTGGCTCAGGTTGTGCAGGTGCCGCCGGCCCAGATCGGGGGGGTGACCGTGCCACCGCCGCTGACCCCGGAGCAGCACCGGCAGCGGCTCCGTGTAGCCCAGCAGGAGCCGGGTGAGCCGCTGCTAGCCTTCGCTCGGCGGCTGCGCCGGCGGACTGAGCAGTGGCTGCAGCCGGGTGGAAGGGGGGAGATGGCGGACGCGGTGGACCAGGTGGCCACCGAGCAGTTCCTGGGGGGGCTGCCGGTCCAGATGGCCGACTGGGTCAGAGGGTGGCGGCCGGCAACGCTGATCGGGGCCGTCGCGAGGGCAGAGGAGTACCAGCGCCGGGAGCCGAAGGCCGGCACCGCAGCGGACCGGGCCCGGCCGGTGGGGGTGGTCCTGGGGCTGGCCGTGCCGGCGGCCCGGAGGACCGCGTTTACGCAGACGGTCCCGGACGCGGGGAGGCGGAAGGCCACGGCCACCGCGACGCAGACGGACGCGCCACGGAAGAAGGCGGCGACCGCGACACAGACGGTCCCGGACGCGGCAAGGCGGCGGAACAAGACCGCCGCGACGCAGACCGCGTCGGAATCGGCGACGCGGGGGGCCGAGTCCGCGGCTACCCAGACGTCGGCGGCGACTTCGGAGACGGCGGCGCAGACGGCGGCGGCGACTCCGGCGACGACGGAGATGGCGGCGCAGACGGCGGCGGCGGCTCCGGCGACGGCGCAGACGGCGGCGGCGGCTCCGGCGACGACGGACACGGCGACGCAGACGGTCCCGGAGGCGACGACGCGGGGGACCGCGAGCACTACGACGCAGACGGCTTCGACGACGCGGGCGCCGGCGGCCCGGACGAAACCGGACCCGGGAAGACGAAAGGCGCCGGGGCCGACGACCGACGGTGAGGCAGCGCGACGGCCCAGAGCGCGGCCGGGGCCTAGGCGAAGGGCGCCGGGGAACCAGGCCAGAGAATGGCCGGAGCTGTGGACAGTTCCCCGGCGCCACGACGCGACCTGGTGGGACCACGGACGGCCCGCCCCGAGCCCGGCGCAGAGGTGCTGGACGTGCGGACAGCTAGGGCACGTCCAGCAGGACTGTGACCTCATGGAGGTCGACCAGGTGAGCCGGGTCGGGACGACCCGGCCCAGCGGACCAGGGCCCGGAGGGGCCAGGAGGGCGCCGGCCGGTCGAGACCCCCTGACCGCCCAGCCCCAGCCAGGGGCGGGGAGGCGGGGAGGGGGCAGCCGGCGGCGGCTGCGGGAGGAGGTGGCACGGCTGAGGAGCCGTCTGCGCAGCGCCGACGACGAACGGCAGCGGGCCCAGGCGACCGTCCTGCAGCTGGGGAGGAGACTCCGGGCCGAGCGGGAGGCTCGGGCCTGGGCGGAGGCCCAGCTGGCCGAGGGATGGTCGGGGGGGGGACTCACGTAGGTTGGTGTTTCCCTAATCTTCTCTCTCTTGTGTTGCAGGTTGCTGCGGCGGACGGAGGGTGAGAGCCGGTTTTGGCCCGGGAGGGGGCCGGCGGAGGTCGCGAGGGACCTGCCTCCCGGGGCGCTCGATCGCCCTCCGGCCGGGCCATGACCCGCGCCCGGGCCCCCCCCGGATGGAGGATGCCAACGCCCGGACCACCCGTTGGCATCGGGCGGAAACGCAAGTTAATTCCATGGTGGTCCATAGGTCGGGGGTGCAGATGGTCGGGGCTGACTCCCGCTCCCGCTCCCAGCGGGAGGGAGGGGGGGGGAGTTGGTTAGGCCGGTGGCTCCCCGGCCTAAATCGGGCGGTGGGGGTATGTGGCGGGGGCGTGGTCAGCGCACCTGCGACGCATGAGAGAGAGAGGCGCGCTCATTAGAGACAGCCGTTCTCATTAGTGGGAGCGGCTGGTTCTGATGAGCGCGGGGAAGGGGTGCGGCTATATAGAGCCGCACAGTGGGGTGCACGGGGTGGTCGGTGATGGTAGCCTGGACGAGCAGAGTGTCTGCGAGGAAATAAAAATGTTACCTGAAGGCAAAGAAACGGTCTCTGTCCTCTCTATGGAGCTGATACAATCCCCGGGCAAGCAGGTGCCTTGCCACAATGATTATCGAATTTAAGATTATTATATTGTTGTTTTTTCACTATATAAAGATGTGCATCTGTGATGCAGTCAAATATTTACTAAATAAAAGGTAAAGTGATTTCAAGAGCTTTAAGCATATTATTGTTAATCACATTTATTTCAGCAAGGATAGCCATGACATTTTCATATAGTCCCATGCTGAGACTGCGGACAGAAAATTGAAAGATTAAAAATGTCTTCCCATTTTGCCCAGTTTCCGTACAAACATTTCTTGTTTTGATGATGTTTCACAGATTGAGAGAGGCCTAATGCGTGGAGAATGTCTTTGTTACCCACTGGTCCATCAAAGTGAACGAAACTTAAAATAACCTGCTGCAGACACGTCTGATACCGACTGTGGCCTCGCAGTTTGAAATGCAGATGGGATCCAGTCTCTGCATGTGACAGCTCTTTTCTGCACAGTAAGCCCTCACAGATGGCTGCTCGCCGCGCAGCTGAAACGCAGCCCGGTCGGCCGATCTCCTGGACCGCCTCCACATCACGTGCTCTACCTGTAACCAGACCGAGTGCTGGGGGTCGGCAGGGACGGCTCGCTCTGACAGTTGATTTGTATGTTGGCTCTGACGGAGCGCTCGCCGCTGCTGCTGCTGTTCAAATGAAAAAGATAGATTTGCTCTCTGAAGAGCTGACAGACTTTTGTCAAACATTGAATCCAGGCATCAGTTCAACCTTGTGGTGATAAATCCCTTTTCAACATTAGTAGCAGGGCTTCGGGCCTAAAGGAAGAGTTGCTTTTAGAAGTCATGAAAGGTGTGACACATTTGTTCGTTAAAGGCATGACTGCAGAAGTCACAGGTGTTTATTGGCTCCAACTGTGATGATGGAAACACAACGCCTGGGTAATGCTAAATGGACTGTACTTGTGTAGACATTTTCTAGTCTTTCGACCAGTCAAAGCGCTTTAACACTCCTCTTTATTCACCCATTCACACACCGCAGGCTCAGCCAGGGCTATTTGGGTTCAATTGTCTGGCCGAAGTTGACAATGACATCGAACCGCCGATCCTCTGATCGAAGAACAACCCTGCTCCACCAATGATTCACAGTCACATGTGAGGGGGGACACACCTCAAACCCGTCCATCTTTGTCCAAGCTTCAACATTAATCCAAATTAGAGGAGTTTGGAAGAGAGACTGAATACCTTACTGCTAATTTTGAGGGAAAAGGGGTACAAGAAAGCAAAAATAAACACAAAGACAAGTCGAAGACAGCTGTATTAACTTCAATAGATTGTTCTTGCCAGCAGAGTTCTGCTCATTCATGCTACCTGAACACCTCCTCCACCCCCCTGAGCAGTCCACTTGGGGCTGTTTGGGCGAGCACCCACCTTCACATGAACACTGTCTAGGAGAGCTTTGCTGAGCGGTATTGATCCCCCATTGTTCAGATACAGCCAGCAGCTGTAGCCATGAAACAGGAGCACGAGGTCTGCTTCAGGGACACTCACAGCGAGTCGATCCAGCAGAGCATTGATTCACCATCGGCTGCACCAGAAGCATGTCTTCATAAACAGCATCACAGCTTTTTTCGTTTTTTGAAAGTGTTCCTCCAAATGAAATATCTGTGAAATAAGTATTGATGGTGGTTCTTTTGTCTTGCAGGATCACTGCTTCTACCACGGCCATGTAAGGGGACATCCAGAGTCCTGGGTCGCTCTCAGCACATGCTCAGGAGTCAGGTACGGGAAAGAATGTGTGTTTGTGCTATTTGTGTTGCCAGTTTGGGTAAGGTTGCACTGATTTGACCCAGACAAGCTACAGGATACTGTGTTTAGTACTTCAGGGGACTCGGATGCTGGATTTTATTGAGTGTGGTCTGAGGACAGTGAGCTAGTTTCCTCTGGGGGGTCTAAGTCATCATTCTGACTTGACTATCCAGGATTTCAACAATTTCATCAATAAACTTTTGTGGCATTAAAGTGTGCAGGGGTAACTTTTTTCTTCCCCTCCTGGGACACTTGTGTGTCCCAGGAGGATGTATTACAGTCGCCAAAGTTAACTAGCTAAACAGAATTGCTTCCATCGTCATTTATTCAAGATGTATATCTGCAGTTCAGCTTTGAGCCACATGAGGGAGCATGAATTGTCGTATTGTAGCATATATATAACATTGAATAAATAATCGAAGGTTAGCATACATTCTGTTTGTTATTTATGTTAACTTTGCCTAAGTGCATTTATTTGGAGGTTTTTAACATGTTTATGTTTTCAGTAACACATGCATGAAACAGAGTAGAGATTTATCAAATGTAAAGCTCTTCTAAATGGCTGGTTTGGCAGTAAGGATGGTCAGGTACGTTCATTCTGTCACGGGGTGGCTTCCGAGAGAGAAGACCCAAATGCCGAAGCAAAGTGCAAAGTAACTTTATTCTCAAACTGAACTCACAACAGGGATCCAAACAGCGATCAAGGCAGAGATCTAAACAGCATTCTGAACCACAAACTTAAACAAATGATCCGACACTGGGGCAGGAGACAAACAAGGATTAAATACACGGGGAAGGTGCAGGTGATTAGACACAGGGCGAAACAATCGGGGACAGGGCGATTGTGGCTCAGTGGTTAGCAGGTCGACTTTCAGTTAGAGGATTGGTGGTTTGATTCCAGGCACCGCTAGTCCATGCCTGAGCAAGACACTTAACCCTCATTGCTCACGGTTGCTGTGTCTGCGGTCTACTGTATATCATGTAAGTCGCTTTGGATAAAAGCATCAGCTAAATGAAATGTAATGTAATGGCAGGGCAGACAATCAAAGGGCTAGGAAGTGCTGGGAAACAGAGGACACAAAATAAAACAGGAAACCAGAAACAACCCAAAACCGTGACACATTCATACACAAATTCATTCTTCTCATAATTTATAGATCTGGTTATTGTTATGGCTTATTGTGTATTTGGTCAGGATGGTTTGCCATTTTTTTGTCAAGTGGGTCCCCAGGAAAAATGTTTGGGGAACACTGTTCTAAGACACACACTGTAACTATAATGGCAGGGTCCCAGTCACTGCATGTTTTCTGTGTACATTCATGCTCACAGTTCTGTGAGGATATATATTTAAACACAATGCTTCGCTATATGCTAGTGTGCTTTCTTACATGCACTTCCTGGACCTGGTTACAGTGGGGGGCCGTGGAAACACAACACTGACATACGTCACCTAATGTGGTGATATGGTGGAATAATCAACAAACACTTATTCAACACATCCAGCCGTTATGGATAAACAGTGTTATTCATTGGGAGTTGTGTTTGTGACCATCTGATGAATTCCAATCATTTGTTTTTATAGCACTTTTCTTAACAATATTGCAAAGTACTTTACAAAAGGAAATAAAACCATGCAAGACATAGAGGCAGTAAAAACAATACAAATTTGAAATATTTTGATAAGTTTTCCCTGCAAAGGTCTCAACATCATAGTGTCAGAATTTGAAATCAATCGGATTAAATCTCTAGGAGGAATTTGTTAGAATACAACGCATGGAAACAAAGAAAATGCAAAAATTGGGCGATTCACTGCAGCGCCCCCTAGTGTTTGAATATTATGAGGAAATTAGGGTACGTTAAGGGATCCTTACAAAGTTTGTAAGGATAGGCCAAGTGATTTGGAAGTTATGTGTATTGACATATTAAGTAGGGATGCAACGATACCATTTTTTACAAACCGATACGATACCGATATTTTTATTTGTGTACTTGCCGATACCGAGTACCGATACCGATACTTCTTAGATTTGGTCTCCATGAAAGTGCAATTAATTTGGAGGCAGATTTTATTTTATCCTCTGCAGATTATGTCAAGCCTATAGTACAAAATTAACAGAAGGCTATCCCAAGCTTTAAACTTCTTGTGGAAGTCCCTCTAATGTCGGACCATAAAACGCCCCGTGTCCGGGTTCATAATGTAAGCGATAATATTAGGTATGAGCAATTATATAGGAAGCTGTGTTCCAAGTTATGTTTCCGGTGCTTTTATTGTGGAGGGAGAAACGGAAAGGAAAAGAGGAGTGGAATTGTGGGATATACGTGTGTGAAGGAGATAAAAAAGTGGTTCAAGTTACCCTGCAGCGTGTTTTCATTTTATTAGAATTACAAATAGACACACAACAGACACTCGGCTACAATAATATCATCCGTAGCCGCACAACAGCGTCTGAATGAGGCCGCTGCCAGCGCTACTTCAGGTGGATCAGCAGCCGTTTGATTCAAACCGGCAGGACAGCGGTGATGACGCGCAGAGCTTCTCAATTATAGATGTATTAAATATGGAAAATTTCAACTCTCGCGTCTAACGTGCCGCCGGCGTAAATTTGCGTCTGTCGCAACCACACGCGTCTGTGCATAGACTTTACATCAGGGGTGGGCAAACTTTTTGGCTCAGGGGCCACATTGACTTTTAAAATTAGACAGACGGGCCGGGCCAGTATCAGATGGATAGAGAGTGTTTGTGTGAACCAATATACATTATAAATAAAAGCCAATAACTAAAAAGTAGAGAGAACTTACATTACTTACTGTCAGGATACGGTTTCTGGACCCAAAAGCAAACTCAGCACAGCAGGTAACGTATAACAAAAAAGGTGTATTTATTGTCTCTCAAAAACCAAACTGAAATACTCAGGCCTTCAGGCAATACTCAACAAAAACATAAACGGATAGTCTCTCAAAAACAAAACTGAAATACTCAGGCCTTCGGCAATACTACAATATGGCTGTGTCTCGTGTCCAACTCGTGAAACGGGAATCTGCAGTTGCTTCAGCGTCTCGAGTGTCGTGTCTGGGGTTGAGCATCACAGCCCTCACAAGTGCAATCTCCCGACGCTTGTGTCTGGGCAGAGGCCACTCTTAAACTGCTGCCGTGATTGTCCTGATGCTCTGCAGCTGCGAGCGGTGGCCATCTTCCTCCCAGCTGTCCCGCATCAACCTGATTACAGACCCAACACACACTCTCTGGTCCCAGCCAGCGTTATCATGGCACCCCCTGCTGGTGGTGCCCAGAACCCCCACAGTACCCCCCCCTTAATGGACGCCTCTTGGCGGCTTACCCGGCTTACCCGGATTGTCCCGGTAGAAGTCCCGGAGCAGAGTGGGCCCGATGAGCTGCCGACGAGGAAGCCACGATCGCTCCTCTGGCCCGTACCCCTCCCAATCAACCAGGTACTGGTAACCCCGCCCCCGCCGCCGGACGTCCAATACCCGGGAAACCGAGTGGGCCGGGTGGCCGTCGATGATCTGGGGAACCGGCGGAGGAGCGACCGGAGGGCAGAGCTCACTCTCCGCGACCGGCTTCAGGAGCGACACGTGGAATGTCGGATGGATCCTCCAGGCCTCCGGGACGGCCAACCGGACGGCGGAAGGGCCAATGAGCTTCGTGATGGGAAACGGCCCGACGAACCTGGGTGTCAATTTCCTGGATTCTGTGGGTAGCGGGAGGTCCCTGGAGGAAAGCCACACCCGTTGTCCCACCTTGTACCCTGGCGACGGAACCCGGAGCCGGTCGGCCAGCCGCTTGTTAATGGCGGCCGAGCGCTCGAGGGCTGCCCGGGCCGTGCGCCACACTGCCCGAATCCGCCGTAGGTGGTCCCCCACGGCCGGGACTGCGACCTCCGCCTCCTGCTCCGGGAACAACGGGGGCTGAAAACCAGAGCACACCATAAATGGGGACATACCAGTTGCAGTGCTGATCAAGGTGTTGTGCGCGTACTCCACCCAGGGCAGGAAGGTGCTCCATGACACCGGATGTTGTCCTGGTTGGCACGTTCCGTTTGACCGTTAGACTGCGGGTGGTATCCGGACGACAGGCTGGCCGTTGCCCCCAAGGCCTTACAGAACGCGCCCCAGACCCGGGACGCGAACTGCGGCCCCCTGTCCGACACTACGTCCACCGGAATCCTGTGCAACCGCACCACATGAAGTACCAGGAGGTCCGCCGTCTCCAATGCCGACGGCAGCTTGGGAAGCGGGACGTAATGGCGCGCCTTCGAGAACCGGTCCACGATGGTAAGAACTGTGGTGTTACCTCCCGACGGTGGCAGCCCGGTGACGAAATCCACAGCGATGTGCGACCATGGCCGGCCCGGGACCGGCAGCGGCTGTAGCAACCCCGCCGAGGGCTGATGGGACGCCTTACCCCGGGCGCAGACCGGACAAGCCGCCACGAACTCCCGTGTATCCTTGGTCAACCCCGGCCACCAGAACCGCTGCCGGATGAGGAACGCGGTCCGCCGAGACCCCGGATGGCATGCCAGGACGGACGAGTGCCCCCACTGAAGCACCTCAGACCGGGCCGCCCCAGGAACGAACAGTCGACCCTCGGGTCCCCCCTCCGGCGCCGGCTCGTCCAGCTGTGCGTTCCGGACCACCGTCTCTATCTCCCACGTCGCCGCCCCCACCACACAGGCGGGAGGAAGGATGGGAGCGGGGTCCTCGGACTCCTGTGAAGGGAACACCCGGGAGAGAGCGTCTGGCTTCCCGTTCCGACTCCCGGGGCGATAGGACAACACATAGTTAAATCGACTCAAAAACAAAGACCACCGGGCCTGCCGGGAGTTCACCCTTCGCGCCGCCCGAATATACTCCAGATTTTTATGGTCCGTCCATATCAAGAACGGCAGCTCACTCCCCTCCAGCCAATGCCGCCACTCCTGGAGCGCGAGGACCACCGCCAACAGTTCCCGGTTCCCCACATCATAGTTGCGCTCTGCCGGACTCAGTCTTTTCGAAAAAAATGCGCACGGATGCAGTTTCTGGGAGACAGGGTCCCGCTGAGACAAGATAGCCCCCACGCCGGACTCAGACGCATCCACCTCCACCACAAACTGACGACCTGGGTCTGGATGCTGCATGACGGGGGCACTGGTGAACAACGTCTTCAAGCGGCCGAACGCCCCCTCGGCCTCGTGTGACCAGCCGAAGGGCGCCTTTGTGGAGGTCAACTGCGTGAGGGGTGCGGCCACCTTGCTGTAATCCCTGATAAACCGACGGTAAAAATTCGCGAACCCGAGGAACCGCTGTAGCTCCCTCCGCGTGCCCGGCGTCGGCCACTCGGTCACGGCACGAATCTTGTCCGGGTCCGGTTCCACCCGGCCCCGAGCGATTATAAACCCGAGGAAACTCACCGACGCGACGTGAAACACGCACTTCCCTGGCTTAACATACAATTTATTCTCCAGCAGCCGCTGGAGAACCAACCGCACGTGCTCACGGTGCACCGCGAGGGACCGAGAAAAAATCAGAATATCGTCCAGGTAAATGAACACAAACTTATTCATCATATCCCGAAATATCTCGTTCATCATGGTCTGGAAGACGGCGGGGGCGTTCGTCAGGCCAAACGGCATCACCCGATATTCGAACTGCCCCATCGGGGTGTTGAACGCCGTCTTCCACTCGTCCCCCTCGCGGATCCGAACCAAATGATATGCGTTCCGGAGATCGAGTTTAGTGAACACCTGCGCCTGGCACAGGGGCTCAAACGCAGGATCAATCAACGGCAACGGGGTCTTGTTTTTTATGGTAATGTGATTCAACCCACGGTAGTCGATACACGGACGCAAGGACTTGTCCTTCTTCTCCACGAAGAAGAACCCGGCGCCTACCGGCGCGGACGACGGGCGAATCAACCCAGCCCCCAGGCACTCCTGGATATATTCCTCCATCGCCAACCGCTCTGGACGAGAGATGTTAAACAGGCGGCTGGTGGGCAGAGGAGCACCGGAAAGCAGGTTGATCGCGCAGTCGTACGGGCGATGTGGAGGCAACGTGCTTGCCCGCTCCTTGAAAAACACCCGCGCTAAATCGTGATACTCGTGTGGTACGCCGGACAGGTCAGGCAACGCGGGCGGCGACCCCGATGATGATGGTCCGGGGTTCGCCGCCCGAAGGCAGCGAGCATGACAAGCCACACTCCAGCCCGCCACCGACAGCGTAGCCCAATCTAAGGAAGGATTGTGGAGTCGCAGCCATGGGAGACCTAACACCACCGGTGACGCGGGGGAGGGGATGATGAGTAATTGGATGTCCTCCGAATGATTGCCCGAAATACATAACTTAAGGGGACGTGTGTGATGGGTGACCCGTGCCAACAACCGCCCGTCTAATGCATTTACGTCCTGTGGGCACTCGAGTGACTCCAACTCCACGCCCAACTGGGCCGCTAGCCCCGAGTCTAGAAAACTCGCGTCGGAACCCGAATCAATAAGCACACAAACGGAGTGACAACGGGACCGGAAAGAAAGAGTGGCGGGCAGAGAAATCCGGGATATACTGCGGGCGGAGGTCGCGTTACTCACCAGGAGGCCCACACTCACTGGTGAGCCCCCCCTTTTGGGGCCTCCGGGCAGTTGGCCGCGTAGTGCCCCGGATGTCCACAAAACAAACACAACCGGCGGATAAAACGGCGCTGGCGTTCCGCCGGTGTCAGGCGAGCCCGCCCCAGCTGCATAGGTTCGTCTACCCCCCCCGCACCCTCTACACCCATTCCGACGGCTCCCGGACCCGCCCCCCCAGAGGGACCCGGAAGCGAACACTGTCCACTCCGCTCGTGTCTGCGCTCCCGCACACGGTTATCAATCAAAATGGCCAGAGAAAGTAGTTGCTCTAGGGTGGAGGTTGCATCCCGCGAGACCAACTCGTCTTTAATTGTGTCGGACAGGTTACGCGCAAAAATCGTCCGGAGCGTATGCTCATTCGCGGCGCTCTCCGCGGCAAGAATCCGGAACTCGATGGCATAATCGGCCACCGACCCGGACTTCTGCCGCAGAGAGAGCAATCGATTCAGCGCGTCCTGCCCGCGCACCGGATGATCGAACACCCACCTAAGCTCCTCGGAAAACCCCCCGAACGACTGGAACATCGGTGACTGGCCCTCCCACAATGCAGTCGCCCACTGAGCCGCCCTCCCGCGAAGCAAATTCACACAAAACGCTATCCGGGCCCTGTCCGACGTGTATCTACCTGGCTGTAGCTCGAAAACCAGCGTACAGTTCAACAAGAACCGGCCGCACCCCCCCGATTCCCCGGCGTACGGTTCCGGCAACGGGACTCGTGGTTCCTGGGTTGCGGCTGCAACCGGTGGACTGGAAGGATCCGCGACGACCCGTGGTTCCGGTGGTCTAGGTGACGCCGTGGCGGTCTGCGCGTCCATCCTCCGGTTTAGGTTCTCCACTGCCTCCGCCAGCCGCTGTAATAACTCCTCGTGTCGCCCGACGAGGGCCCCTTGCGCGCTGATGGCCTGCTGCACGGACGCCGGGTTCGCTGGGTCCATGTTTTGGTCGGGAGATTCTGTCAGGATACGGTTTCTGGACCCAAAAGCAAACTCGGCACAGCAGGTAACGTATAACAAAAAAGGTGTATTTATTGTCTCTCAAAAACCAAACTGAAATACTCAGGCCTTCAGGCAATACTCAACAAAAACATAAACGGATAGTCTCTCAAAAACAAAACTGAAATACTCAGGCCTTCGGCAATACTCCAATATGGCGGTGTCTCGTGTCCAACTCGTGAAACGGGAATCTGCAGTTGCTTCAGCGTCTCGAGTGTCGTGTCTGGGGCTGAGCATCACAGCCCTCACAAGTGCAATCTCCCGACGCTTGTGTCTGGGCAGAGGCCACTCTTAAACTGCTGCCGTGATTGTCCTGATGCTCTGCAGCTGCGAGCGGTGGCCATCTTCCTCCCAGCTGTCCCGCATCAACCTGATTACAGACCCAACACACACTCTCTGGTCCCAGCCAGCGTTATCATGGCACCCCCTGCTGGTGGTGCCCAGAACCCCCACACTTACTAACGAATATAACTTAAATGACTCAGCTTTTTTGTTTAACTTGCTGGCTAAGTCTTCGTCAATTAGTTATACACGCCGAGTCACTGTCCTGCGTGATAAACTACATTTTTCGAATTTGTTTTTGCTCTCTGGACACAAGAGACCTGTTGCAGAGGGGCTCCATGCAGGAAGCTGGCAGGAGGCTGGCAGGCAGAACCCTATATGTCACATGAGTCCCGTGGGTCTGATGTGCGTTCGTTATGCCGTATAAAACGGACCATGTCTCCGTGGCGCGCTGGCCTGTGGGGGAGGGGTGGAGGTGAGCAGCGCAGACAGCAGCAGCTGGACTCGCAGCCTGATGCGCTGCAGAAAGCACGGCACAGCTGTCCTCTGCCGCACGGCACGTAAAGACCGCTGTAACGCTTCTCCGTTCCCGACTTGAGTTAAGAAACATCGATGCTGGTCTTTTGCCGTCATCGTGCTTCGGAAAAACGCCCAACGGGCCGGATCCGGCCCGCGGGCCGTAGTTTGCCCACCCTTAGTCTAGACTCTAGAATTTGCTGCGGGCCAATAAAAACTGACCCGCGGGCCGCAGTTGGCCCGCGGGCCGTAGTTTGGACACCCCTGCTTTACATGTAATCTGGTCGCGCGAAACATTTGCGTCGCGTTGGGACGGACTGATTACAAGTAACTCCGGGGCTGTCAGCCACTAACAAGAGCACTAATATGAGCACTAATATGTCATACACACGTATGCAACACCGGTTAATAAGCACAATATCGATAAAGTCTTGTATTGTACTCGCGTCTCACTTTTCTCCTGTCTATTGAAAGAAGTGAGCGCTGCGCAGCGAGGATCCAAGATGGCGGCTCCAGATTCTGCTGTTGAGACAAACTGGCCATCTGATTGGACGGCAAAACAACTTGGATAGCGTGATTGGCTGCTCAGAAGTTGAGACTGTTGAGACAGTTGAGACAGAGAAGAGTGTCTCCGGCTCCGCCACGGGGTTGCTTCTCCACAAAGCGCGACCAGTTTGTTGTAGTGAAATACTGTTGAGTGAGTATCGGTTCTTGGTATCGGCCATTGAAACCGATGCGAGTACGAGTATTTAACGCAGTATCGACCACCGATACCGATAAGCCAAAATATTGTTTGATCACATTGAACCAATAATGAAAATCTTGTACGAATCGGACAGTTGGCAAAAATTAATGAAATTAAGTAGGCGGAGCTTAATGCATAATGGAACTTCGGAACATGTGTGCCAAATTTCAAGTCAATTGGTCATAGGTGGCAAAAATGGATAGCTTTCACAACTGTCAAGCTATTTTTTTTTACTTTTGCCCGACACCCCAATCAGATTGGAATTTTCGCTGAGTCAGATAGGTGTGCAAATTTGGAAAAATGGAAGTTTAGCCCAAGCACCTCTTTTCCACACACAAAGACACAGAAGAACAAGAATAATAATAAACAATATAATAACAATAGAAAACAATAGAATAACTCCGCTCAGACTACGTTAGCACTTGGGCCCTAATAAGATCAAATTAATCGAAATAGTAAACAGTACAAATGAAAAAATATCAAACATTTGCGATAGAGAAACGTTTTAGGAAGATATTTAAAAGAAGCTAGAGACTAAGTGTGTCTGAGTTCCATAGTGAGGCTAACAGCCTGACCACCCTTTGTCACCGTGACCTGGGAGTAACCGGCACAGCTCCATCCCCAGGTCTTATTTGTCCAGAGGGCAAATAGGTCAATTAATCAGATGTATTTCAGAGAAGCCCTTAAAAGTGAGCATTAACTTTTTTAAATCAATTTGAAACTTAACGGGGACAAGTATAGCGAGGCAAGCACAGGAGTGATGTGATCATATGTCTTTGTCTCAGTAATGAGCCCAGCAGCAGTTCTGGTGGAGGGAGCCGATCCGATACCCGAGTGCAGTGCAGCGCAATAATCAAGCCGAAATTAGATTGAAGTCCATAGATAGAGAGACTTTCTTTGGTCAGCAATTGAAACAAATTACCTTATTATTATTGTTTTCACTTTATGATGCCGTTTTCAGGGCTGCACGGTGGTGTAGTGGCTAGCACTGTCACATCAAGAGGGGCCCGGGTTCGATCCCCTATCCCGGGGGTCCTTCTGTGTGGAGTTTGCATGTTCTCCCCGTGTCAGCGTGGATTCCTTCCGGGTTCTTCGTCTTCCTCCCACAGTAGTATCACTAATAACACTGACGTCTTGTGACCTCTATGAGTCTCTGTACTGTATAATGTTCTATATTTTTGTTAATTAATACTGTATGACTGTGTCAGTAAACTTAAGACACAAAACTGACTTGGACTTTGAGATAATATATTTTCAAAACTTTGTTTTCAATCAATGCTCTGAAAATAAAACACAATCTGGAATCTGTGGATGTCACAGGACTGTGATAATCAACACATTTAGTTAAGGTTTCGTTCCACTGTCAGAACTCTTGTATTTTCTTCAGATTGTAAAATTGGTAATTTGGTCCTCTTCTGGGATCCAGGCAGCAGTTTTAAAAGTCTTCGATTTTCACAGCTTCAGACAGGTTTTAATATGGAACGCCTTTCATATTGAAGGCTCAGATTGAAGCGTTCTCCTGGCAAAGATGGTGCGTGTCCCCAAAAATATATTAGATCGAGACATCAAGTTACAGCTCAGTGTGGCTTCAGTGGGAATTAATTCCAGAGGCCGTTCGTAAATCCAAACAGATACAAGTTTTTATTACGTTGTAAGAAAATCTTTATATTTTTCTCCCCGATAGAGGCGGGTTCAGTGCTGACATGTCTGTCGGCACTCCCCGGTCCCCCTGTCCTGATCTGGGAAGGAAGCCAGATGCTGCTTGTTGACATCCGCGTTGATGGGAACAGAGCAGACATGGGGGGAGAATAGAGATCCGTAGGCCAACAGACTGTAAATGCTTTCTAAATGTCCCGTCATTCACACAGCTGACTCACACAAGTTGGTTCTTGGTCTGAAAAAGGTTGAATTAAGGGATGTAGTCGCAAATTGACAGAGGGATGACTTGTGTCCTGCAGCCTGCTGAGTACAAAGAGTTTTTGACAGAAAGCGGTGAATTTGTGTGCATCCGTCAGCTCTGGCTTCCAGTGAGATTTCTTTCTTGTATTTCAAATTTAATTTATCACCAAAATATGGATCATGGAGCCTGATAAACGATCACACTTTTCATTAATAAGCCATAAAATCCCTGCAGTTTTACTGCAAAACCATCCGGTACAGCTATGCAAACCGCTCTCCTTAAGTTACACAAAGACTGGACGAGTTGTCATCACGTCAGAACAATTAGATTGAACTAAAAAAGAACTGAGGTTCCATGCATTGCCTTATTTTTTATTCATGCAGTGTGAATTTTAATAGGCCTCTAAAGCAGAGGCACCTGGGAGAGCTCCAAATAAAGTGTGCAATTTTATAAAATAGATGTTTATCTCAAATAGTTTAAAAAAGAAAGTCGCTATAAACTGACTTTCCCCCAAAATGAAAGGTTTCCAGTTGAAAATGAACATCCCACAGAGTTCTCCAATGGCTACTTTCTTTTATTTAAAAAGAATAAAGGATAAAAAAGTCAATTTGTTGTTTGGTTGTAAATAGAACTCTTGTGAAGTGAAGGGACAGTCCAGCTGAGAGGGAGGCGAGCCGCATTCAGCTCTACTCGCCTCCCACTGCGGATTTTAGAGAATCGTTCATGAATTAGAAATTTGAAACAGTATAGCCTCATGTTGATGTTGTTGATATGCTGGTATTTATACTAAAAGTGGCTGTATATCATGATTACTTGGTAGAAAGCAATCATGTTGTTACGTCCCGATAGCATCCAGGGGATGTGGGACCAACAACTACTTTAATCCCCGGGGTGGAAAACCAAACAGGCGACACAAGTTCCAATATCAACAGAAGTTTATTGTATTTAAGCCACCAACGGAAAACGATCTCCACCGGAGATGGTCAAAAAACAACGGCACAAAAAAAAAGGAATAACACTAACAGAGAAGTACCCTACGTGCCTAGGCCAGCACACCGTCCACCAACGGAACCCGCGGGAGTCCTTCCCCGACGCCCCGGCTATCTACAGACCTCAGCAGTATAGCGCAGCACCTCCAGTCACACGGCAATCAGGCTCTTCTTTCCCCTCCACTGCAGCCCAGAGGACTTTAACCCCTGCAGTTAATCAACAGCAACCAGCTGCAGCTGCCAAACTGACGTCACCGCCCTGGCACATGCCTAGAGAGGGAGGGAGAGAGAGAAACCAGAACACAAACAACACACAGGCCCCTATGGGACGTAACACCCCCTCCCACAAGAGCGAACCCTAAAACACCTGGGTTCCTCAACATCCTCAACGACCATAGCCTTTAACAGTCTCACCCACGGGACAACGCATCTGCCATGATGTCCTCAACTCCCTTCTTGTACCTGATGACAATGTTGTAGTTCTGGGCCAGGAGTGCCCAGCGCATCAAGCGTTGGTTGCTGTTATACATTTGGTTCAGGAACACAAGTGGGTTATGGTCGGTGTATACCGTGACCGGTTGGTAACTAGTCCCAACATACACCTCAAAATGCTGAAGGGCCAGTAGCATGGCCAACGTTTCCTTTTCGATCGTCGAGTAGTTCAGCTGATGCTTTTTAAACTTCGCTGAATAGTAGCAAACGGGTCGACCTATCCCCCCATCATCTTTTTGCAACAGTACCGCCCCAGCTCCGACGGCACTGGCATCTACCTCTAGCTGAAAAGGCAGCTGGAAGTCAGGAGCTGCTAACACAGGGCCGCTGCAAAGGAGCGATTTGGCTGACTGGAAGGAGTGCACACAGTCCTCGGTCCACACAAATGGCACCACAGGACTGCACAACTTGGTCAATGGAGCAACCACATCGGAGAAGTTCCGGCAGAAGCAACGATAATAGCCCACCATGCCTAGAAATCGTCTAAGTTCTTGCCTAGTAGTAGGGGTTGGAAAAGACAAAATGGCCTCGACCTTAGCGTCCACCGGTCGAACTTGTCCCTGGCCAACCTGTTTTCCTAGGTACGTGACGGTCGCCTTCCCAAATTCACATTTCGCTAGATTTAGCGTGAGGGAGGCGTCAGCTAGGAGCGTGAGAACTTCCGCCAATCTAGACATGTGGCTCTCCCAATCATGGTCGTAGATCACCACGTCATCTAGATAAACCCCACAGTGTGGCACCTCGCCCAAAACACGGCACATTAGGCGCTGAAAGGTGGCAGGAGCATTCTTCATCCCAAACGGCATCACTGTATATTGCTTAAACGCATCCGGGGTGACGAAAGCTGAAATGTCCGAGGCACGCCTAGTTAACGGGACCTGCCAGTACCCCTTTAATAAATCTAGCTTGGTGATACACGAAGCCGAACCCACTTTATCAACTAGATCATCCATGCGTGGTAGCGGAAAAGAATCAGTTACTGTAACCGCATTTACCTTGCGAAAATCCGTACAGAATCTAGGAGTCCCGTCTGATTTAGGCGCCAGAAGACAGGGTGAACTCCAAGGACTGTAACTGGATCTAGCAAATCCATGCTCCACCAAGTAACTTACCTCCTTTTTCATGAGTTCTCTCTTCTCCAGCGGACATCTGTACGCATTTTGTTTAATGGGTTTAGCTTCACTCACATCAATATCATGTTCCAGGACATTGGTGCGGGAGGGTACATCCCCCAGCACGCTAGGGAAACGGTGAAGCAGGTCACCCACCTCCTGTCTCTGAGAGGAAGAGAGATAGGCCAGCTGTGTGTCCAACGTATCCATAAACTGCGTGTTATCCAACCTCCCGCACATGTGGCCTTCACAGGGGAGCGCCAGGTCCGGCTCCACCGGAGCACCATGAAGAGAGACTGCACCTTCACTGCGTCCCTGGAGTGAAAAGACTTCAACATGTTAATGTGACATAGGCGCGTACGCCGTCTACGGTCTGGCGTACCCAGTATGTAGTTTCTATCGGAAACCTTCCTTTCAATCGTGTATGGGCCGGTAAACTTGGCAGTAAGGGCAGAGCCAGGGACAGGTAACAAAACCAACACCTTATCACCGGGTTTAAACTGTCGTTCCACCGCACGCTTGTCAAAACGCCTCTTCATCTCCGTTTGAGTGTCGGCAAGGGATTTCCTAGCCAACTGAGTAGCGCGGTATAACCGATCTTTACACCTGGATACAAACGCTGACACACTGTACTCAGGAGAGGAAACGCCAGTAAGTTTTTCTTTTAGAACGGTAAGCGGGCCGCGCACCTTACGGCCGAAAACCAACTCCGTAGGACTAAATCCTAAGGACTCCTGTTTAGCGTCCCTGATGGCAAAAAGAGCAAAAGGCACCCCCTCATCCCCATCTTTTTTCGTTTCATAGCAAAACTTCTTGAGCATCCCCTTTAAGGTTTGATGCCAGCGCTCCAGCGCACCCTGACCGACCAGCCCTTCTAGAACAGCAGTCTTGAGCTGATCTTTACGCAGGGAGGATGACACCACTATACCGTAATGTTCCGCAATTAAATGCAGATCCCTTTTCTTACACCTTTCTAACTGTCCCACTGATGGACCGGACACAAAGGCCGGTAACTCAAAGGCTACCATTTTAACTGCCCAATGCAAGAGTCACTATACTACACATTCAAGTCACTATGTATTAGAGAGTCACCCAAACATGACAGGCTGCGGTCACCACACACCCACTACTGCCCCTTCACATGCACTGCTTCCCCAGCACCTGCCTAACCCCCCCAGACTCACCTATCTGTCTTCAGAGCCGTGCCGAGCTCGAGGCGTCTTATAGGCTCACATCAGCGGCCGAAGCCCTGAAACGCCAGCCCCCTTTGGAGAACGTTGCCTCCGCTCAGGATTAGACCCCAAAAATAAGAAAGGCAAAATAACCAATCAGCACCCGATGGAAGGACTGTAACCAGCCCAGCTGGACACTGCCTATCCTAGCTGAGGAACAGTCATCTGCAGAGGCGACACAGGGTGGCTCTATAGCAACCCCCCCCAATAGACGGTAGCAACAAATTAACTACTTAACTAACAACGGAAGCACGCGTCAACCCGCTGTGGCGTTCTCAAGATCCCGGACAAGCCCCCAACTTGTTACGTCCCGATAGCATCCAGGGGATGTGGGACCAACAACTACTTTAATCCCCGGGGTGGAAAACCAAACAGGCGACACAAGTTCCAATATCAACAGAAGTTTATTGTATTTAAGCCACCAACGGAAAACGATCTCCA
This sequence comes from Cottus gobio, assembly GCA_023566465.1. NCBI lineage: Eukaryota > Metazoa > Chordata > Actinopteri > Perciformes > Cottidae > Cottus > Cottus gobio. The sequence goes on along the minus strand of CM042233.1, from coordinate 15,806,541 downwards.
CCGGAGATGGTCAAAAAACAACGGCACAAAAAAAAAGGAATAACACTAACAGAGAAGTACCCTACGTGCCTAGGCCAGCACACCGTCCACCAACGGAACCCGCGGGAGTCCTTCCCCGACGCCCCGGCTATCTACAGACCTCAGCAGTATAGCGCAGCACCTCCAGTCACACGGCAATCAGGCTCTTCTTTCCCCTCCACTGCAGCCCAGAGGACTTTAACCCCTGCAGTTAATCAACAGCAACCAGCTGCAGCTGCCAAACTGACGTCACCGCCCCGGCACATGCCTAGAGAGGGAGGGAGAGAGAGAAACCAGAACACAAACAACACACAGGCCCCTATGGGACGTAACACATGTCAACAGTAGAATAAGCTCTAAATCCGACATCCGTAACTCTGCATGCAACCAGGAATGACGCCATGTTGTCCCTCTCACACTGAACCTCTATTTAGTCTTACCTCTCCCTCTATGTGTGTTCTTCTTCAACACATTCATGAGGCAAAGAATATAAATGCATTCGGAACCAGAATAATAGTAATAATGTGCGAGGAAACAAGTCAAATGTGGAGAAAGATGAAAGAGGTTTGATTCAGCGCGGGAAAGAGTGATGTGTTCTTCCCAAATCACTTTTTCAATGCCCCAACATCTTTGAAAATGTCCTCTGCTCGGCAACAGCACCGTCATAAACTATGAATCAACGACATCTTTCACAAAACAACAGAGTGACTCCGCCGTCCGTCCCCATCACGCTCATTATGAGATCATGATTGAAGCTCAAACACCGTCCTGGATTTTAACGAGGAGTTGTGAAAATGACAATGCTTGTTGATTTTATTCCTGGTATATGCATAGAATGTGTTCATCAGCATAAAAGAGTAAAAAAGTACCTCAATGACACTATTTATTGTGCTGCAGTGCTGTATAAAATATGCTTATTTTCTCCATGGATTTGAGGCTTTTCTTTTGAATGGCCAAACTACTGCACAACCCTGGAGAACTCACAGGGAACTGATGATCATGCAAAAAAAAAATCTCATGAAAAAAAACTGCCAGTTATCGGAGGCCCTCAATGCCAGTAAAATAAAGTTCTGGATCAGAACTTTTGGTTTAGGTTTCAGCATTGACCCGTGTCCTTGTCTGCAGCCCTCCAGCAGTTCAGAGTGTTTTCATTCCCTCTCCTGTCCTGCAGTTCTCAGCTCATTTCGCCCGCTGGCACCTTTCATGCCATAACGAGGATTTTTGTAAAAACTCAGGATGAATCACATGGTTTTAGGATAGATTGATAAACAGCCTTGGACACATAATTACTTAAGAAAAAAAACTGTATTTTCTCAAAAAGCATGGCCCCAAGCTCAGCTGTGCACATAGCAGTGTGAATGAACACATCCTTTCACATTGTGTCTGCTCTGAAATAAACAGCAACTCTGACAGGAAGTTCACACACAAGGAGAAATATGTTCCATACAAACCTCTAATGCGTATAGAAGCACAGTGAAAGAGCACTATAATGTTGTTCCCCTTTTCTGCTTTTCATTTTATTTTATTTTTTTTTTGCATATTAGGTATTGAGGTAATCCAAAGGCAACATAAAGTAATCAGATGAAATTACTTTTATCATGTGATTTATATGGATTTGGTTACATTACATTTCTAAAGTAACCCTCCCATCCCTCCCCAGCTTGTTTGGCTTGTTATTCCTCACATCCATCGGCGTCTCTGACTATCTACCATTTAGACATTGGGTCTCTTATTGCTTTTGCTTAGTCACACACAAATACTTAGAAATCTGACTTGGCAACAGACTGTCATTAAAAAGTCTTATTAAAAAACAAAACTTTCTGTCTAGAATCAAAGTGTGTCTGTCTTTTCTTAATGTAAAGCTATTGCTCAGTCAGCTTCTATTTCTGTAATTAATTACAGATATTCTGTGCTGTCACTGCACCATCGTTACTTTAGCAGCCGAACCTGTTTATCACAGTGTGCTGATCTTCATCATCATTGCTCTGTATCACAACGACAAGAAGGTATGCTCATCACCCAGTGTTCATCTTTAAAGCTCCACTGTTAAAGCTGCCAAACTACCTCGCATCTTTTCTCTTATTGAAATGTTTTAATTACACAAACCAATCACTAATCAGCATTGGATTGTTTCAGGTAAAATGCACCGGTTGAATGGAATCAACTGCCCTCCAGTTAAATCTGTTTGATCTTTATTCCCCTTGGAGATTTTAAAACTTTAATATCTTGTTTTTCTAATGACTCTCAAGTTTTAATTTAACAATTTGTTGATAACATTTGTCTGGACTTATTTCTGTTGTTTTCATAGGCTGGTTTTGGTGTTGTCTGATTATGAATGTTGAAAAAAATAAATAATAATAAAAGCTTGAATATAATCTGCACAGGAATAAAGGACTGTGTTATCTGCGTAAAGGTGGATGTTATAATACAATGATGAGGTAATATTGTTTATTTAAATAGGGAATAGACTGGTCCAAGGACAGAACCCTGGGAAACTCCCTTTGTTACATATCTTGACACACTGCAACCCAAAAAAGAGACAAATTATCATGATCAGAACCCAGAGAAGAAAGTCTTTGTAAAAGCAGAGTGGTCAACTGAATGAAAATACTTTATTAAATCAATTAAAAGAGAAGGTACAACACTTTAAGGTCCCACTGACGTATGTTGTCACCATAACAACTACCAAAAGTTCAATGTTCATTCTGCTTCCGTTCTATTTCTGTCAGACACTTACAATATCAATCTGAGCCTTCTCAGTGGTAAAAACAAACAATTTCAGTGGACATACATTGACGATGAGGAATTGCCTCGAGCAATTACATTGAACCATTGTTTCCGTGGCTGCCGACTGCAGCGCTCTTGCTCAATTCTGGTGCAATTCCAAAGATTGTTGTCCCCATTAGTCACTTTGACACAAAAACATGGGAGGAAAAGTACAGGTTGAAAAGTACTGCAGTTACCCTTTCACTAATAAAGACCATGCCAATAGCAATATGAGTTTACAGATCATTTATTGCGAGATGGAAGAGAGGGTCTGGTTAAGGAACCGGACGAGGGATGCGTAGATGATTGTAGGCGCGGGAACGAGAAGGGTAGAAGGGGTCGTGAAGAGGGTTGGAGGGTTGCGATGAGACTGCTGGCGTCCGATGGCTAGCGGGAACGACGGGGGTGGAGACTCATGAGTGGGGGGTATCTCTTCTGAAGCTCTGGCTGTGCAGAGTCCCCAAGAGAAAGCTTCATAGAGAAGAGTGAATACTACTGGTGATGTTAGGTTGGAGCGGGTATAGAGGTACGTGGGGAGGACCACAGGTCGAGCATCTTAGTGATGTTGTTTCGCAAAGAAGTTCGACTGGCTGGCGTTGAGATTAAGTAGTCACGGTTAGGTTTAAGTCTAGTCGGACGGTGGGTTGAGCTGTACCATGTTGGTTGGTCTTACCACGTTTGCTGTGATAGACAATGGTGTCGGAAGGATAGAGATGTCTGACATCTCAGAGTTTTTAGGCTGTAAACTCTGCGGCGCATGAGGCTGAAGAAAGCCGCCGAGCGCATGGACGTTAATACTTTGTGCGTGAAGAGAGATTTGTAGCCTGAGTGTTGTGAACGGCTGCGGTAGGTGAGGAGGTCTGGTGTGGTTCAGCTTTATAGAGACTGTTGAGTAGCATGGCTATGTGTGGTGGGTTGAGGCTGGACGAGGAGCCCCAAAGGAGGTTTTATTTTAGTTTTCAAATCGCTTCTTTTCTACGACAGGGTTACTGTATGAAGGAACTGTAGGGGTGATGTGGTTTGGGGAGAGTGAGTGTTAGGTGAGCAGACAGAGTCTCGGTCAGAAGACTCAAACGGCAAGGAGTGGAGTGAGGAAATGAAGCAAGGGAGAAGGCAGGGTGGATGCAATACCAGTAGTTTTATTTTCCTTTTTGATCTTGATATTTGTTTCCTTGTGCTGCATCAGAAGACAAACAAAGAAGCAATACAATTACAATAAAATAACGGAGTGGTCAATCATACAACAAACAACCAACAATCATGTGCGAATACACAATCCACAACTAAACAGCAAAGCAACTAACAAGCAACAAACAATCCCACATGGCTCCTGGCACATGTCTGGGAACAAAGGGATTAGGGCAACAGAGCACATGTCACAAAGCCACCACAAAAGCCATACAAATTAAACAATTGAATTGATGAATGGAATTGACCACTCACGTTAACTCTGAAGACGCACACTTCAGGATACGTGGATATAACTCAAGGATCCAGGAATACGCTGGAGTACTGGCAGGGAGTGCAGAGGGTGAACTGCCAGGTGAACAAACTATTTATAGACTCCTTAGCCAGCAGGTGGAAGTTGGATTCAGTTCGGCAGATTCACCATAGTCATTCACAAAGAAAATTAACTGAAAAAGCCCAGGTTCCAGGGAGTCTTTTCACTGTACATGCGATGCGTAAGATGTAACCGATTGCTGTTGTTAGGGTGGTGAGCAGAGTTGCGACGGGGAGTTAAGACTACGGACGGCCGCAACATGGGATGTGGTAGAATGACGGTAGCGACGGAAGGGATGGTATCAACCATCATAGTAGAGATTCGACTATTAGTTAAGTTCGTGGTGGATGGCCGAATTGTGGTCCGGGTATAGTTGCGATCCGTGGAAACCTGTGGGACGAGAAGGCATGAAGGCTGAATCGAGCAAGGTTAGTAGTGTGCGTTAGTGGGAGGTTGATGTGCACAGGAGGGATGTAGGTATGGGATTCGAGAAAATGAGGAGGTTATGATGGTGATTCGACTACTACTGGGCGTAGGTAATGTTGGGCCGGATCACGGTCCGGGTGTAGTTGCGATCCATTGAAACCTGTGGAGCGAGAGAGCACGGAACAGAGTCAAGCAAAGTTAGGGGAAGGGGTCGAGGGATGGAGGGTAAAGGATGTAGGGTGAGGGATGACTGATGAAGGGTAAGGGGTGTAGGATGAGGGATGAGGGGTAAGGTATGAGGGATGAAGGGTAAGGGATTAGGGATGCAAACCATGCAGGTACGGTCGGGGTCGAAGAGGAAGTGAACGGGTTTGATGTGTTTACGTAGGGCTCAGATGATTGGCTCAGTCCGGGGCGTCTTCACTCCTGAACTATGTTTTATAAAACACCATTTAAATCCTTGTGTCATACTGTGCACACAAATGGACAAAGAAAAGGTTTTGTGTGTTGTTTGTTCAATGAAAGATGAAACTCAGAGTATTACTGTTTCCTTTTATTCCTTTTGAGAGGTCAGAGCACTTTTAAGGGGAGTTTTTGCAGGGTTAAAGTTTAAGGGGAACTTCCGAAGTACAAGCATGTATTTGAGGACGAGATGGATCCTGTCAGTCTATCATACACACTGACACACATTGTTTGGATGCTCCCCCAAACAGTCATTGTTGCAGAATGAGACCTCTCTTTGCTTGAAATTGCCTTTTTACGCCTTTTTACTTCCTTGCCTCGGAAAACAAGTCTTTAGGGTAAACTGTTAAATCTTTTCTGTTACTGATATTTGACAGCCAAAACTGCACCCACAACAAGTGAAAATGAACACGTAAAAAGATATCTGTGGTTTTTGGCGCAGGGTTGTTCTGTGTCAATTGGACCATTTGAGTGACACACATTCGATCACATCATTGATTGGCCGCCGCATGGTTACGTCAGGTTGCGTTTCTCCAAAGGTTGATTCTGTGTCAACGTTTCGCCTGTCCAAACGCCCCATCTACTTTCAAATGGATGGGAGAGCTGGCGTTTTTGCTGCAATGCACTGATTGGGTGTGAAAGCTGCCTTGGAGGCAGTTGGGTCAGTCCTGACTCACGATAGCCCGGTTTATATATACAAAATATAGTACATAACCATGTGTAGGTATAAGTACACTGTATAACAGTGCCTGTGTACAGCTTGTGTCCACACATCTATCAATTTGTAGTCTATAGCTAACTAAATGACTTAATTTGCATTGTTATATTTCCTGTTTATATACATTATTTCTACAAGATATTTTAAGACATTCAACAATGTCTTTGTCTCTGAAACCTACTCTGCTGTCTGCGACACGAGAGAGCACACAATCCCCGGTCCACAGTCCATGGAGGCGCTCAGTGAGGGAGTGGTACTCCAGTAAAGAATGATGAGTTGTAATCTTCCCTGAGACATGCAGTGGTAGTTGGCGAAAATTCACTGCTGCACCCTGCAATGTGTCCTCACTCTGTTGTAGCCTTTGAGAAGAAAAACACATTTGAAGCAATTTGAAAGTGCCTGAAGGGGGAAAGGAAAGCTACAGCAGGAAACCAAACAAATACAGAGCAGGTGGCTACAATAGTTTTTCTATTGATATAGAATGGTGATATAATATGTTTGATGTAATATGTATCTCAATCGTTTTATAACGTGCTAGGATTTATAATACCCACTGGTTGATAAAAAAATACATTCAAGTTAACCAAGAAAACCTGTTGTTCCTGTTGGTTGAATGTTCATTTAAAATGAAGGACATTTCTGTTTACAGTAAATACTGCACTTCTGCGCATTCGTAGATTTTTTTTAAATTAAGTTTTGTAATATTTTTCTCTCAGCCAATCACTGCAGGCATTCTTCTGTTTCCTGCAATAGAAGACTGGTCCTAGTTACAACCCGTAAAGCTGTGATTGCCTGACTGCACGTTGCTCTGAGAGCGGCTAACAATGCTAAAAGAGCAAACAACGCTAACAACGGCAACAGTGGTGACAGTTTTAGCCTTGGGGTGAGGGGATGAGGGTGGAGCATAGGCTTCTGTCCCACCACTTTGTACGTTGTTATCAGTGATAAGTGCTGTATCAGCGCTGTACAGGGGGATCAGCCAGTGGGGAACCATTCCCATGATGGGTATTGAATGAAGTACTCTATTGGTATCGTCAATAAGGGTACTGGTATTTGTACTGGCATTGTAACATTTTTTTACAATACGCAGCCCTAATTACTTCCCTCCTTCCTGTCTTTTTTTCCTTCCTACAGGGGCCTGATATCCTTGAATTCCAGTGACACCTACTACCTGGAGCCAATCAGTGGTGTTGATCCTCTCCACCATTCACTGTGGACTGCAGAGGAACTGCCGATTAAAGGTGGACAATGTGGGCACGGCCATCATACCACACAGTCCAACCACATCTCCAACCTGCTCAGACAATTTCATTCAAGGGTGAGTGTCGCACATTTCTACCACAACTATTAGGTTGTTTTCCTGATAAAGTACTACAGTGTGACAATACTATAATTTTGTCTTTGACACTTACTTCGGTCAACAAACTGGGAAATGCATGTGTTTGCAGTCTTGCCCTAACACAGACAAGAAGATCAATAACAATTTCATCTCTGTGCAAAGACAAAGACTGGGTTTTCCAAAATAATGGTCTGTCCAAAAAACAACTGAAAAAAGAGTACTACTGCAATTCTACAGCAAAAATAAATCGTGTCTATAAGGCTTGTTTTCTCAAAGGTTTTGATGTCATTTAGATGAAATCGAAATCCATATTCTACTCGAGGCGACTTTCTTGGTGAACCAGGGTTGATTTGATAATGATGTTTCAATCAGACTATTGTCACATCAGACACATGATGCCTTTAGTCAAGTCTCAGGGCATAAGCTATAATAACAACCGTGAGTGTGTGCCAGGTTTGATGGGTGCTGATCACTTTATGTCCCCGTATGATGATGTCACACGAGTACATAGGGCTCAGGGAAGAGAGACAATCTTGCTAGAAAACATCTGTTCAAATATCTATTGAAATATGTCTCAATTTAAGGAAGAAACAAATGTGAAGAACACTACTGCTGAATCAAATTGGATTCACTGTCAAAATCAACTACTCTCTGCAGCAAACAATCCAAAGCATCAACTCCCTTTTCTAGTAATTGTATGACATTAAACGAATTTCTAACGGCAATTGAAAATGTATCCAGTACAGCAAAGCCCAGACTTCCACCTCCACATACATTTGACAGAACCTTGACTTTATAAGACAAGAAAGATTTTAAAATCAACATCCCATAGTATTCCCTTATGGCTTGTGTTTTCTCTTTAACTTTATCCTATTCTGTCATTTAAATTTCTGTCATAAGAAATACCTTCTTTTTTTGTTCTCAAAAATATATTTTTAATGTAGACACCTATTGGAGGATAATGGTTTATATATTTATATGGTAAAACACGCAGTATCTATCTAATGTTTGCTCAAATGAGCCACCACACTGTAAAACCCTTGAGCATATTCAATTGAACAAGAATACATTTTGTGGCAAGGGAATTAAACATTTAACTTGTCAGAAAAAGATTCTCTAACTTCTGAAAAATAAATCCTGGCAATAAACCAACAAAATAGGACAACTTCAGAACTTTATTGTTTCAGTTCAAGTAGACACCTCAAATCAATGCTACATTCACAGGGCCAACACACCCGTTGCAATATGAAGGCCTCCTCAACAACATCTATCTCAAGGCTCTAAATCCATTTTCCTGTGAAGTGGGGGTAGCGTTAGTCATCGTATGAAGAAGGGAGTTCTTGGCAATGAACCCAAACACTCCCAGTCACATATTCACATGTCAATTACACAGTGCCATTTGAGTTGCCATTTGACATATAAAGCTTCATGCAATGATCAGATACATAGCTTAAAGATAAAAAGCTATATAAATTGTATTTAGTACTCAAAGCCTGAAAAATGAAAACATATCAATGGAAACAGACTTCAACAGAGGATGAAAATACAGCAAAAAGGGTTATAAAACATCTGAAAATTCCTCTGCAGCATTCTCCATGTGGCTTGTATCCATTGGTGGGCTCATGGAAATCCAAGCACAACCATTTGTTAAGGAATTTGTTTTGCACGCATGCGTACAATAAATTGCTCGAAGGGAGGATAATCTGATAGTTCTCCATGAGGCCATGAATGTGAGTACTATATACAAAGTTGATTGTGTTCTTTTGAATGTTCCTTCATCGCCTTTTTTCATCAGTTGAACCGCTCCAAACAGCCGAGTGCTCAGTGTGTCTGGGATCTCACAAGTCATCACAACCTTTGAGTGTTGTATGTAAAGAAATGCAATGTCATTGAAAAGACACAACAACTGTTGTGATTCATTCACTTCCTGTTATGTAATGGACTGAGTCTCAATGTTTGGTTTGGTTTATTACCCAAAAATCCCGGAGCACATGAGAACAATTGGCTGTGCAGGTTTAATGGTCTTTGTCGTATCCAAACACAATACTGAATAGGTCTCTGTGCTATTTCAGGGGGCAGAATTGCTCTCGCTCCACCTGGAAATGGAGGGAATTATGGCTTTGACTCAGCTTTTCAGGTCTGTTTGGGCCATGGCTATGAGTCAATTGTCTGTGCTTTTATAGAGAAGAAGAACTTAACAGAAGTCTAATTTGCTCAACTGCAGTCATAGATGATAAAAAGGCCCCTTAGTGGGCCCTTCTGGCTTCATCTATCTCCACTGCTGGGAGTCATTCTTTGGTTTTCCTTCTCATATTTCTTCCCATATTGATCATTTTCCAGTTTACATTCTCAATCACTATAAACTCTTAATCATCACCATCGTCCTCTACAGACCTCTCAGCCCTCCACCAGGGCATCATCCTTTTCCCTTAGTCCTCTATCTTCCTCCCTCCTGCACCAGACCCCTTGGCTCTCCTAATTCCCTCCACTTCCACCCATTAATCCTGGGTTGTTATGCAGACTGCCAGCCACCAGCAGGCCCCAGACCGAGTCCCAAGGCTTCCGCCACTATTTGCCTCTCAAACAAACAATGCGAAGTGTGAATGTATTAGTGCGGATATGTGCCACTGATTCCCCGCCAATTGATGTGGAGTCCAAAGCGAGCCGAGGCAGCAGTCTCCACGTAAATCAATGGGTTTTAATTACAACAGAGCCTTTCCCTAATTGCTGTAATCAAGTATTAGGATGATGGAAACTTAATGATGACGGCATATAAGCAGTCGTAAAGCTTCGTAAACACAACCGCATAGATGGCTAGGAGGCTACGAGGCTTTTCACTCTTTATGTGCCACTCTCAGACAAACCCGTTTTATAACACATTATACTGACACTACTACCTGCCCGCCTGCATCAGTGTTTTATATTCCACATTGTATATAGTCAGTATGTCCCAGAATTGTTTTGTCTTGTTGGTGCAAAACAATCTCTGCAATATGAAGACTAAGGTACAATGAGAACCTGGATGGTAGTAGGAATCAAATTGACAAAATTACACTTTGACTTCTGTTCTGTACTGTACTTTGTCTCTGAACAATGAGTGCTGCCTTATTGACTTCTTGTGAATAGTATTTTAATAGAGTTTTCTAAAATAAGCTCACATAAAATAGTGATTGGATCACAACAGGAAGATAATAAGAAATGTATATTGTATTTAAAAAATGCCAAAGAGTTTAAATTAAATGATTATATTATATTATATCTAAGGGTAAAAGAAAAATAAGTTGATTGTAATAGATACATAAGTTATGTCTTACGTTTTTGGACGTCCAGATCAATAATTTATTAAAAAAACATTATTAATGTGAAAAAATAGGTCCTGCCCTCTGAGACAATCCTAAAAACGTTTTATTTATCAATTTTCCTCCATTCAAAAGTCAAAGTATGGAATATGTGTGTGTATAATCTATCAAACCGATCACTCTGCTGTCCTGTGCATAACCTTCCCGCCTTTGTCTTCACTGTCAGGTTAAGAGGAACGCTGGGGGTACAACCAAGTACATGGAGCTGTACATAGTGGCTGACAACACACTGGTAAGCTGACACTTCCTCTCCACCGACTCATTCAACTACACAGCAGAACATGTCTGCGTTCATCAGACACATTTCTCCCCTGACGTCAGTCAGCCATCAAATGACGCACCAGGACGGAAACACGATCCACATCTTGAACAATTATCTCATTCCAGCAAATGGAGAAAATGGAGCTCTTTCATACCGAGCGCTTTGAACTGATGATAGTCACAGCGAGGCGGAAGCATGTGGGGACGAGGCGGAAGGATTTGTCAGCTTAATGGCATGTATTTAGGGGGAATCTAAAGGTGCAAGGGCTCTTAAATAGACACTAAGCTGCAGTGATGAGACGCTACATCTTCATAAAACCCAGTTAGGGTTTTGTCTTCTCCATTAATGCCATGGTAACAGCACATGGTGACCAGTAGGAGTCTGGTCCTCTCCCCCTGTAATTGGTATAATTATGATAATGGAGCAGGGTAGAATTGGTAGAGCAGGACCAGTTGGGTTATAGTTATGTTTTCATGGGACATTAGTCTCTGTAGAAATCTTCAGAAAGAATCGTCTCTCATATTTTATTTATTTTTCTGACCGCTGACCTCCATGCCACTGATACTTCCCCGTCTTCCCTGTCCTGCAGTTCAAACGGCAGAATAAGGACTATGAAAAGACCAAGGCGAGGATAATGGAGATTGCCAATTATGTGGATAAGGTAAGGCTGATGGGTTCTCTTGCTGCAGATGCAGGTCTCCATTCAACGAGATAATAGATTTATTGTACAGTCGGCGCATATCTTGATGTCATCTATTACTAATCAACTCTGAGGTTTGTTGACGTCCCAAATACATAATTAGTGGTTGAAAAGTGTACACAAATGTCTTCTGGTGTATGACACATCATCAGGAATCAATCAATAATGTCCTTCAATTGCCCTTAAAGGGAGATGTGACCAGACTGTGTTATGGGAGCTTATGAAAAGACTGTGTGTGCAGGAACGTTGTTGCGTTGTGTGTTTAGTTCTACAGGGCTCTGAACATCCGCGTGCCTCTCATCGGCCTGGAGGTTTGGACCGACAGGGATCAGTGTATCGTCACCGAGGAGCCAAACGCCACCCTCTGGTCCTTCCTCCAGTGGAGACAAAAGCTGAAGTCCCGCAAGAAACACGACAACGCCCAGCTGCTGACGTGAGCAATACACACTCACACACAATCACACCGAAGCGGCAGCGGCCATGTAATTCTTGCATTTGCCAACAAGTTTGCTATATCAACTTAAAAGGTTAATGCTGTGTTGACAACTTAATTCTCTTCTCCGAAGTGGCAAACAAAGAAACAATTATTGCAGGTCTATGGTCTGAGAAACTTGTTGAATGTATAACAGTAAAAGTAATAGAAATAATAAGGAGCATATCAGTGGGTGTCGAGCAGGGCCACAGCTATAAGCACACATTCCAGGTGTTACCATGATCTAACGAGAATGCACAAATTCAATTACATTTATCTGTATAGCCTGAAATCACAAAATTTCCTAAGAGTTCTTTACAATCTGTACATCATATAACATCCTCTGTCCCAGGACCCTCGCATTGGAAAAAATAATAAACTTTAACAGGGGGAAAAAAGACTCTGGGGAAGAAGCAATTTTAGTTAGTAGATGAAGAGGAGGAGAGAGGAGCTCAGTGTATCTTAGGAAGTCCCCCAGCAGTTTAGGCCTATAGCAGCATTCCTAAAGGCTGGTCTGAGGCAAGCCTGAGCCAGTCCTAACTATAAACCTGAGCCAGTCCTAACTATAAACCTGAACCAGTCCTAACTATAAACCTGAACCAGCCCTAACTATAAACCTGAGCCAGTCCTAATTATAAACCTGAGCCAGTCCTAACTATAAACCTGAGCCAGCCCTAACTATAAATCTGACTCAGCCCTAACTATAAACCTGAGCCAGTCCTAACTATAAACCTGAGCAAGTCCTAATTATAAACCTGAGCCAGCCCTAACTATAAACCTGAGCCAGCCCTAACTATAAACCTGAACCAGCCCTAACTATAAGCCTGAACCAGCCCTAACTATAAGCCTGACTCAGCCCTAACTATAAACCTGAGCCAGTCCTAACTATAAACCTGAGCCAGTCCTAACTATAAACCTGAGCAAGTCCTAACTATAAACCTGAGCCAGCCCTAACTATAAACCTGAACCAGCCCTAACTATAAACCTGAACCAGCCCTAACTATAAGCCTGACTCAGCCCTAACTATAAACCTGAGCCAGTCCTAACTATAAGCCTAACTCAGCCCTAACTATAAACCTGAGCCAGCCCTAACTATAAACCTGAGCCAGTCCTAACTATAAACCTGAGCCAGCCCTAACTATAAGCCTGACTCAGCCCTAACTATAAACCTGAGCCAGTCCTAACTATAAGCCTGACTCAGCCCTAACTATAAACCTGAGCCAGTCCTAACTATAAGCCTAACTCAGCCCTAACTATAAACCTGAGCCAGTCCTAACTATAAGCCTGACTCAGCCCTAACTATAAACCTGGTCAGTTCCAAACCAACTCCCTTACGTGACTTCAACTCAGGGACTTGCTCAACGATACTTGTAAAACATATCAAATCAAATATGTATTTGCAAATCCTAATTTATATTAATCTTTATAAAGTGGAAACTTTAGTGGAAACTTAGCAAATAATTCCAAATTCTCTCCAGATTGCTCTTTATATGCACAGCAGCACTGTAGCTGACTGACGGGGCTGCAGCTGTTGCTACAGCTGCCTACACTAGCTGCTCATGCTTTACATTCTTATCTGTTACTGGAAATGTTTCAAGTTCTGACTTGTAACTCTTCAGCTGCTGTAATCAAGATGTTAGACTCAGTGAGAAATACAAACGTGCCCCTGCAGAATAATTTGGCCCTCTATTGACATTGTAAACCCTACGTTGTTACATCTACAGAGAGCAGCAACTCTGTGTCCAATCCTGACTGATATGTGAATTACTAGAGTCTGTTCTTTGAGAAGGGCTTGGTGTATGACATACTTAAAGACAGAAGATTCTGCATGTACGATAAGTTCATCTGAGAAAATGAACATCTGTGTCTTGATTGATCATGCGACATTACACACAGCATCCATCTGAAGCTGTAAATGTGTCAGTTCTCACTTTTTAATGTAGTTTAATGCAAAATACTTGAATCAAGTTGAGTTTTAGAGGAAAAAACCTTACTTTAATTATTTTACATTTGGATACATCCACTGCGCTACTTTTATTTATTAATAAAGTTACACATTCATGCACGGTCCATACAGATTTTAATACTAGTATAATATTAATCATATTCACAATATTCTGGTGTGTCTGTAGCAGATCGGATCGGTTAATGATGACACAAACTGTCTCTAATACACTTTACTCTTGTCTTTGGAAGACAAGTTAGTGGCAAATAGAAAATAATTTGCAGGTATTTTCTCTGTTACTTGCTAAGTTATTTGCTGCTCTCAACATTCTTTCCCTAAAAAAGGAACAGGACTTGCTAACTTGCTACTCTACCCACCTCCCAGTGACAGGAGCTGCTTTAGTTTTTGTGAGAACCTCCTGATGTTAACACACAGGTTAGTACACAGGTTCATAATCATCACTGTAGCACTGATAACTCCACACCCTCCCTAAAACACCTCCCGATGAGCCTCCGTGTGGCTCTGGTGGCAGAAACACTCCCAGCTCTGGGGTTAGGTCATTTCATATTTTGTTAGTGTATAAATTGACAAATGATTTGTTAAACAGGGATTTTATTAAGCAAAAGATCTCGCTTCAGCCGGCTTTAATTGGGCTGAACAGCATCGCAGTTTGACTGCCGGCGTACACACACACTAAATTGTTGGCCCCTCTTGCTCGATAATTAGATGTGCTGATACCAAAGGGTCTGTTTTGTTTTGATTCATCAGACAGGGCCTGATTTTGTTTTGGGATGCTAAGTGACAAGTTAACTGCCAGGAGACCACATGGTGAATCAAGGTTCTTTGCACGCCCTCTCTCACGTCTGACTGAGGGATTTTTCTTATCTGTGTGTGTGTGTGTGTGTGTGTGTGTGTGTGTGTCTGTGTGTGTGTTTGTGTTTGTGTGTGTCTCCAATAGCGGTGTGATTTTCAAGGGGACCACTATTGGGATGGCACCGCTGGAGGGGATGTGCAGCCTGGAAAACTCTGGAGGCATCAACGTGGTATGTGGGAATACAAGCCATTATTTGATGGGCTCTGTTCATAAAAACTCACTCTCACTCTCACTCACTCTTTCCCTCAATATTTCCTCCCAGCTTGAATTCACCTTCGATTCTCTCTGCTTTTGTGTCTGCAGAATGTCCTCCACTTCTTCATTTTGCATTAGCTTTAGGTTTTCATTTGGGGTCAAAGTTCAAATGAAAACCGGCCGTGTTGATGAAGTTTAAAGGGGATCAAGCAGTGGTGAGAGGTTAAAGCTGCACTAATCGATACGTATTAGTTTATTAACAGTGGAAGGGGTCAAAGCCACCCTGCAGATCCGTCCAACCCAACTCTGCCTTTTAGCTTCTTTCAGCTCGTTTTGGTTTGAGGCCACAAACTGGACTGTTCTGGCTCTCATCCGTGTGCAGCTGTGTTCAGTTAAAAAGTTCTGATAACCCACTGAGCACTACCTCCATTCCATTTGATTTCCATATATGAACGAACATAAACCAAAGTTTGAGTAAATCTCTAGTGATCAGATAATTAGCATGCATAAGCAAATCAAAAACCCAGAAACAACTTCCAACCCCGAGAGGAAAATACGCCCCAAACTAATCAGCCCATAAAGTAGTATTCAAATGATCACTTTGAACATCGGCTACGCAGCAAACATACCACAAGAAATGAGCTCAGCTGTTCATCCATCCATCCATCCATTATCTGAACCGCTTATCCTGTTTAGGGTCGCGGGGCGCTGGAGCCGATCCCAGCTGTCATTGGGCGAAGGCAGGGTACACCCTGGATAAGTCGCCAGTCTATCCAGGGCTCACATATAGACAGACAACCATTCACACTCACATTCACACCTATGGGCAATTTAGAGTCCAATTAACCTAACATGCATGTCTTTGGACTGTGGGAGGAAGCCGGAGAACCCGGAGAGAACCCACGCTGACACGGGGAGAACATGCAAACTCCACACAGAAGGCCCGCCCAGACCGGGATTGGAACCCCGGCCCCTTTTGCTGTGAGGCGACAGTGCTAGCCACTACGCCACCGTGCAGCCCTCTCAGCTGTTCAATGAACTTTATTTATTTTCTCATAATTACATTATTATTGTTGCAATGTTGCTATGACTTATAATTATAATTAAATGCATTTACTTAAAATGATGAAAAAACGTACTATCACGTTACTCTTGGACTTAATGATAATCTAATAGACACCACTTAGGAAGATATTAAAACAGTCCTCTGGTACTCACTGACCCAGTCAAGAAAAAGACGCATAACAATGACAGCATTTGTATTGTTATAATTAAGTATAATTATAAGTAAAAAAAGCATATTTTCCAAAAAGTCATACTGTTCCTTACCAAGCTGCCTTATAACATCTGTAGATGAGCAATGAAAACTGACTAAAGAAGACAAATCAGTACCTCACCTACAAGTTATGTCATATTATTTAAATAAGAATGATTCAATTACCCTAAAATAAGAATTTTATGGATTTTCATTTTTTGCTGTGTTTGTGTGGAATGTATTGCTGTCTGTCTTTACTGTCAGCCTTGTTTGCAGGCATCTCTACAGAGCTTTTATCCACCTGAGCTGAATGGCTTTGTTCTCTGGATAGAACCACAGTGAACTGCTTCACACATCAGTAAAGGTTCAAACATTCTTAGGATCAACATATATTCTTTTTAAAGGAACCTTGAGGCAGCGCTGCAGTACTTAAAGGACTTTGCAGCCCGTCTTGCTCGGTGCAGGATTCAGACATTCACTTGCTGCCCTGCGTCACGCAGTCTTAAACATCCACGAAGTCCCACCGCGCAGCCTGTGTAACTGTATGGCTTCACGTGTGCAGTGGGCTGAGTGGATGCAGCCGGAGAGATCGATAGCTTTCACAAGCCGGATTATCTTCTAATGGGCTGGCAGCTCTCCTGTGAGCAGAGGGGCTCTGTGGAATGCAGATGTTCACCAGCAGCACAGGACCAGCAGCTCTCGATGGCATGTGAAGGATTGCGCTGCAGAATGTCGGCATTTTCAGACAGTTAACGCGTCCCTGTTTCACACAGAATGCATAATTCAGAAGCAGAGCTAAGCGTGAGTGACAGCTGTCAGCGGATCAAAGAGGAACTAAATACATCTGAAGGATGTGTCTGCGGCTGTGTGCTCTTGCAGCTCTGCTCTTGTGGGTTTGACCTTTTCACCTTTGGAACTAGGACACGGTGGAGTTTAGCTCCAACTTTACATCATGTAGCCACTTCAAACACATGTACTCATTATGGGCTTCACTCTTTGGGGCCCAAAGGACCGTACGTTTTTAGAACGTTTTCATCAAATCAAGAAAATAAAATAAAAATATCTATATGAAAACACTAGGAAACAACAGATAGCAGAAGTGTGTCCCTCCAGGTTCAGTCTGAGGCAAATATTATGGTAATTTTATAATTGAACTGAAATGTTATATTAAACTGAAATAAACTGTGAAAATAAATAGAGTTTCATAAATCCTTTGCCACGGCTAAGCTCCATCTGGATGACAACTAAAAGCTGCATCCCAATTAAAAAATAAAGATTTAAAATGTATTTATTTTATTGCTTCTCTCCGCTGATGTCTGATGAGTTTCGCTCTCTTGATTTTTTTTTGTAATTTAGTTTTTTGGTCTGTAGGAGGAATTTCACATCTTCATTATGTCACTGTTTATTGTTAACTATACTGATGTAAAATAAATATAAAACAATATTACCATATTTGTCTTGACATTTGGAAAATATGCTTTCTTCTTTCCAAAATGTAAACCAAATGTATGTAGAATGTATTTGCAAATCCTAATTTATATTCATCTTTATAAAGTGGAAACTTTAGTGGAAACTTAGCAAATAATTCCAAATTCCCTTCAGATTGAATGTCGAATGTGTATGTGTGCATCGGTGCAGCCATCATGACGTTGTCGTTCCGGTAAAGTCACCTCCCTCCATTTCCCCCACAGGACCACTCGGAGCTGCCCATCGGCGCCGCGGCCACCATGGCCCACGAGATCGGCCACAACTTCGGCATGAGCCACGACCACGACGGCTGCTGCGTGGAGGCCAGCGCCGAGCAGGGAGGCTGCGTGATGGCCGCCGCCACGGGGTGAGCCTCCAGCTCAAAGCTGCTTCCACTCGGCTGTTGGCGCCAACAGCTTGACATATGAAAGGGAACAAAAACTAAATACATATTAATGTGGCTGCCTAGAGGACTCGTCTTGTCACTAGAGATTAGGGATCCACCGATACCGATACCGATACCGATACCGGTATCGGTATCGGTATCGGTATCGGTGCGTTAAAAGTACTCGTATCGGTTTCAATTGCCGATACCAAGAACCGATACCACTCAACAGTATTTCACTACAACAAACTGGTCGCGCTTTGTGGAGAAAAAGATTTGTTGTCCTACCTGACTTCAACGTCTAGGGCAGGGGTCGGCAACCCGTGATCCAGAGCCGCATACGGCTCTTTCGTCGCTCTCTTGCAGCAAGGTGTGTAGAGTAATGTGCGTCGCGTTCACACAGTAAAAAATGACTGCCGTGCTGCCGGTTTGAATCAAACGGCTGCTGATCCACCTGAAGTAGCGCTGGCAGCGGCCTCATTCAGACGCTGTTGTGCGGCTACGGATGATATTATTGTAGCCGAGTGTCTGTTGTGTGTCTATATTTGTAATTCTAATAAAATGAAAACACGCTGCAGGGTAACTTGAACCACTTTTTTATCTCCTTCACACACGTATATCTCACAATTCCACTCCTCTTTTCCTTTCTGTTTCTCCCTCCACAATAAAAGCACCGGAAACATAACTTGGAACACAGCTTCCTATATAATTGCTCGATCCCTAATATTATCGCTTACATTATGAACCCGGACACGGGGGCGTTTTATGGTCCGACATTAGAGGGACTTCCACGAGAAGTTTAAAGCTTGGGATAGCCTTCTGTTAATTTTGTACTATAGGCTTGACATAATCTGCAGAGGATAAAATAAAATCTGCCTCCAAATTAATTGCACTTTCATGGAGACCAAATCTAAGAGGTATCGGTACTCGGTATCGTCAAGTACACAAATAAAAATACTCGTACTCGTATCGGTTTGTAAAAAGTGGTATCGTTGCATCCCTACTAGAGATATTTAATTCCTCTCAGTTATTAAAGCACAAACCTTTGTTCTACTTTATGATCGTCATAGATTTTTAATCAGCAGTTTTCCCATGTTGTCCTTTGCAACATAAATCAAATGGCAGTGAAAGCCTCTGTGTGTTGTACAGTACTTCAATGTGTCTCAATCGGAACACTAGGAACTAATGTTGCATCCCAGCAAAGCAAAGCAAGAGAATCATATTCTATGGAATCCATTCCTCAGATTTCATTTCTCAAAAATGAAAATGATTCTCTCCAGGCATCCATTCCCACGCGTCTTCAGTCGCTGCAGCAAACGTGACCTGGACAACTACTTCCAGAAGGGAGGGGGCATGTGTCTCTTCAACATGCCCAACATGAAGGACCTGGTGGGGGGCAAGAAGTGCGGTAACGGCTTCGTGGAGGACGGAGAAGAGTGCGATTGTGGCGAACCGGATGTGAGCATATTTATTCATTGAGTTGTCAGAACTACCCGACTTGAAATGAAATGATTGATTGATGACCATCCGGCTGTTTCTGTATGTGTTGTCCATTTACTCCATGCGGTGTGTTTTTCTCACACTAACATTAACATTACGATGTGTTGCTCTGTTGAGAGCTTTACTTCACTCTAAAACATAAATAAGTCTTGACCTTGGAAGCAGTCGCTCGATGAAATAGTCTTCAAACTCCATTCGCTGATGAAGACTGAGATGTGGTTGAAATCTCTGTAAAAAGCAGTCGGTAACATTTACTTCCTGTTTGCATGACCCAAAGCATGATGGGAACTGCAGTGCCCAAACAGAGTTTCAACGTCCAGGAAGAGCAGCGTCGTCATCAACAATCAACTAACATCAAACTAGACGCAATCCTCTTTCTCTGCTTTTTGGGCTTCTGTTTTATTTTATTTTAGAAAGGATGTCAGATCCACTCATGAAACTCACCTTTCAATCCCAAATGTTTTACAACAAACATTATTTGGAAGTAAAGCGAGGAAGGCAAAGTTTATTATTTTAAGATGTCAGTGTTGTCGGGCACAGAGAGACTTCACACAGGCCTTTTCTTGTTGTGTCCCCCATCATTCTTGTCTTTGGCTCGTGTAAACGCCCACATTGGTTTGGAGTGGCTTGGCAGAGGGCGCCATGGCAACAGTAGATGTTTCTTTTTGGATGTAGTATGACACAGGAGCAGCAGCACCACGTCTGCAGAATCTTCAACATCTGTTGTCAGTGCAGATGATGGAGCTGCAGGGCAACTGGAAAGAACGTGTAATTAACGTTTACAACTGCATACTTAAACCTTGTAACAACTCTTTCTTAATAACTCAATAACTTGATGTCTTGTTACCTTTTAATTAAAACTCATTATTGTATATTACGCCTTCAGATAGCTTACTAACATTTACTAACTAATGTTCTTAACTGCTGACTTGATGGCTTAGTACTATTTATGTATAACTTTAGAAACATCTATAACGGCTGAGTTAAGGTTTATGACCCATTATTAATAATGACATGTGAGCGCATGTGAACGTGCTCAACTGGTTAGCTGACTGACCTATTTTGTTACCTTTCATAAATGAGCAGTTATAACTGCTGACTGGATATATATATATTATTACCCGTCATAATTGGTGGCATTTTATTTCATTCGTTCTATTTTCAAAATATTTTTCCCAATTTCTGCGACCCTTAATAATGACTTACTAACATGTATAACTGTTAGCAAAATGGTTTATTACTTGTCTTAATGTCGAAGATGACTTGATGTTTGTTTTACTCAATTAATTACTTACGAACAGTAATAACAGCTGACTTGATGTTTATTGTACTTGATTAATGTCTTATTTGCATTCGTAACTGCTGACCTATTATTTGCCCTTATGGAAGATGTACAAAGATGAATAACTGCTAACCAGATGGTTTATTACCCTGCATTAATGACTAACATCATCTTTCACAACACTGTTCTTATAAATGGTCTCCAACCGATATATGTTATTAATACTTTATAACCATTACACAAAACTTATAAACCCTCGGCAAAGAGTGACATATTAGAAAATGGTGCTGTTTGATGTGTGATGTTGAAGAGGCGGTGAAGCAAGGTGGACTGTGTGTGTGTGTGTGTGTGTGTGTGTGTGTGTGTGTGTGTGTGTGTGTGTGTGTAGCTTTAGGGCATTCTGCGTTTGATCTGTTTGGCTTACTTGTGATAACGTGTGTGTGTGTGTGTGTGTGTGTGTGCGTGTGCGTGTGCGTGTGCGTGTGTGTGTGTGTGTGTGTGTGTGAGACAGGAATGCACCAATGATTGCTGCAATGCTAATAATTGCACCTTGAAGGAGGAGGCTCAGTGTGCTCATGGAGTGTGCTGCGAGGGCTGCAAAGTAAGAAACACACACTCTCACTCACACACATCTCAGTATCATTAGCCTGCCAGTCAGCATGTCAGTGTGTTGGCATACTGTACCCACAGCTTGTGTCAGCTTCCATCACAGCAGGGCTCACACCTCCACGTGCCGCCTTGCTCTCATCTCGCTGTTCCAATGCAAATCCTGACATCCCATCGTAAGACCCACGAGTGAGAACCCAAACCCAGCTGGGCGTGAACCTGACAGGAGAGTCAAAATGCTGAAGATGGAATAGCTCCTCTTCTGCGTTGCACACCATTTTTACAGGCAGTTTATGGAATATATTGAATTCGTAGACCTATTCCATATTATTATATTCTAGCACATTTTTATATTTTATATACCTTTCTTTAGTTCTACAGCCCCGGCTGCTATTTTATTATTACATTACATAATAATAATAATACTTTTTATGTTTTAAAATGCCTGTTTTGATTCCTTTCAAAGGTCCCCTTATAGCTGCACTCTATAGCATACATCCAATGACTATGAGTAATGTGAAAGGTGTAGGTCAGCGTTGTTCTTTGCCTCCTTTAACAAACAGCTGACTCCGCTAGAGACCAGCTGGTGAACACAGAGCAAGACCAAACCAGAGATAAGAGAGAAAATATTGGACTTTATTCATCAAGTGGATGTGGGATCAGTCAATTATGTCAGATTTTGTCTGATTTGCTGCCACCAGGTGGTCAAAGAATCTATCTTAAAGCTTTAAATTGGTTTAAGTTTGGTAAAAACATGTGAGCACTGTACAGTATAACAATATAATGTATTATGTTTACCCATCTACCTAGTTGAGTGTACTGTTCCCTTAAATACAAGTATACTAGATGTTTGAACACTCTGGCATGTTTAGTCTCTTTTGAGGCTATAAAAGTTGTGCGGGGTTGAACAAAGTACAGCATGTGTAAGTTTGTAAAGATATAACCACCCGCCCACCTCACAGTTACATAACACAACAAGTTGTCTTATTCCACGGTTTAAAAATACTACAGTGCTTCTTGTCTCATATATTTCTACTTGTTATTTATCTCTGGCCGTTTATGCTCTGCCGTCTCCAAAAACATGCATACATGGGCTATGAACCCCTTTCCTCCCATTCCCTCTGTGGTTGAATAGACTTTGATATCTTAATTTCATTTTGTATAAAGATTCCAACAAATAATTCTGTCCTGGAAAATGACATTGTGAAATAATTACTTTGTGATCATTTAGTCCCCCTTCTTTGTGCATCACGCCTATGAGATACACCACATCAAATGTCTTGTGCCCGCCCCCTCTCACTGGGTGTTCCCTGTCTCTGCCAGTTGAAGCAGGCGGGGACCATGTGCCGGGGGCCAGCGGGGGCGTGTGACCTGCCAGAGTACTGCACCGGGGCCTCTCCTTACTGCCCCGCCAACGTCTACCTGCTGGACGGCTCCTCCTGTCAGTACGGAGTGGCCTACTGCTACAACGGCATGTGCCTCACCCACCAGCAGCAGTGCCTGCAGCTCTGGGGCTACGGTAATGGAAGGCCTTAGCACGCAATGAGTCCATGCACGTAGCCCACCGCCTCCACATTACGGGGCCGCGTGCCCTCAGACCAGTGGTGAGCCTTTGTTTAAACAAAGCTTTAACACGGCCAGGGCTTTTGTTTCAATCAGTGTTGGTGGAAAGCTGCTGCAGACAGAGTCAGAGTCTTAATGCGGAGAACAGTGAGAGTCAGAATAAACACTCATCAAGGCCAGACGGATTTGTTCTGTTTCATGACAGTGTCTGTGCCGCAGCACAATGTACAAAAGCAGCACGTTGACTTTTCATGTGCATCCTCATATTTAATTGTTCTGCTTTATTATTAATGTGAGTATCTTCACAAAGACTAAAAACAAGCCCTTTTATTGGGAGAGTCACAGTGCCACTGCTCGGAGAGGAAATGAGAACAGTGTTATAATATTAAATGAAAAGGTTATGCGGATGCATTTAGTTATTTGTTCTTTTTTTAAATTAATAACCCAATAAAATATAAATTAAGTGAATTATCTCAAAATAGTGCAACTTATTTTCTTTTCAGATGACAATTTCTTTCTCCCAATATTCTATTCTCAGCTTTGTTCTTGAGATGTCTTTCCTTCGCTCCGACCTCAGAGCAGATCTCACTTCATCTTCCTACATAACCGCCTCCCCCGGCTCACAACCTTGGCGTGATCCACAACGCCACCGGCTCCCTTGAGTCCCATATCCGCCAAATCGTCAAATCCTTCTGTCTCCTTCGCAATATTGCTAAGAATATTGCCCTCTCTCGCAGATCCACGCCTTCATTTCCTCCCGTCTCGACTAATGCACTCACACACCTTTACATCCAGGGGGCTGATGGCATATGTTGTGTTTCCAGGAGCCCAACCAGCCCATGACGCGTGCTTTGAAGATGTCAATGCAGCCGGGAATGCCTTTGGGAACTGTGGGAAAGACGAACACGGCAACTACATGAAGTGTGAGAAGAAGTAAGAGATGCTGCCGGTGATACTGACACATCAAAAACATACCAAAATAACATTGTGCTCTGTATAATACAGTGTAGAGTAGTGCTTTTTGATATCCTAGAAGTCAAGTAATTTCCTCATAGACTTCTATACAACTAGAGGAGTCGCTCCCTGCTGGTCAGTAGAGAGAATGCACGTTTTGAGACACTTCCTCATCGGTTGCTGCCTGCTTCCTAAAGACATGGGACAACACACGATTGTATTGATCAATTGTGTAATAAAAAATAAAAAGAGACACCTAGTAATGAACCCACAGGGAACATCCAGCAACTCTAGCTGCTGCAGAGCATTTAGCCTCTTCCAGCTGAATGTTTGGGTTTCATCCACCACAATCTGACTGTTTGCTTCAGTCTTGTTGCCCTCATGTATTTTAGTGAGAAAGCTGTGAAAAGCCCACAGTGCTGGAACCGCTCGACCAGCTAGGGAACACAGCAGCTTAACAGAGCTATTGTCTCAAGCGTGGGAGGAGACCAAACCAGAGCTAAAAGGAGAGAGACTGTTGGATTCTTAAAATAGTGCAACTTTTCTTCTTTTAAGATGACAATATTCTGTCTCCAGCTTTGTTCTTGAGATCTCAGATGTCTTGTTTCCATCAGGCGGCTTCCAACACAACTCCAAATCATTGACAATGTCGGCCTGTGTGTGCTGGATGTTTGAATAAGCAACTGCTGGCTCACACGTCAGCCTTCATGACTTTCTAAAGCAGCCTGTCGGGCTCTGCTGCAGTTCTTCTGTCCACAGGGACCACGTGATCAATACAACTTAAGCGAAGCAACAGTCCTACTATTACCGGTCACTGGTATTGTCTGGTTGTCAACGTGTGAACATTTAAGCACACTGAACTGAACTGAGCTTCATCATTCATGAACAAACTCACACACTCAAACAGAGGCAGGCCCTCAGTATTCTGTCAACACATGGCCTCTGAGTTTCCATGGCACCGCGCCAGAGATAATTAGGGAGCCAAATCAGTGACTTAGCTATGTAAATCAGGCTGTGGATTAAATTGGTTGACGGCGGCCTCGTATGATCCACCAGTGCCCAAATCCATTACGGAGTCCCACAGGAGTCATTAGAGTATTTCTTGGCCACTGAGGTTGAGCTGATTAGAAGATATGTAAATGCACATAGACATGTACCTGTTGTTAAGACGTGGGGATAATCTACACAGAGCTGCTATCTGCCCGCCTTTCTGGTATTCCCTTTGTTTGTTTTCTCTGTGTGTGTGTGTGTGTGTGTGTGTGTGTGTGTGTGTATTCCTTGAAACACCATTTTACTAAGACAGATGCATGTTGAGTCTTTTTCCCTTCAAAGGTTTTGTTGAGGCGCCTACAGAATCCAAAACACTCACTTCCCGATTAAGGATGGATTCAGTATCACTAAAATATAGATAATCTGCTCTAAAATGTTCGTTGTTGAATGCATTGTATTTATTACACCATAAAGGGGAAATAAGGAAAGACAAATAGGATTTGTATTTTTTATTTTATTCACTATCTAATCAAAATGATGGAACCTCCTATGCTGTAGTGCATCAGAAAAACATAGATGAATGAAATCATGAACCATTCATCCATGCAAATTGACCAAGTTCCACCGTGAGTGACTCATACTGACACCGTATCACTAAGTTCCTGGACTCTGAGGTCAATCAGAGGCGCAGCTGTCAGCACACAGCTGACGTCTGGACAGAAGCTACATTGGCGGTTAAATACTGAAAGAGTGCAAAGCCAAAGACTTTAGCTGTATGACGCTAAATGACCTAACCTGCTTGTGGCTCTCAGCTCCAAGCTCATTGGTTCCTACTGAAGATATGTATCTTCAGAAATGCCTGACAAATATTTCATTACGTTTGTATTATGTTCCCTTATACTTTCAGGTTGTCGGTCTATTATTTACACGTATGTACGTCGGATGTATTCTCGGCCTCTGGGAATTTCTTCAAATTTGGCACAAACATCCACTTGAACTCGAGGATGAACTGATTACAGTCTGGTGGTCACAGAAAACATAGTTGTAAAAAGACTTATTCATTTCCTAAAACAACTGGACACTAGTTCCTATCAAACGTAACCCAAACAGGAAGTAGTGCATTTGTTGGGGACTATTTGCAGCAGAATAAGTCTAGTAATAATTTGTGTATGTAGGATGAAGGAACATGGGACCCGGTGGTGTGGCTCATTGAAGTGTTTTCAATGGTTTTAGGACAAAAGTGGAGCTCTATGGCACAGGAAGCAGAAATATCAGTGTTTAAATGAGGAATTATGGTTTGTTTGGCCCTTCGATCGTACAAAGCCGCGCCTAAATAAAAGAAACACCTGCTGACCCGTGCTGGATCGTTTGGTCATTCACAGATTCATTGGCAGAAATCAAACTGCGGCTGATGCTTTTTTGTTATCAGTATCGACTCACATGTGTCTGTGCAATGACTGTGTGTGTGTGTGCTTGTATCCCAGTGATGCAAAGTGTGGTAAGATCCAGTGCCACAGTGCTGCCAAGAAGCCCAAAGGCACCAACGCCGTGTCCATCGACACCACCATCAAGACGGGCGGCATCGAGGTGAAGTGCCGCGGCACCTACGTCTACAGCACCCAGGACGGCCAGGGGGACCTGCCCGACCCCGGCCTCGTCATGACCGGCACCAAGTGTGGAGAGGGCAAGGTTTGTTTGATCCATATATATGTATACAGTAGTAGGACATATACCTGTTCTGAATGGGAAGAGTTCCCTGCACCACAGCATGGAGGGACCACAAGAGTAACACATCAACACTTGTCCTGTGTCCAGGCTGCCGTAGTGTAGCGTGTGTTCAGGTCAGGGCTGTGACATATGCAGATGTGTAGTGTGCTGTTGCCTGGCTACGGTTCCAGGATATCTGGAGGTGCCACAGCCCCAAAAATCTGTCGTTACATTTTTGTGTCTTCCCGCTCTGTGACGCGACCCAACGCTGATTGACGGGCGTGACGGGCTGCAACTCAACTAGAGCTGGCTTTAACCAATCATATCTTATCGTATCATATCTGTCTTTGTTTCACCATTTCTGGTCCCCTTCTCTCTCCCCACTATTTTTGCGACTTTTGTGATTGGTTGTGTCCACATCAGAGTGTCTGCACTTGTCGGAGCCTACATCTCCTCATGAGGTCGGACAGAGCTGCATAGTGACTTTTATTTCATAATGATAAGTCACTTTAAACATTTAAAGCTGAACATGTTGGAACAGGACATGGCATTCTTGATTCAAATGTTGGCTTTTTTTTAACCACTTTTAAAGCTTACCTCCGACATGTTGGCGGGTTGCGTGGCACTCAACTCTCTGTTGCGCCCTTTGACTTGACCTAGTAGACAGAGTGGCCGCATATATATGTTCCCACTGCCATCAGTCACTAATATTCCCCTTCTGCATAAACGATACGGCTTTTATAACCTCTCATAACCTCGTCATACAAAACTAAATGTCACGGGGACCCAGTAGGTCTGCTCTGTTTGTTTCAGGCTGTGTTTTTCTGAAACTGATTTGTTTACAAGCCAGATGCTGAGTGGAATATGAATTTCTGAGCAAACTCACCTACAGACACACACAAAATCATCCAAAATAAGGGCGGAATTATGCATGTAAAATACATATGTATGAAAACACGCACACACACACACACACACACACACACACACACACACACACACACACACACACACACACACACAGGAGTATCTGCAGTCTCCACCATGCCAGCAGTAAATTATATTTCTCTGTCTGTCTATATTGCTTTACCTCTGCAGCACACTCAACCACACAGTCCAGCTATTGTGCGGACGCGCTGAAAGGACTGAATAGTGCTGCATGAGTAATATATTATAAATAGGCAGCAGAGAATATTGTCTGCCATTCAGCGTGATGAATTCTGAGTCATCATATTGAACGGGCCTCTTCTCAGCAATAAATGCACACATAGCACAAAGCTGCTGCCTCTAATCACACAGTCACACATTCAC
The DNA here is from genome assembly GCA_023566465.1 of Cottus gobio. Lineage (NCBI taxonomy): Eukaryota > Metazoa > Chordata > Actinopteri > Perciformes > Cottidae > Cottus > Cottus gobio. The sequence continues at coordinate 15,778,484 of CM042233.1, read as the reverse complement.
TTAGGCTTAAATTGATTCCTGTGCAAACAATAGTGAAGCCCCAGCAGCAGGCGGGGCAGAGATACTGTGCTAATGCAAGTACTAATACCAGTAGTACAACTCAGGGATGGAGTTCTACACAGAAAAGGGCTGAATTATGACCTGCAGCGTTCAAGAGAGGACTCAAACAGTTCCTGCTGATGTTTACCTCTCACCCAGAACAACAGGCACAACGCTGAGCGTTCACAGCCGTCTCTACGACACGCTGCAAGGTTTCAGTCAGGGGCCTCGAACCCCTCTGGAAAAATAAGCTTATTTTGAGATGAACAGATTGATACAGGGATCAAATCAACCAGACAGAAAAGAGTTATACAGATACACATACGCAGCAGTAACAAAAACACTTCCCAAATGATTTTTTTTATTATATTATTAAAATAAAGTGCCGACAAATAAACTCTTGATTCTTAGATCCAGTCATCGTGTAGTAGGTCTGTGTCATCAACACACACCTGATCTGTTTGGCCTTCAAATGGTTTTAGGCCCCGCCCCCATGAATTATTTCTGTAATTGTGCTAACTATCTGTTACTTCTCTGAGTATTTTAAAAATGATTATTGAAGGTTACAAATAACAACTTGGATCTCCTACTAGAAAAAGTTTGAGTTCCTACTCATGGGATTCATCCTCCCGACCAAGAGGCAGGGTGCTGACGTCACACAACAATGGAACACCATCAATTAAAACACATTGTAAAGTATATTTAACTGTATTTCATAAAGATAATACATACCATCATGTAGTAAATATTGCATTTTTTCATGTTTGTGTATTTCTTTATGCTGCAAATCTGTAAATGTGCCTATACTGCTTGTTTTGTTTGTTTTTTGAAGTTCACATCTTCATCCAGCTCTCCCTGTTTTCCCCCGGCCTTTAACTCAGCAAGACATTCAAGGCGTCGAAAAAATGAATTGATGCTTTGATTTGAAGTAGATTGGACTGCAATGTTTTACTGGTCCTCCTAAGACCCCTGTGAGAGAAGGTACCATACAGATACAGCTTTATTATTATTATTATTATTATTACAGAGTTGTTTTTTTTATGGTTTGGTTTTATTAATTGTTGGCTGTTTGTTGAATTAGAAGAAAATGTTTTTTCAGCAGGCTCTATAATCTGTGTTTTAAACTCCTGTCTTCACACAGTTGAGATTCAAAAACAATGAGCATCAGCTCCTTTCCGGTCAGTCTCTGGCCCAGATCAGTGTCACTGACTCACCCTTCATCCCCCAGTCTGCTTCTACATATTCCCTTTGTGTCCATCCTAACATCTATTCTAACAAAGTTAGGGGTAAAAAAAAAAAAAAAACGGCACTCCATTATTGATGCGGATGTTTATTAAAATGAATATACGAGCAGCAGTAGAGACTAAATATGTTTTGTAAAAGCAGTTCCATAAACATCAGTACAAGCTGGAAGTGATTTAAAACAGGAAAGTGATGCCGCTCGGCCGATCTCCTCCAACAGCCAAGGGCACTGGAGAAGGCAGATCAAAGTGTGTGTGTGTGTGTGTGTGTGTGTGTGTGTGTGTGTGTGTGTGTGTGTGTGTGTGTGTGTGTGTGTGTGTGTGTGTGTGTGTGTGTGTGTGTGTGTGTGCGTGTGTGTTTACGTGTGTGTTTACGTGTGCGTGTGTGTGTGTGTGTGCACTGTAATCTTTAACACAGTATGTGATCATTCTGCTTGTGTTGCCACAGGTGTGCAGAGACCGACGATGCCAAAATGCCTCTTTTACCGAGCTGGAGACTTGCATCGCACGCTGTCACGGCAAAGGGGTAGGCGCACACACACACACACACACACACACACACAGAGCCATGCAACAGACTCAACTCACTTAGCTGCCGGGCACGGCTCCCTAATCTTATTGTCACACTGTGTCCTTGGGCAAAGGTAGAGTTTTGCCGTGATGTCACCCAGACTGTCGTAAAAAGGCAGGAAATAGATGGCTGGAATACAACGGCAACTGAAGTGATGAACTATTCATTGGTGCAGTACAAGCAAGCCCGAGGCAGATAAGGAGGAACCATACATAGTTTATGAGCCAGCAACCAAGCTCCGGAGAGGCGCGTTTGGGGGCTGAAACACTTGTTACTTTAGGAGCAGTCCAGGAGGGTGTAGATAGGGGTATTCATCACAGAAGTCTGACTTTGACCTCTTGTCCGATGGAGGAGTTAATTCATGTGGTGTTGATTCTATGAACATAATCTGAGACTTGTGTGTAAACAAGAGTTAAAATAACCATGAAGTAGAAGAAGAACATGATAGGCAGATATAGAACATACTGTCTGATGACCTACTGCATCCTTCTGACTTCTGTCACCAGCAGGAGGCAGTAGTGCAGTGACAAGGACACAATCCCTCACTGGCTTCCCATTGGCAACACGGTTAATTGTGTTTTCTATGCTCGTAAATAAATAGGGTGAACCTCTAAGGACAGAGAAGAACGGCTTTCTGCTTTGGTGAATGTACATTAACTGTTTTTAGTGTGATCACTGTCAGTGTTTCAGTGTGAAGTCTGATAAATGTCCTCAAGGGATATCGGTTGGGTCTGAAGAGTGAATGAGTGTGGAGGTGTGGAGTTAGAAAATACGTGATCTCACAGGACCTCTGTAGCCAGGCTAGGTCACGGTAGCTGCTACTAGCATGACACACCAGAGTCACTTGCATTGTGTAGGTAATGCTTGACATTGGCAAAAACATGATCCCTCACTGACTTCCCATTGGCAAACAGCCATGAGCCTGTTGAAGCTCATGGCCAAGCCGGTAGCACCACCAAAAGGAGTAGAGAGGCAGGTTTATGCGGCAGTGCATAGGAACTCAGAGCAGGGGCACCTTTAAAAAAACCAAGAAGACCACTCAGATAGCCGTTTGTAGCGCTTCTCCAGAAGCACAATGACGGCAACAGACTAGAAAAAAAGGTTTTCTAGTCTGTCAGCCTGACCACGCCCGCCACACAGTGTTTGTCTTTACTTATGCTGTCTTTTGTGCTCCATGCGCACAAGGCAATCTTAAGTTATGCGTGTTGGTGTGCAGCAATGCAAAATATTCTACTCTGACAGTGATTTGCACTAAACGTAAGTCAGGCGTTTCAACCAAATAAACTTTATGTAGATTGAATAGCTCCTACTTCAGCGCATTAAGGTGGCGATTCGCGATCACTGAGCCACTGCTCAGTGATCCTGGGAGCTATGTTGTCCAGGGCATCAATGCCTGGACATAGATTATCTCTAGGGACGTGGAACGTCACCTCGCTAGCGGGGAAGGAGCCAGAGATGGTGCAGGAGGTGGAGCGGTACCAGCTAGATATAGTTGGGCTAACCTCCATGTACGGCGCTGGCTCTGGAACCAAACTCCTGGAGAAGGGTTGGACTTTGTTCTTTTCTGGAGTTGCCCAGGCTGAGCGCTGCCGTGTTGGAGTTTTCCCCGGAGAATGAGAGGGTCGCCTCCCTGCACCTACGGGTTTTGAGGAGTAAGGCTCTTATTGTTGTTTGTGCTTATGCACCGAACGGCATTTCAGAGTATCCGGCCTTCTTGGGGTCGGTGGGAGGGGTTCTGGAAAGGGCAACTTCAACGCTTACGTGGGCAATGACAGAGAAACCTGGCGGGGGGAAATGGGGAGGAACGGCTTGCCGATCTGCACCCAAGCGGTGTTTTGTTATTGGACTTCTGTGCTAGCCACAGTTTGTCCATAACAAACACCATGTTTGAGCATAAGGTGGCTCATAAGTGTACCTGGTACCATAACACCTTAGGCCGGAGATCAATGATCGACTTTGTAATCATATCATCTGATATAAGAGCTGTCAACTGATCACCACCTGGTGGTGAGTTGGATCAGATGGCGGGGGAGCTGGCTAGAGAGACCTTGCAATCCCAAACGTGATTGGGAACATCTGGCGGAGGATCCTTATCCGGGAGGTCATCAACTCCCACCTACGGAAGTACTTCTCACACATCCCGAGGCCGGTTGAGGACGTTGAATCCGAGGGGATCATGTTCAAAACCTCTATTGTGTATGCGGCCGCTAGGTGCTGTGGTCGGAAGGTCATCGGGGCCTGTCGTGGCGGCAACCCAAGAACCCGGTGGTGGACACCGGGAGTGAGGGAAGCCATCAAGCTGAAGAAGGAAGCCTTTCAGGCCAGGTTTGCCTAGGGGTCTCCTGGAGCAGCTGACCGTCAGGCCAGAAGGGCTGCAGCTGTGGTGGTCAAAACTCGGGCATGGGAGGAGTTCGGGAAGGCCATTGAGAAGGACTTTCGGTTGGCCTCAAGGAAGTTCTGGCAAACCATGAGACAACTCAAGAAGGGAAAGCTCCGGGGGTGAGATGCTGGCGCCGGGGGTGAGATGCTGAAGGCGCTGGACGTCTTGGCTGACACACCTCTTCAATGTCGCATCAGGGTCGGAAACAGTGCCCATGGACTATCAGACTTGGGTGGTGGTTCCCATATTCAAGGCGCTGCACCTTGGTGAAGAGGGAGCTACATCCCAACCCCCAACTATGGTCACGAACTTTGGGTCGTGACTGAAATGAGTTTCCTCCGTAGGGTGGCCGGGCTCAGCCTTAGAGATAGGGTAAGGAGCTCGGACATCAGGAGTCAGCTGACGTGGTTCAGCATCTAATTAGGATGCCTCCCTTTAGACCCCCGGGGAAGACCCAGGACATGCTGGAGGAATTATATTACATTTCATTTAATTTAGCTGATACTTTTATCCAAAAGACTTACAGGATATATAGTAGACTGTAGACACAGCAACGGTGAGCAATTAGGGTTAAGTGTCTTGCTCAAGGACACATGGACTAGCGGAGCCGGGGATTGAACAACCAAGCCTCTGATTGAAAGACAGACCTGCTAACCACTGAGCCACAATCAGCCCTTATATCCCAGCTCGGGGACGCCTCGGGATCCCCCAGAATGAGTTGGTAAATGTTGCGGGTGTGAGGGAACCCTGGGCCGGCCTGCCAGACCTGCTGCCACTGCGACCCGACCCCGATTATGGATAGATTGAATAGATACATAGCGATAATACACATTCAGTACACATACAGTACACTGCGTTACTAGTTTATCAGGTACACTTGAAAAGCCAGATCCTGATTTATTTTGTCATTTTTCTGTATGTAATTCCACTGGGCTCAGGAGGAAACAGCACTCTAATGCAATATGGCCGTTTCCAGGATTTATTTTCGATAGCTGAGGGGTTTGTCTGCTTTTGTCTGCAGACTATTATTTGTGGAGCCACAGGAAATCAAACCTTAAACGTTCTCCAGCGTGAACACACGTGAACCAGTCTGAGCCCAGTTTCCCGCTGTTGTAGAGCTTCATCACAACAATCAAACTCAGAGTTACGACCTTCAGCATTAAAGTCTCACTAAAACCCCTCTCAGACATATTTTAACATGTATCTCCTTCATTCCATCTCCATGTATTTTTGAAAGGAAGACAACAGGTCCCTGGAAATGCATCAGAAAAGGAGCTTCAAGGAGTTCTCGAGCCTCTGAGTGGGCAGATATAGTAGGTGATTGACAGCTGAGCCGACAACTCATTCTGGCTGCAACTTACGAGGATAGACAGCATATGATGCGATTGGTATTGAAGAGTTAGGAGCATTTACACCAGGGGTGGGCAATTATTTTTTCCATGGGGCCACATGAGAAACAGAAAATATTGTGGAGGGCCAGGCCAAAAGGCTGAACTCAATTCTGCATAATATTTATTATATTTCTTTATAAAAGCAGTATATAGCATTGTCAATCTGGTAAGACTGGTAAGAGTACTGCATGTTATGATTAAGCAATGAAAAAGCGAGGTTGCCTTACAAAAAATTTAATTTATTCAATAAAACACCAAAACAAACAAAATGTGAACATTTTTACCATTTGTGACTCATTATATTAGTTATCATTTTCAGGCACATTCACCCCAAAACACATTTTGAGTTCCATATACTGTTGGAAAGAGGTTCTTAGCTTTCTAAAGACAACACAATATTGTCTTTGTACTCCAAATAGTAAGATACATCATATTATAACGATTGTCACTGAACTGTGATTTTGAGAAAAAGGCCTCCAAAGAAAGTGTCACAGTTCACTGCTAATTGGTGCCTTTACATGCCAGCATTTCTAGTCTAACCACCTCATTTGATTTTATTCAGTTCTTTTTTCGTGTTCAGTGAGAGAAATCTAGTCTCTGTTGGGCTTTCACAAGTGCATCAAAGTCAGGTTGAATGTCTGAGGTGGAGATGCGAAGCACAGCTGCCAGATGATCATCAGTGAGAGAGGATCTATACCTGGATTTTGTAAACTTCATCACTGAGAATGTTTGTTCACATATGTAGGTAGAGCCAAAGAGACCCAACATCTTCTGAGCATGTCTCCTTATGTTTGGAAAGTTCTCCTCCTTGAGAGAAGAGGAAAAATCCAGCAGTGATCCTGACTTAAAGTGCTCTGCCAGTACCGCATCAGACTGCAGGTCAATGACTTCCAGCTGAACATCACTGGGTGCATTACCCACACTGCAGGTAAAGGGAGAGGAAATCATGTGCATTTCATCCTCGATCATTCTGAGATCTTCAAATCGCCTTGAAAACTCACCATGCAGTGCTCCTAGCTTGGATGACTACCTGCGGAGGTGATCAGCTGATGGTGTGACTTCTTTCAGGGTTTGCATGTGAGTGAGATTGTTGCTGTCCAGTTGGCTTGAAAGAAACTGCAACTTTCATGAAAGCCTTCACCAGGCTGTGCATTTCATGAACAAAAAGGCCCTTGCCTTGCAGTTTGGTGTTCAGTTCATTCATCAGTGCAGTCACATCAACAGCAAATGCAAAATCGGCCATCCAGTCCTCATCTGAGAGCTCTGGGATGTCCTTGCCTTTCTTCTTGCACAACTCTCGAATCTCTGCTTTCAGCTCCCATAATCTTTTTAGCATTTTGCCCAGGCTGAGCCATCTGACAGCTGTGTGGTAGCCAATGTCACTATGTTCAGTCTCATGCTCCTCCAAAAGTCAAACAAACTGTCTGTGATTCAATGCTCGTGCCCTGATGAACTTAACTATTTTAGTTACAACATCAATAACAGGGTTAATTTTTAGCACTGACTTGCACAACACATGCTGATGTATAATACAATGCAAAAATACCAATATGTATGTATAACACAATGCAAAAATACCAATTTCTGATCTGGGTCGATTTCAGTCACTTTATCTTGCATACGTTTCAAAAGTCCGACATTTTTCCCGGTCAGACTTGGACAGCCGTCCGTGGTGACACCTACCAGTCTGTCCCATTTCAGACCCAGCGTGTCCATGCGTGCAACTACCTCCGTGAAAAGATCGCTCCCTGTCGTTGTCCCTTTCATTGACCGCAGTGCTGCCAGCTCCTCCGTAATCTTCAAGTCCTTTATCCCACGGACGAATACGAGTAACTGGGCTGCTGTGTCACGGACATCGCAGCTCTCGTCCAAAGCCAAGGAGAAAAAGTCAAAACGTACCACTTCACGTTGCAGCTGAAGCTCCACATTCGCGGCAATGTCCTCGATCCTTCTTGTCACGGTTCGCCTGGATAGCGGGACTTGCTCAAATGCTTCCTTTTCTTCAGGGCATATTAGTGCTGCAGAGTCCACCAAGCACTCTTTGACAAACTCCCCCTCCGAGAATGGCTTACTGTTTTTAGCGATTTTCTGGGATATCACAAAGCTGGTCTTGGTTGCCGCATCCCTGGCTGTGTGAAGCTTGGTAAAAAAGCCTTGCTGCTTTTGTAGGTTAGCTAGCATAGCTTAGCTAGCATAGCTTAGCTAGCATAGCTTCCGATGCCGCCGTCTTTTCAGCGTCAGTCAACTTTTTGTATTTCTCTGCGTGCTTCGTCTCGTAATGGCGACTCAAGTTGTAATCATTAAACACGGCGATCTGCTCTCCGCAAACCAAACACACGGCTTTACCTCCGACTTCAGTAAATAAATAATTAGCAGTCCATTTTTTGTTGAAAACCCTGCAGGCGTCTACCTTTCTTTTTTTAGCATGAGTGGACATTTTTGAGGGATAAAGTCGTCTCGTGAGTTGTGACTGCTCGTACACTTGATTCAATCATGCGCACGTATATGATTTACGTTTTGCGTCATAACGTGAATAAAACACTACAAAATAAAAGCACTGCAGCTTTAGTCCATGCAAGAGGTAAAATTAGAAAATATGTTTATTTTGTAATTTCCAATCAACCTCACACGGGCCAATCAGAATCAACCAAAGGGCCACATGTGGCCCGCGGGCCACACAATGCCCAGGTCTGATTTACACTCTCAGTGGAGCTAACAAGCTATCCAGCCTGCAGCCTGATGTTAACATTGATAGCCACCTATAGAGTGTGACTCAGCCCACTCTCACACACAGTGTGTATGGTCGTGACTCTCGTTGGCCTGGGTTGGGTTGGGTTGTGACTGCTCTGGTGAACCCAGCGCAACCAGACGTCCACATGTCAGAAGTCTTAGAAGTCTCTGTTCAGTACATCCACTGGACAGTACAGGGAACGGGCTTATCAGGCATTGTTATTAGATTAGGATTTAAAATATTATGAGCGAGAAGGAAGAAAGCGGCCGTATCCTCTCCTCCTCTAATCCCCTTCTCCCTCCATCTTCACCGTGTTGTCTCCTGCTGTTTGTCCCCTTTCTGTTCTCTGCTTTCATGGGAACAGTAGATGGATAATGGAAGTGGCTTTGAGTCAGGATTATTCTAAATAGACAGTTTTTCCTTCTCCCAGCTTCCAGCTTAGGGATTACACAAGATATCTGGAGATAGTTATCAAGTTGTAATGCTAATACTGGAAGACAAAAAGTTTATTTTCACAAGTTTAAGGCAAGTTAATAGAAAAAAATGTATTGGACCCCTTCCTTGACTATTATAGAAATCCCAACACATTCCTTCCAATCTTATTAAAACATACTAAAATACTGAATTGGTATAATTGTACTTTGGCACAATAGCTCTGTTTTTATGAAGCGCTTGTAAGCTGTGTGTCGTGGAGTAGAAATTAACAATACTGGCACGTACAGCGATGGATCAAAACTTTGACCTCTGCAAACGTAATCTCACTATTGAGTTAAACATGGGGCGCAAGGGCCAGAAGCGACACACCAAATGGTCAATTCTCAATAAAATGCATTGCATTCGCTATTTGTCCACTGGGGTCACGATGTCCTCATCAGAGTAGCAGGTCCGATACGCTGTCACACAGCCTGCACTGTTGCCTTCAGGCTACATGACACAACACTGTCAAGAGCAGGATACTTTTCTCTCAGGAAGAAAATGTCTTTGTCAAAAAGGAGAAAAGTGGACTAGCTCCCTTTTCTTCAGAGGTAAATGAGAGGCCGATGAGACTGGTGTGTTCACACTTAATATTTGCCTCACTCGCACAAAAGATAAGAACTCCTGTTCCAAGAATCTACCACTTGATAAAACACAAAAATAGACATAAAAAGGTACAGAAGACATAGGAAATAGAAACACACAGGCATGTTTATCACAATGTTAGTGTTCTGCAGTCTGCCCCTTTATCAGGTGAATAAGTGAAGGTAGAGGAAGGGAACTCCCATTCAAACACATACAGAGCCCATGTAAAGTAAAAAGGAAGTTATATCACCTTATCACATCAACCAATGCTGTGTGTGTGTGTGTGTGTGTGTGTGTGTGTGTGTGTGTGTGTGTGTGTGTGTGTGTGTGTGTGTGTGTGTGTGTGTGTGTGTGTGTGTGTGTGTGTGTGTGTGTGCCCCCGCATAGATGTGTAACAATAATGGGAACTGCCACTGTAATCGTGGCTGGGCACCACCCTTCTGTGAGAAGCCAGGACTCGGCGGCAGCGTGGACAGCGGACCTATCCAGTACGACAGTGAGTTCTCACACACACACACACTCACACACACACACACACACACACACATGTTCGATGTGATGCGTTTGTATAATTTAGATCTGGTTTACATATTTGTATTGTATTAACAAAGCAAAGGAGAGAAGGAATGTTTATGGCCTGGGTGATGTCACGTCTCTCAATGAAAGGTCAAAATGTCAATAACACCTAGTTGTGTGAACAACTCGTCTGACCTATCGGTGCCGTGGCGGCCTCACCCGGTGGCGGCCTCACGCCAAAAGGAAAGAAAGAGCAGAAAGCTGCATCTTCTTTACCAAGGGCATCATTTTAGTTTTATTCAAGGCTTCTTCAAGGTTGCTGAAATGTTTGAAAGGGGAAAAGAAGAAATGCCGTGCATCAGGTGTTTGTTGTCACATAATTAAATTACCACCTTTATTTTTTATTTAATGTACCAAACCTAGATTAAGAAAGTTCAATCATCCAGAGCGAGGCAAGATAAAACTCACGGCTCTGGAAGAACAGATGAGATGTCAGCTTGCCAGATTAAGCTCCTGTTGACCTGCAGGTATCTAACCTGAACCTTCAGGAGCTCTCCCAAAAAACTGACAAGGAGAAGGCGCAGGTGAAGAAGAAGGCAAAGAAAGCAACAAAAGAGGCGGAAAAGAGGCTGACAAAAGAGAAGAAGGAGAAGGAAAGGAAAGAAAAAGAGTTACTGAAATCTCCGAAAAAGGAGAGGGAAGAGAAGGTGAAGAGAGAGGCTAAGGATCTAAAAAGACAAGCAAAAGAAAGGAAGTTGAGGGAGAAGAGAGGTGAAGCGAGTGAGTAGAAGAGAGAGAGCTAATAGTAATTATCTTCCCCTCTCCCTCCCTCCTTCCTACCATACCCTCTCACCCTCCACCCCCAGACTCCCCCCTCCTCCAATCAGCCGAGTCAAACCCACCAATAGAAACTCCTGGCTCATTCAGCAGCGTAAGCCCCGCCCACTAAGTCCAAACTCAACTAGTAGCTTTTCGTTTTGAGAGCGCAGGTTTTTTTTTGAGAGCAAAATATTTTTTGGAGACCAAAGATTTTTGGTTTGCAGACAAAAATGATGGTTTCATAAACTAACAAATAATTTACTTACAAACAAGAAACATTTTTTTGGTTTGCTTTGCACTATCCTTTCATCAGGTGTGTGTGCATTTGTCAGCATGTTGCAAGTTGGTCTCCGACTCATTCGTCCGTCTGGAGCAAGGTTTCACTTCCGTAGAGCTCGGGGGGGAAAGGAAAGTCCTCTGCAAGGTCACAAACACACAAGGTGTGTCCTGCTATTGTGCAAGCCGTTTCTCCACCTGCACACTAACGGATGAATTACAAAACGTGCACCATATCGCAGCTTTCCCCTCAATGAAAATGTGATGTATGTTCCGTAAACTGACACCAGAACAGCATCATGAAAGGAAGTGGATGACGGGCCGACGATGGGGATGTGTGAGAAAGTGTCACCATCTCACTGTGGATGGGGGGCCACGAAGGAGGAGCGAAGGTTTTAAAGTGGACTTTTTGCAGATTTACGAGGGTCTTAATTTCGGAAATTATAATTTAACAATTGCAAAAAACATAGAAGTCACAGATGTGCATCTGTACAGAGAGTTATTAGAAACCTGATGACATGAAAACCTGTCAGGATGCGGTTTCTGGACCCAAAAGCAAACTCGGCACAGCCGGTAACGTATAACAAAACAGGGGTATTTATTGTCTCTTAATACACAAAAACACAAAAACTCAGGCCCGCAGGCAACACTTATCCACACACGTAATCCAACGCGTCTCAGGGAAACCTGCCGCTGCTCTGGCGGCGTCCCGTGTCTTGGGCTGAGCAAACATACGCAATCTCCCGACGCCGAACCTCCGGGAAGAAGCCACCTTTATGCTGCGCCGTGATGACTTGATCTGTCGCAGCTGACCTCCTCCTTCCAGCTGTACCGCGTCGCCTTGATTAGGACCACACACATACAATCTCTGGTCCCTGCTGGCGTTACCATGGCACCCCCTGGCGGAGGTGCTCTCCAGATCCTCACAGTACCCCCCCCTTAAAGGACGCCTCCTGGCGTCCACGGTACCATCGGACCAGGGTGGGTGGATGGGGGGTCCGGGAGGAGGGCCAAAACACTCCTGACGACCACCCGCCGGAGGCTCAGGGGGACGGACCGGCGGACGGCCACCAGGCGGAGACTCCGGAGGACGTGCCGGCGGACGGGACCAACCTACCCTAGGCTCGGGACGGGACTTGGGACGGGACCAACCTACCCTAGGCTCGGGACGGGACTTGGGACGGGACCAACCTACCCTAGGCTCGGGACGGGACTTGGGACGGGACTTGGGACGGGACTTGGGACGGGACTTGGGACGGGACTTGGGACGGGACTTGGGACGGGACTTGGGACGGGACTTGGGACGGGACTTAACCGGACTCGAGGGACACGTGTCGGCCGGACCGCCAACGGGACCAGTACGGCAGGAGCCGGCCCGAACTGCCGGCGGGACTCGGGGAGCTCGGGTCGGGAACATCTGTGGTGTGGTCGGGGAGCTCGGGACAGGGGCTGACAGCGGCACCGTCGGGGAACTCGGGACAGGGGCTGACAGCGGCACAGTCGGGGGACTCGGGACCGGGGAGCTGGAGTCGGCCGGGACGCCGACCGGACTCGTGGACCGCACCCCCCCCTCCAAGGACGCCTCCGGGCGTCCACGGGTCGGCCAGACAAGGGTGGGCGGAGGGGGAACGGCCGGAGGGCTGAGCTCGCTCCCGGCGGTCGGCTCCCGGAACAAAACGGGAGGTACAGAAAAACCCCTCGCCGCCGGGAAGGGAACCCCAGCATGGGGAGTCGGCAAGGGGCCAGATGGCCCCCCCACGGTGGCAGCCGATATCCGCGCGAGGAGCGCGTCCAAGCGTACCAGGGTCTCGTCGTGGGCCTGGGCGTGTTCTCTGAACCATGTGGTTCGGGCGCAGAGGTCTTCGGGGAAGCGGTCCGGGTTCGCTGGGTCCATGCTTTGGTCGGGAGATTCTGTCAGGACTCGTGACGGGGACCCACAAGCAAACCTCCGGACAGCAGGTAAGGAAGAACAAAAGGATGTTTATTGTCTCTTTACACAGAAAAACACAAAAACTCAGGCCCGCAGGCAACACTCAATCGAAACGTAAATCCAGGGAAGGTAAATCCAAACATAAAGACTCAGGCCTTCTGGCGAAAAACGGAAATCCCAGGTCTCGTTGAAAACACAAATACTCAGGCCGTTGGGCAAAAACTCAAACAAAAAGCAAACCACTGTTCCTCCGGGGCCAGGCTGGTCTCGTGTCTCGTGTCTCGTGTCTCGTGTCTCGTGTCTCGTGCTGAGCGGATCATAGACAATCTCCCGACGCCGAACCTCCGGGAAACAGCCACCTTTATGCTGCGCCGTGATGACTTGATCTGTCGCAGCTGACCTCCTCCTTCCAGCTGTACCGCGTCGCCTTGATTAGGACCACACACATACAATCTCTGGTCCCTGCTGGCGTTACCATGGCACCCCCTGGCGGAGGTGCTCTCCAGATCCTCACAAAAACCATTTACAAAAAAAAGACTATGTAAAGGATGGATGGATGGACTATGTAAAGATCACATCCCAAGACTCATCACAAACAGGATATGAGTCACATCGTGGATACTAGTGTGTATGTAAACACACTGTGTGTGTGTGTGTGTGTGTGTGTGTGTGTGTGTGTGTGTGTGTGTGTGTGTGTGTGTGTGTGTGTGTGTGTGTGTGTGTGTGTGTGTGTGTGTGTGTGTGTGTGTGTGTGTGTTTACAGGTCAAGTGGGGCTGGTGGTGGGGCTGCTGTTTGCCTTCCTGTTGGTCCTGCCTGCATTGCTGCTGCTCTTCTACTGCTACAGGATCAAGACATCCTATTACCATAAGTGGCTTTCCCAGAGAGAGAAGAACAAGAGCAACAAGTAATGTGTCTGTCTGTCTGTTTTTGTATCCAAGTGGCTAATGTGGATATTTTTAAATTGTCCCAGTATTGAGCGACAGCACTGCTCTCTGACTCAGCCTCCCTCAAGGAGAAGTCTTGTTCTAAAACCCTGTGAGAGTTGACTTGTGTCAGAGTGTGTTGTGTTGGAGAGTGTAGCTTAGTGTTTTAAAAGATGTTCATGGCTGAATATCTGATTTCAACAACACTAATGTGACGCAAAATTTCCAAAGGAAACTTCTCCTTGACAAAGGACAACAAACAGAGGGAAGAAAGTTGTATTTCCTTGTAGGGCTCTTTCTAAAATGTTGTTAGACACTTACATTATAATAACAATCCGAGCCCGCAGTGGCAAAAAGCAGCACGTTAAGTGAAGGAACAGTGATGGTGAATAATTGCCCTGAACGATTACATTACAGCCCATTTAGCCTGCAGCCTTCTCCCTCGATACTGGACTAAGTTCAACAACTGTTCTCCCTATTACTCACGTAGATACAAATAAATCACAGAGGTTAGGTAAGAAAAAACAAGATCATTTGTAACTCTAATGCTTAATTCTTTCTCTATCTTAGAACTTGTTTGTTTGTTGAAAAACAACCGTGTATTATTATGCAGTTGAGCCTTCACATGTCACACCATCTGAATGGGAAGGGAGGGAAACAAAAAGTAGAAAGGAGAAAATGAATTATGCATGGACAGAAGAGAATATTTCCAGAAAAGGAAGGAGAGAGGAAAGGAGAAATGTAGCAGCAGAATGGATTTTTTTTAAAAAGGTCAAGGTGGGGGAAATAAATAAATGAGAATGGGAAAGGAGGGAGGAAGGTGTTGAATCGCAGGACAAAAAGAAGGGAGGAAGGAAGGAAGGAAGGAAGGAAGGAAGGAAGGAAGTGGGCAGTGCCATGTCTGCCAGCACTCCAAGCAGATCGATGCATACACCAGAACGTCTTTACATCAGCACCAATGGCCAGCTCACCTCCATCGGAACCAAACTAAATCCTGTCCCTCCATTGTGAGGCAGGCTTCCGGCTGACAGCCTCGTCATAACACCGGCTGAGTTAGTGCCTCCGAAAATTCTCAAGCGTTCCATGTGATTTACACAAATGTGTCTGGAAAGGATCCAGCAGTGCAGCAGCCTTTGAAAGACCAGGACCTTCCAAATAAAGACCGGGAGAAAGTATTAATATTGGTGAAATTGAGCCTCAGCTGGAATTTACATTAATTGCAGCTAAAGAGAGACAACTAAATGACTAGCTCATGCTATAGAAATATGAGCTGCTAAGATGATTAAAAAGACTCTTAACAACACGAGCTGCCCTGGAAACCCTCTGTTTTTTGGGTTTTGTTCCATTTCCAATCATTTGGGTTCATTTACAGTTCAACAGCGGGAGAGCGGGTGGTTCCAGCTGATTAAAGGCCTCTCTAAGCATACAGTATATACATCCAGTTTACTTGGAAAGCTGTCCAATCAGCTAAGAGCATGCAGTACATATATACACTGACTTTACTTACTAGTTTATGAAGTGCAGTATACCTCTACGGTCCAGTTTAATCCAATGCAACGGCCCTGCAGTAAAGGGTTTCTTTGTAAAGCTTGTGGTATTAAGGTTGACTGTAGATTACATGCATCTGCAAATGCATGGTGGAAGGAACATGTACAAATCAGGGCAGAGGAGTTTGAAAGCTGCACTAATCCATATTTTATATGAAAGAAAGAATCCACAGTTGCTGCAGCCTTCATGCTCACTGCTCTCATCAGCTGGCCACTGTTTCCTCCGTCTCTACCTGCTCAGGAGCAGACAGACACAGCTAGAGACCAGCTTGGGGACAAAGTGGAGCTTTTAGCAGCTAAAGAGACGGATTTGTTTCGGTTGGTGGAGACCAAAGAGCTAAACTAGGGACCATCTAAAGGGGTCCCACCGGTGTAAAGTTCCACTTCGAGCACCCATCTCCAAACTCTTTCAAAAAAACGTATTTTTTGTCTCTGTAAAGTATAGTGAATGCATCTTGTACGCTTGTGATGCTACCACAGATAGAAGAACTAGAAGAAAATTTAAACTAGAAGAACTCACAATCCACAATCTCTTCTGTGGTAGTTCCTGATACAGTTCGTCTCCATTACGACACTCACACACAGACTCGAGGGGGGAAGCAATGCCAGCATCATCGTAGCTGTAAAGAGAGTGAATATTGGACTTACATTCACCAGCTGGACACGTACACAACTCCAGATGAATGATATTGTTGCTCTGTGTGCTGGATGTGTACAAACCTTTGCTAATAGCCACATGAACTCCATGAGGTGAGGCTGTGCCAGCTTCCTCCTCTCAGAGACGTCCTGTTGCCTTCTCTGCAGTCTCTTTTCCCTCCCAGGCCTCTGAAATCAACATTTAGAAGAGCGATGGTTTATTGCCTGCCTGCTGTCATTTCTCTGCTCAGAACGGAGGCATCGGTGGAGAAAGGGAAGAACGGCCATCTCAATCCTGCCTTTCACCTGAAGGTGGTCGGCCCGATCAACAAAGCCAGCAGCCACAAGGGGGTGAGTGGTGTGTGTGTGTGTGTGTGTGTGTGTGTGTGTGTGTGTGTGTGTGTGTGTGTGTGTGTGTGTGTGTGTGTGTGTGTGTGTGTGTGTGTGTGTGTGTGTGTGTGTGTGTGTGTGTGTGTGTGTGTGTGTGTGTGTTGGGTATAGAAATAAAATAAATGGAAGAAGGGGAGCAAATGCAGTGGTGGTGACTGTTTCTCTTGCTGTGTTTTAGTGAATATTAGACTGTCCATGTGGTTGACCTTCATATTTAATGGCCTCATTTTACAGCAGCTTGTTATATTGTGTGACCAATTAGAGTCTGCTTCCTCCCACGTTCACAATACTCCCAACCACTGGTTCAATGTGCCGTCAGCATCATTTCATCATGTTGTTGTTTGCTTGTTTTTTAGCATTTATTTAATTGGATGTTAGCAGCTCAGGGTTATTCTATATTGGTCATTGGCATGGAAATAAATACAAAAATAGAGCAAGTAAGACGATAAATAGAAGAAAGAAAAGAAGGGGTAAAGAGGAAAAAGGGGAGGGAATACAAGTGGTAATATGAACAATAAGAGTAAACATTATTCATCCAGCGTTTTTATGAACAAATAGTGCTCAGTGGTAATTTCAGTAATAGTAACTAATGACACAAACACCCAACTCAATGTATAATATAAAGAGATTTTATAACAATTGGGAATTAGAAGATCAATCAATTATGTGTTGTTTAGTAATGACTGAAACATAAAAAAGAAAGAGCACACAATGTCATCAACAATTAAAATCATTAAGTAATTAAGTAAGAAATGCACTATTTAACCAAATTGACATCATTCTGTATTGAAGGATACTTGAAGGGACATTTTCTCATAGACTTCTACACAGTCAAGATTCAGTTTTTAAAGGGAGTAGAGGCCCGGTGGCCATCAGCATATTGTTTTGCTCAAGTTCTCGTTGTGGTCTTTGTTGTGATTCCAGCTTCCTCACACCAGCAAAGAGGTCCTGCCTCTCCGACCGGGCCCTTCGCCAAATGGCACCCAGCCAGTCAACATTGTGCGACCTCTGAGACCCGCCCAGTCTCCCCATGGCGGTCCCCGGGATCTCAAGGTGGTTCGCCCGCCTCTGCCAGCTGGCAAGCCCCCAGCGGCCCCACCTCAATCCCCTTCAACCCCACAAAGACTGAGTCCGCCCAAGAAACCTCTGCCCCTCAACCCCACCCGATCTCCACTGGTAGGGGCTTTTTTGATCTGTTTCTGTGCTGTAATTGACTATAATTGAATTTAAAACTATAACATAAAAATCATCCCAGATGATGTAAAAGCCAGAATGGAGTTGAAGAACCCAGACAGGGAGCCACGAAGGACACAAGCTTTCTCTTGCTATTAAGTGTAGGGATATTGGTTTAATGTTCAGAAAAAAAACGTCAGTTTTATTTCCATAATTTTGCATTCCAACACGAGCTGTCAGGCAGCCAGACAGTTATTAAATGAATCCCCATTTTATCAATACCATCGCCAGTGAGAGCTTCTTAAAAAGCTCAGGTGTTGCTGCAGCGCAGAGTGGCATCATTACCATGATGGTCTTGAAACTCACTGGATGGGATTCAGTTCATACTATGAAAATGTGGGAATATGTACAGAATAACATGATTGGCATAAGAGGTGGGGAATAAGTTATGCACTGTATTTGACCACATCACAAGATTATAGGATGTGGTCTGTAATAGACTTGGACGTTCAGCAGGACGAGCTTAGGGAGAAAAGCAGAGCCTTTCTCTTTCTCTCCTGATGGCTTTCATTTATTTTCGGTCGTCATATCGGTTTCCAAATAGGCCTTTTTGTGTTTCTGTCTATCAGAGTAACAAAAGCGTTTTCCTCCATAGTCATACAAAAGTCAAATTTCACACTGAGCTGATTTTTTTTTCTTTTCTTTTTATAAGTACAAGCAGCCTTTCATGCATAAAACAACTCAGAGATCCACTTTGAAATACAAGGATGACATTCCAGACCGGATTTGAACTCTAGGACAACCAGCCAGTTCACAGAAAAACAATAAAAATACTAGCTAATTACAGCTGTGATGATGAGTGGGGTGGGGGGAATCATTACACAGATGTGAGGTGATGTTAAAATCACTCCACGTCCTCTCGACAAATACATCCTTTCCGAATGGGGCTCAGACGCCAAACCACATGTAAATAGGACGACAACAGCACGGCTTCTTTTCACCGGTAATTTCCTCCAAATTAAATGTTTGTAAAACTAATCTTTTCTTACCTGTATGTTGAGCTCAGTTCTAACACAGAACCAACATCTGGAAAACATCTTCAGAGCTCAATACACACTGTGTTAAACAGAGGAGCAGGGCTCAGCCTAATGAGTCAGACTTTGAAAAGCCAGACGATAAGAGAACTGCTCCTGGCTGTAGCTCAATAGCTCATTTGGACATGAAATTCAGAGATGTTGCCAAATACACAGAGCGATTGAGAAAACGCTGGACTCTCTGTATCAGAGTAGACGAATCTGATCTGAACCCTGGAGAAATAATGAATACAACTGCAGTGTGTTTCTTATCTGATTGATTCGTATTGATCTATCCTCTCTAATCAGTGCTTCTCTGTGAAGTGTAAAATGCCTTTAATGCCAAGTTCTGAATGTCATATTGCTTTTTTTTGTTCTTGTTTGTGCCAGATATCCAATATTTCATGTGAGTTGACTTTGAAATCTGATCACTGTGTTGTAGAGGTGATTTGAATCTCCTGCACCCGTGTGAAGTGGGACTTCTCCTCTTATCAGAATCAGAATCAGAATTAGCTTTATTGGCCATGTGTGTTTACACTCACATGGAATTTGACTCTGGTTACACGTAGCTCTCGTTGTACATATATATACACATTTACAATAAGCAAGATAAATGTAAAAAGACATAAAAAAAGTAGTCCAATTAGTGCAAGTAGTGCAGATGGAGGAGTCTGATTAATTGTTCATCAGAGTGACGGCCAGTGGAAAGAAGCTGTTCCTGTGTCTGGTGGTTTCTGCATACAGTGCTCTGTAGCGCCCCCAGAGGGGGAGGAGGTGGAACAGCTTGTGTCCAGGGTGTGAGGGGTCTGCAGGGATCTTTCCAGCCAGCTTCCTGACTCTGGAGGTGTACAAGTCCAAGATGGAGGGCAGGCTGGAACCAATAGTTCTCTCTGCAGACCTGACTATCCACTGTAGTCTGCCTCTGTCCTGTTTAGTGGTCGATCCAAACCACACAGTGATGGAGGAGCAGAGGAAAGACTGGATGATGGCGGAACAGAGGACAGACTGGATGATGGAGGAACAGAGGACAGACTGGATGATGGAGGAACAGAGGACAGACTGGATGATGGAAGAACAGAGGACAGACTGATGATGGAGGAACAGAGGACAGACTGGATGATGGAGGAACAGAGGACAGACTGATGATGGCGGAACAGAGGACAGACTGGATGATGGAGGAACAGAGGACAGACTGGATGATGGAGGAACAGAGGACAGACTGGATGATGGAGGAACAGAGGACAGACTGGATGATGGAGGAACAGAGGACAGACTGGATGATGGAGGAACAGAGGACAGACTGGATGATGGAGGAACAGAGGACAGACTGGATGATGGAGGAACAGAGGACAGACTGGATGATGGAGGAACAGAGGACAGACTGATGATGGCGGAACAGAGGACAGACTGGATGATGGAGGAACAGAGGACAGACTGGATGATGGAGGAACAGAGGACAGACTGATGATGGCGGAGTAGAACAGGATCAGCAGCTCCTGAGGCAGGTTATACTTCCTGAGCTGGCGCAGGAAGTACAACCTCTACTGGGCCTTTTTCCGGATGGTGTTGATGTTGGAGGCCCACTTCAGGTCCTGTGAGATTGTGGTTCCCAGAAACCTGAAGGACTCCACCGCAGACACAGCGCTGTTGTGAATGGTGAGGGGTGGTAGTGTTGGTGGGCTCTTCCTGAAGTCCACTGTCATCTCCACAGTTTTGAGCTTGTTCAGCTCGAGGTTGTTCTGACCACACCAGAGGACCAGCTGTTCAACCTCCCGTCTGTACGCAGACTCATCACCGTTCCTGATGAGGCCGATGACCGCTGTGTGGTCTGAACTTCAGGAGTCTAACAGACGGGTCCCCTGAGGAGCAGTCGTTGGTGTAGAGGGAGAAGAGCAGTGGGGAGAGCACACATCCCTGGGGGGCGCCAGTGCTTATAGTCCAGGTGCTGGATGTGATTTTTCCCAGCCTCACCTGCTGCGTCCTGTCTGTCAGGAAGTTTGTGATCCAGTGACAGGTGGGGGCCGGCACGGTGAGCTGGGAGAGTTTAGGTTGAGGTACCTCTGGGATGATGGTGTTGAATGCAGAGCTGATGTCCACAAACAGAACCCTTGCATATGTCCCTGGGAAGTCAACACCAGTCTCTCAAAGGATTTCATGACCACAGACGGCAGGGCGACGGGTCTGTAGTCATTTAATCCTGTGATGGAGGATCAGCGGGCTGAACAGATTCTATAGACCAGCTGGATCCAGTCCAGTACAGGAACTTAAATGGAGTTCTCCTCCCTGCTGTGTCCCTGTGCCAGGGATTTAGTGCTGCACACCATGCTCGATAACCTTTTTCTCAGCTCTGTCTCTGCTTTCTACTTTATCCTTGTATTCCACAGCAGTTTCAAATCTATAATCATTTTTGTTGACACCTAATCTCGTTGGTATGTCTTGGTGTCCTGTTGCATCTGAATGCTGAATTATGGAAAGGTCAACAATCCATATTTCTGTTTGTTCTCTTTTAGTTAGTGTCTGAGCTCAGACCGTCCCCCTTCCCTCCTCAGAGGCCTCTCCCCCTCAGCCCAGCCAGAGGAGCCTCCCCCTCAGTGAGTCCAGCCCGTACCCTGGTCGCCAAACCCTCCCCGGGCCTGCTGGTCATGATGCCCCCGGCAGTGGGACCCAAACCTGTTGGCAAAGTCTCAGCCATCCCCCCTCTCAGAGCTCTCAGGTGGGCCAACACACAAACACACACACACACACTCACTGCTATGTAACACAGTTTAACAATAACTTAAATGCGTTATTGCTCTCTACAGCAATTCACATTAGCAACAAAAGCCCCTTTCAGACTTGCTCCCCTTTACACTAACCTGTTAGTCTCAATAAACACACTGGTCTCTTCTCTGGTCATTACATTACATTTCATTTAGCTGACGCTTTTATCCAAAGCGACTTACATGATATACAGTAGACCGTAGACACAGCAACGGTGAGCAATGAGGGTTAAGTGTCTTGCTCAAGGACACAACGACATGGACTAGCTGAGCCGGGGATCGAACCACCGACCCTCTGATTGAAAGATGGACATGCTAACCACTGAGCCACAGTTGCCATCATCACTGGTCATCATTTCCACATCACTTTAACACAGAAAAGGTCAGAATGAAATGCCCAACACGGTCGCCATGAGGAAATGTTTGCACATATCCACGAACCACAGATACATTGAATGTTATGAGTGCATTGAGCAACATGCAGAGAGAGAGAAGAGAAGAGAAGAGAGGAGCTCATTGTATCCTAAGATGTCCCCCAGCAGTCTCGGCCTGTGGCAGCATATCTAGGGGCTGGACCATGAGCCAGCCCTAACTATAAGCACTATCAAAGAGAAAAGTCTTAAGTCTACTCTTAAATGAGGTGACTGTGTCTGCCCCCCGGACTGAAAGTGGAAGCTGGTTCCACGGAAAAGGAGCTTGATAACTGAAGGCTCTGGACCCCATCCTACGTTTTAAGACTTTAGGAACCACAAGTAGTCCCGCATTCAGTGAGCGCAGCTCTCTGGTGGGACAATATGGTGCTATAAGATCCCTAAGATATGATGGTGCATCACCAGTTAAGGCTTTGTAGGTAAGAAGAAGGACCTTAAATATGATTCTCTGTCTTACAGGAAGCCAGTGGAGATCAGCTAATACAGGAGTAATGTGATCTCTCCTCCTAGTCGATAATTGATTTCTCAGATGCTCTGGGCCAAGCCAAATAACTTCAGTCTTGTCCGAGTTCAGCATCAGGAAGTTGCAGGTTATCCAGGTTTTTATGTCTTTAAGACATGCTTGAAGTTTAGCCACCCGGTTGGTTTCATCTGGCTTGATCGATATGTATAGCTGAGTTTCATCGGCATAACAATGACATTTTATTGAGTGTTTCCTGATTACTTTGCCTAAAGGAAGCATATACAAGGTGAACAAACGCAGCACTAAAGTCTAATAGGACCAGAACAGTTACAAGTCCCCT
>CM042233.1:15540795-15750795 GCA_023566465.1 Cottus gobio | reverse complement strand
AGGCGCTAAACTAAACTAAAAGTATAAACTTTGGCTTCACTCTCTGTCCTTGTTTTCTGCCTATACCTCTAATCAAAATGCTGCCTAACAACAAGACCACATCCACCATCTTAGCGTAGTCTCTTTTCATTTTGAATATATTATGATTTCTTTGGATTTTGTACGATGTATGTGGAGTCAAAATAAGCAGTGTGTGCTCACGGTGATGAAGGAACGACCCAGTGAAACATCTCATTGCTATGTTTTAAGACACAGATGGATGGCAGAGGAAGAAGATCAGGCTGTGATGCGCGCGCGCGCGCACACACACACACACACACACACACACACACACACACACACACACACACACACCAAATACTTGTTCTTACCCGATTCCAAAATATGAAAAAGTCAGTTTGCTGCACCAGTTTGACATTACAATAATCTCTTCTTTTTGTCCTTCTCCTTCCAGACCGGTCCCAGGTGCCAAAGCAAACACAGCCTCGCCTCCGCCACAAAAATGACCTTCTCCTCCTCCCTCCTCCCTCCTCCCTCCTCCCTGCTCCCTGCTCCCTCCACCCTCCACCCTCAGCAGCTGACAGACTATTTGCACTAAAGAGACCTTGGCCGGAAAACCACAGAGCTGTCGCACAAACCAGAGGACGAACACAAAGTTAAAACCTGAGACACGAAAGATCAAACAGGAGTCTTACCATTTCATCCCCCCCCCTCCTCCTCCTCCTCCCAGCACGCTAACATTCACCACAACGACACGGTTTTGCACGGAGGCCATGCAGACTGAGACAAGTGTTATCGCTGGGGGACGGTCACATTTGCCAAATGAATTTTTTTACGGATTATTGTTTTTGTTTTTTTAATATGTTATTGATGTCTATGCATAAATAATGCATTTTGTAATGACTGTTGTTCTGTTTACAGTTTGTGTTACATCACGTTTTATGATTTATGTTACGTGCCAAAGAGGTCTCTTCATACCTGGGGTGTGTCCCGAACGCTTGAAAATCTTCTTATGTCACCTTAAGTTTACCGCAAGTCAACTCCTCCATACTTTTAGATTTTATAATTTATTGTGTTGTATGTGAAACGTGTAAATTACAAATCTGGAGATACAGTGGCCTATGGGGGGAAGGAGAGCCAATCACACTGCAGCTTCTTTTCAACACTGTTTACATGGTGGAGGATTTGACGGATGTGTGGGACTTGCAGGACACACCCCTCGGTCGCTCATGTTGATTTGAATGTCTGTCGCTGTGTGTTATGACTTTTAAATTGTTGTATAAAATATTTTTACAAAACTATCATCAAGTTTCTTTCATTCTGTCTTTTTTCCATTCCAACTTCAACAACATTAAATGGAAATGTACATGCATGCGTGATGACAGTATGAGTGGACTACTGCAAGGCAGGCGAGCCCACAGCCTCAATCTGTCACGCATTCTTGAGACCAACGTCTTTTCAAAGGAGCACAAATGAAAGTTGTGAGTTTTTCCCATAACAGACATAAAAAAGATGCTATTCTGTATATTATGTTAAATGGACAGTGTTTTTTTGGAGCTTGACCGGTACTTTGGAATAAATAAACTCCCCATCCTCAAAGAGTAACCTGACGCCAGGCTGAAAAGCAACGTTTTAAAGTCTCACGACTGTTAACCTCTGACCCCAGCCAGCTCCAGGTGAACCAAACATTCTACATTTTCCAGAGTGTGTACCGTCGGTACCGGTGTTACAGGAAAATCCAAAAACATTGAAGAGCAGAATGTCGGCCATTCAGAAGCTGCAGGGTTTTAAAATTGTAATTGGGATTAGTGTGGACCAATAGTATGTATTTAATAATCCAATCATTAGAATTTGTCTCAAATCTAAATTTGGTTATATTATATTCATAAAAAAAAGATTATGATCCTTAAATTTTAAACTTATCTTTTGGGCAAACTGTGTTTTTTCTTACCTTGAGTAAGAGTGACCTCGACCACCTGTTCTTTTACCTAAGAGAAGATAAAAAATGAGGAAACATTGGTTACTAATAAAATGAGAATGTAACAAGGTTCTTGTATTCCCGGGAATCTCCGGACGCGGAAACCACAACTCGCACACGTAGTGGTGACGGTTTGAAGTCCTTTATTACACAACACAACACTTTTGCCTGGCTTCCTCTCTGTCTCGGCACCGACTCTGCTGCCGTTCTCCCTCTCTTGGCTGCCGTCACTGCAGGGTTTAAATACCCTCACACACACACATACACCCATCAGCTGCAGGTGCTGCTCATTCCTGCCAATTGCCCGCACCTGTTCCCTGAGCCGCCCTTCGCTCTCCCTCCTCTGCAGCTGCGCTTAACCACGCCCCTGCCCCACATACCCCCACCGCCCGACTTAGGCCGGGGAGCCACCGGCCTAGCCAACTCCCCCCCCCCCCCCCCCCCCCCCTGGGAGCGGGAGAGGAAGTCCGCCACGACCATCTGCGTCCCCGGCCTATGGACCACCTTGAAGTTAAAGGGCTGCATAGCCAGATACCACCGGGTGATCCGGGCGTTGGTATCCTTCATGCGGTGGAGCCATTGGAGCGGGGCGTGGTCCGAACAGAGGGTGAACTGGCGCCCCAGGAGGTAATGTGGCGACTGTGGCTCAGTGGTTAGCAAGTCGGTCTTTCAATCAGAAGGTCGGTGGTTCGATCCCCGGCTCCGGCAGTCCGTGTCGTTGTGTCCTTGAGCAAGACACTTAACCCTCATTGCTCACCGTTGCTGTGTCTACGGTATACTGTATATCATGTAAGTCGCTTTGGATAAAAGTCAGCTAAATGAAATGTAATGTAATGTAATGTAATATCGCAGGGAGTCGACCGCCCACCGGATGGCCAGGCACTCTTTCTCTACGGTGCTGTACCGGCCCTCCCGCTCGGACAACTTCCGGCTGATGTATACGATGGGCCGGTCGACCCCCCCCCCACCTCCTGGGACAAAACGGCCCCCAGCCCTCTGTCCGACACGTCGGTCTGCAAGACAAAAGGGAGAGAGAAGTTAAGGCAAGGCAAGGCAAGGCAAGTTTATTTGTATAGCACATTTCAACACAAGGTGATTCAAAGTGCTTCACATAAAACCCTTAAAGCATAAAAACACAATGCAAAATAAAAGATTTAAAAACAATTAAAAGCATAAAAACACAATCAAAAATAAAAGATTTAAAAACAATTAAGAACAGTCATTAAAACAATTAAAAAAAACAGTTAAAAGGCAGAAAGCAGTACAGTTTATTTTATTTATTTACACGTATCCTTGGAGGCCAGGAGAAAGGCTGCAATACCCAATACAGTGAACTCGAACGAGAAGCTTCTACTGTATCAGAGGGATACAGCGCTCGATCGCTGAGGTTTATAACACCAGTTCACAAATATTGTTTTATTTCTCCTTGCTTCGTAGTACCATAGACTATGATTTTCCCTTTTATTCCCCTTTAATCCCCACAGATATGTAGTCGAACACTTTCTCCCGAGGAATTCTCAGTCCACTTTTGTGTTCTGATACACACGCTTTCAGATTTCGTTAATTCACCAAGACTTACAAAAACCACCCACACATTCCATGAAAAACAACAAATCTATCCCTGTGTCCTTAACCTTGCACCTCTTGGCATCGCTCCCACAGCGGCATCGCTCCCACAGCGGCATCGCTCCCACAGCGGTATTATCTAAACCCTAAACTGACCGCCACCTTCATCGCTATATCGCTCCGTGACTTCAGTTACCAGAGGTATCAACGTGCCACACGGATTCAACTTGGATTTCTACCGACTAGAGTCGACCTCCGGTAGCTCCAAAGAGCATCCCTTTGTCCTATTTAAACTCCTTATTCTTTTACCTAAATCCCTAACCTTGCGGACACTTATTCTCATTCCCTACTAAAAAACCCGGGGAAATATGTGCTTTCACTTTACTTGTGACAAGGTACAATTTTGTAAAACTTCTCTCATTTTGGTAGATTTATTTCTCTGGTCACGAGCAAAGTATAAGCGCTGCACTTGCAAGAGCAAGGAGTCGTTTCATCAACACGCAGGTTGGAAACCAAAACAAAAGATGTAGAATCTGGTTTAATTAAAGGCAACAGCAAACAGAAAGGTCTTCAGTCTGGCTTTAAAGAGGCTGAGGGTCTCAGAAGACCTGCAGCTCTCTGGGACCTTGTTCCAGATGTGTGGAGCAGAAAAGCTGAACGCTGCCTCTCCATGTTTAGTTCTGACTCTTGGAACAGAAAGTAGACCCGTCCCAGACGACCTGAGGGGTCGGGATGGTTCATAAGGCAGCAGTAGATCACTAATGTATTTAGGCCCTAAACCATTCAGGGCTTTATAAACCAGCAGCAGGATTTTAAAGTCAATTCTTTGTTGGACAGGAAGCCAGTGCAAAGACCTCAGAACCGGAGTGATGTGATCCACTCTCCTGGTCTTAGTGAGGACTCGAGCTGCAGCGTTCTGAATCAGCTGCAGCTTTCTGATTGACTTTTTACTGAGACCTGTGAACACACCGTTACAGTAGTCAAGTCTACTGAAGATGAATGCATGGACAAGTTTCTCCAAATCCTGTTGAGACATAAGTCCTCTAACCCTTGATATATTCTTCAGGTGATAGTAGGCTGATTTTGTAACTGTCTTGATATGGCTGTTCAGGTTGAGGTCTGAATCCATAACTACACCTAGATTTCTGGCTTGGTTTGAGGTTTTTAACGTCAGTGATTGTAGCTCAGCGCTCACTTTCAATCGTTCGTCCTTGGAACCAAAAACAAGTACTTCTGTTTTATCTTTATTTAATTGAAGAAAATTCTGGCACATCCAGTTGTTGATTTCTTCAATACATTTAGCCAGCACTGGTATGGGATTATAGTCCCCTGGTGATATAGTTATGTAGATTTGTGTGTCGTCTGCATAGTTATGATAACACACTTTGTTGTTTTTCATAATCTGAGCCAGTGGAAGCATGTAGATATTGAACAGAAGAGGCCCCAGTATTGAACCTTGGGGAACACCACATGTCATACCAGTCAGCTCTGATGTGTAATTAGCTACCGACACAAAGTATTGTCGGTCCTTCAAGTAAGAGTCAAACCAGTTAAGTGCTGCACCAGAGAGTCCTACCCAGACTTTCAGTCTGTCTAGTAGTATGTTGTGATCGACTGTGTCGAATGCAGCACTGAGATCCAGTAATACTAAGACTGAAGTTCTGCCACTGTCTGTGTTTAAGTGGATGTCGTTGAAAACCTTAACAAGAGCAGTTTCAGTACTGTGATGCTGACGAAAGCCAGACTGGAAGACATCAAAACAGTTATTTTCGGCCAAGAAGCTATTTAGCTGTTGATAAACCACTTTTTCGATTATTTTACTTAAAAAGGGGAGGTTTGATATTGGCCTATAATTTTTCATTATTTCGGGGTCTAAACTAGCCTTCTTTAGGAGTGGTTTAATAACTGCAGTTTTTAGGGCTTGTGGGAAGACACCTGAGAGAAGGGATGTGTTTACAATTTGTAAAAGGTCAGTGATCATGCAGTGTGAAATATTTTTGAAAAAGTGTGTTGGTAGAATATCTAAGCAGCATGAGGAAGTTTTCAGATGTTGTATAATATCTTCTAAGCTTCTTTGGTTAATTGAATTAAATTGTGTCATGATATTTGGATGGCTGTTATTTAAAGAAGGTGGCAACACACATCCTGTGGATGGTGTGTAGCCACCAACTGCTTGTCTAATTTTCTGAATTTTGTCAGTAAAAAAGAATGCAAATTGATTGCATGCCCAGGTGGATTGGAGCGTAGCAGTTATTGATACCGGAGGGTTTGTTAGCCTGTCTACGGTCGCAAATAAGGCGCGTGCATTGTTATTGTTTTTGATTATGATGTCAGAGAAGAAGGCCTGCCTTGCATTTCTAAGTTCCAAATTGTAGTTGCGAAGTCTCTCTTTATAGATACCATAGTGAACTTGGAGATTAGTCTTTCGCCACCTGCGCTCAGCTTTCCGACACTCTCTTTTCTCTATTCGGACCAGCGTGGCATTTCTCCAAGGGGATCTTTTCTTACCTGAGACAACCTTCACCTTAGTGGGTGCAATGGCATCAATAACATTTTTAACTTTAGAATTAAAGTCATCCACAAGCTCATTGACTGAGATGCAAGAGAGGGCTGGTGTGGAGGAGAACTTCTGAATAAATAGTTCACCCGTGTTTTCAGTGATGTAACGCTTTGTCACAACCTTGGTTTGGACATTTGTGTGCAGGGAGATTGCACTCTCAAAGAAAACACAGAAATGATCAGAGAGTGCAACATCAGTCACAGCAACCTTGGAAATGTCCAGACCTTTGGTGATGATTAGATCCAAAGTGTGCCCCTTGTTGTGGGTGGGACCTGTTACATGCTGAGTCCGATCATAGTTATCAAGGACACCACATAGCTGTATAGACCCTCTGTCCTGGGGATTATCAACATGGATATTAAAATCACCAACAATGACAACACAATCAAAATCAATACAGATTATAGACAGCAGTTCAGTAAACTCATCGAAGAAGGATGCACAGTATTTAGGTGGTCTGTAAATGTTAAGGAATAAAGCTCGAGTGGAATTCAGAGCCACATATTCAAAAGAAGTAAAATGACCAAAAGACATCTGCTTGCATTGCAAAGACTCATTAAATAAAATAGCAACTCCTCCTCCTTTCTTATGCGCTCTTGTTTCACTCATGAAACTGAAGTTGGGAGGTGTTGATTCAATAAGAACAGCTGCACTGTTATCTTGGTCTAACCAAGTTTCGGTTAAAAACAAAAAATCCAGCTTGTGCCTAACAATGAAATCATTGATTAAAAATGTTTTTCCTGACAGAGACCTGACATTTAATAGAGCTAAGTTTAATGTGTTTAAAGCTCTATTTGTCCTATGTGTCTGGACAGGCTGACGAGGAATGATCAATAAGTTTGATAAATTTGCAGATTTACTAATGTTTCTTCGCAGCCTCACCTTTCCTTTTCTATGAGTCAGGACAGGAATTGAGAACGCTAGCTGCATACAGGGCCCCGACTGTTCCTGGAGATAATCAGTAGTGTCATTAGCCTTGTAGTCCGGACCCAGAAGATATCAAGAAGATATCAATATCAAGATTTCTTTATCAGATATAGCTTGAGGATAGTCGCGGAGCTGTCGTGGAGGAGAGGGGGGCAGAAGAGGCAGAGATCGAACTGGACTTAGAGGCAGTGGCAGAGGTCGAACTGGAGGGATATTAGCAGGGAAAATGGGGGTGCGGCGGGGAGTGAATTTGGTTCCGGCAGTGACCAGCTCTTTCATGTGGTCAGTGAACTCCAGGTGGGGGGAGAAGGGGTAAGATGAGGGGGAGAATGGAGAGAAGGGGGACCTGGATGGGGTATGGGGGGTGGAAGTTGGTGCTGGTGACTGAAGTAAATTATCTTCCTCTCTCGGAGGGGGGGGATCAATCCTTGTTGGTGATCCCCCCCCCTCTCTCGGAGGGGGGGGATCAATCCTTGTTGGTGAGGTTGGAGACTCCTCCTCTTGGCTCTCCTTTGGCATCCTTCCCATGAGGTCTCCAGGACGACGCCGTGTGGTTATCTCTTGTTTAGACTCCTCTTGTCTCCTGTCCTTGGCAGTGGGAACAGACGGGTGACGCAGGAAGAAAAATAGGTTAGAGGCAAACTGTTTTACCCCTGACTTGTTCAGGCAGATTCCATCTGCTTTAAAAAGATGTATGCGTTCCCAGAAAAGGTAAAAATTGTCAATAAAATGTACTGGATGGTCAGTACATGCAGTTGACAGCCATCTGTTTAGTGCAAACAGCCTGCTGAATCTTACATCTCCTCTCCTGGCTGGTGGCAGAGGGCCACTGATAAACACCTCGGCATTGACAGAGCTGACTGTGTTTAACAAGTCAATAAAGTCTCTCTTCAGAACTTCAGACTCTTGTTTCACAATATCACAGCTTCCCGTATGCAGAATTATGTTTTTCACCGTGGGATGGTCAGCCACGATGTCCAAGATTTTGTCTCTCATATTAGAGACCATATCCGTCGGAAAGCAGAGTATTTTGGTATTCTTGCTGCACACTGTTCTCACATCTTTTACAGCATAGTCACCAACAATCAGAGTATCCGGCCCAGTCTTTTCCTGCGGCCTTTTACGTTCACATTTACTCTCAGTTCTTACCCTGCTTTGGGAAGATAGCTGCTTATCCAGGTCATCCGATTCAGGATCCTGCGACAATGGAGCAAATCTGTTTTCAAGTTGTAGTCTTGGTTGTTGTGTAGGTTCTTTGGTGGGTTTACTTTTCCCAGCTGTTCTCGGCTGTGTCCAGCTGCGTGCCGGGGTTGAGGAGGAATTCTGCCTCCGTGGTTGTGCGGGCCAGCCAGTCGCATCAGAAATCTCAGGATTCTGGGCTCTGCCTGTTAGTCGTCCTCCCACATCCTGAGAGAATGATTTCCTCTTCGGCTTTAAACCGAGAGAGTTCCAGGGTTGACTACCATTTGAGGAGTCATTTACATCTGCACAACCCTCCTGTTTCTTGTTAGGCCTGGTGGTGCTAGTTAGCTGTGTAGCTTGCACTTGTCCAGGATTTTGAGTCCATGGTAAAGTGGTATCGTTCTCACACGGTCCATTTACCTCCGAGTTCACTTCTAGTCGGGAGATTTTTATTTCCATGACTGCAATCTTCTGCAGGAGTTTGTAGTAGTTGTCCATGGAAAGGGCTGGCATCTTGTTGCTACTTAGCTTTAGCTTAGCTGCTAAGTAGCCTATAGCGATTTGTCTCTAAACCAGCGGAATTTTAAATCTACAGAGAAATAGAGTCCCAGTGACTTTGAAGTGTCCAGCAGCTGCTGTTCAAGGACTCTCACAGAAGAAAAATAAAATGTAGGAAGATATTAGCAGAAAAAATGCAAGCAGAAGCGAGAGCAAGCAGAAAAAGCGTCTGCACTGTAAGAAGATGGAAGCCATGTGGAGAAGCGGCACCCCACAGAGGGCCTGTTTTACCGCCTCAAACGCCAACCGGCACTGCTCCGTCCACTGGACCGGATCTGAGGCACCCTTCCGGGTGAGGTCGGTCAAGGGACTGGTCAGCGCCGCAAAGGCGGGGATAAACCGGCGATAGTAGCCCGCCAGCCCCAAGAACCGCCTCACCTCCTTTTTGGTCTTGGGCGGCGGGCAGGCTGCAATCGCCGCCGTCTTGTCTATCTGAGGACGCACCTGCCCTCCGCCCAAGTGGTACCCCAGATACCGTACCTCCCTCCGTCCAACTGCACACTTCCCCGGGTTGGCGGTGAGCCCGGCCTGTCTCAGGGACTCCAGCACCGCGCCCACCCGCCACACATGCTCCGCCCACGTGGTGCTGTGGATGATGACATCATCCAGGTAGGCGGCAGCATACGCGGCGTGCGGACGCAGCACCCGGTCCATGAGCCGTTGGAACGTGGCCGGAGCCCCGAACAACCCGAAGGGAAGCGTGGTAAATTGGTACAACCCGTACGGAGTGGAGAAGGCCGTTTTTTCCTTGGCCTCTGGCGACAGGGGAATCTGCCAGTAGCCCTTGGTCAAATCCAGCGTGGTAAAGAACTGCGCAGTGCCCAGTCGGTCCAGGAGCTCGTCGAACCGGGGCATCGGGTAAGCATCAAACCGTGACACCTCATTCACCTTGCGGTAGTCCACACAGAACCGTATAGACCCATCCTTCTTGACCACAAGAACAATGGGGCTACACCAGGCGCTGTTGGACTCTTCTATTACCCCCATCTCCAGCATAGCGGCCAATTCCCTCTGAACCACCTTTTTCTTGTGTTCAGGGAGCCTGTAGGGGCGTGACCGCACGGTCACGCCCGGGGGGGTCTCGGTCTGGTGCACGATGAGGTTGGTGCGGCCTGGCCGGAGCGAGAACACATCAGCAAACCGCTCCTGCAACTGGGCAATGTCTGCTCTCTGGGTCCCGGAGAGACGGGCTTCGCAAAGGAGCGAGGCTGGATTGGCCGATTTTGGGACCTCGGGCCCCAGCTCCTCTCTCTCCGAAACTGCGGACACCAGAGAGACAGACTCCGCCTCCCTCCACGCCTTCAGGAGGTTGAGGTGGTAGATCTGTGTTGCCCCGCCCCTGTCAGAACGCACCACCTCATAGTCGACCTCCCCGACCCGCCGTGTGACCACACAGGGCCCTTGCCACTTGGCGAGGAGTTTTGAGCTGGAAGAAGGAAGTAATACAAGTACCTTCTCTCCCGGTGCGAATTGCCTCAGCTTGGCCCCTCTGTCGTACAGGCGCTTCTGACGTTCCTGGGCCTGGCGCAAATTTTCCCGTGACAGCCGACCCAAGGCGTGAAACTTTGCGCGCAGGTCCAGGACGTACTGAACCTTATTTTTGCTGGTGCTCTGCCCCTCCTCCCAGCTTTCCTTAATTAGGTCGAGCACCCCTCATGGTTTCCTGCCGAACAGCAGCTCAAAGGGAGAAAATCCCGTGGAGGCCTGGGGAACCTCCCGCACTGCAAACAACAGAGAGTCCAGCCATTTATCCCAATTACGTTCATCTTCACTAATGAATTTACGGATCATGTTCTTCAAAGTCTTATTCAACCGCTCCACCAGCCCATCGGCCTGGGGATGGTAGACGCTGGTACGAATAGACTTGACGCCCAGTAACCCGTAAAGCCCTCTCAGTGTGCGTGACATGAACGACGTGCCCTGGTCGGTCAGAATCTCTTTCGGGATTCCGCTCAGGAGATGACCTGAAACAGCGCCTGCGCAACACTCTTTGCAGAGATGCTGCGCAACGGCACCGCTTCCGGATATCGCGTTGCGTAATCCACCAGGACTAACACAAAGCGATATCCGCGTGCGCTCCGGTGGAATGGCCCGATGAGGTCCATGCCGATTCTTTCGAACGGAACCTCCATTAATGGCAGAGGGCGCAACGCCGCCCTCGGAATGGCCGAGGGATTCACCAATTGACACTCTGGGCAGGACGCGCACCAACGGTGCACATCCGCCCGGATGCCCGGCCAATAGAATCGGGTCATTATCCGGTGCAATGTCTTGTCATATCCCATGTGGCCAGCCATTGGGTTATAATGAGCCGCCTGGAAAATTATTTCCCGGCGGCTCTTTGGCACCAGCAATTGGGTGTCCTCCTGCCCGGTCTGGGTGTCACGGCTCACCCGGTATAACCGGTCTCTAATCAAACAAAAGTGCGGATATGTCTGCGCTGCATCAGGGCGCACCAGCTGACCATCAATTCTTATCACCTGGTCAAAGGCCGAGCGCAGAGTCTCATCCTGAGACTGCTCGAGTGGAAAATCTTCCATGGAGTGGAACTCGGGAGCCGGCGGAGTCTCCACGGGAGGCTCAGCCGGTTCCCCCTCCCCGTCTGCAGTGTCGGACAAACCCGCGTCACCACTGAGCACCGCACACATATCGCACGGCCCTGACTGCCGTGACCGCACCCCCGCTGCCTGCCCCATCAGTTTATCAAACCCTGGCCAATCCGTTCCCAAGATTAGGGGGTGCGTAAGGCGGGAGCTAACCGCAACCTTCACTCTATGCTTTTTCCCCTCATATCTAATCTCCACTGGCACCATGGGATATTCGTGAAAGTCCCCGTGCACACACCTTATCTGCACCCGTGATGCCTCCACCAATGCCCCGTGCCGAACCAGACTCTGGTGGATCATGGACTGCATGCAGCCCCAATCCACCATCGCCTGGTGTGTACCCCCCTGGATGCTTACCGGAATGCGGTACGTCGCTCCCGGGCCGGGGGAGGGCGCTGGAGGGCCGGCAACCCGGATCACTTGTCCCACCTCCATCAATGGGCAGTCCCTCCGGACGTGACCGGGTTTCCCACACCTCCAACACACCTGCCCTGACGTCTGAGGGGCCCCCGGTGGGTCAGGAAGGGTGCGGGGCTGGTGTCGGCTTGGTTGGCGCCGCCGGTTGCCCGCCACCCCCCCTCTCGGTCGGATGCACGGCGAGGTGGTCCTCGGCCAGGGTGACCGCGTTCCCCAGGGTCGTGGGGCGGTGGCAGCGGACCCATGCTGCCGTCCAGGTCGGCAGCCCCTCCACGAACTGCTCCACCGTGATCCGCTCCAGGACCGCCTCGGCTCCCTCCACGCCCCCGGGCTGTAGCCACCGTCCTGCGGCGTCCCGGAGCTGCTGGCCGAAGGCGAATTGCCGGTTGTCGGGCCCCAGCCTGGCCGCACGGAACCGCCGTCGGTGGTCTTCAGGGGACGGGCCGAGTCGATCCAGGACCGCCCTCCGGACGTCTCCGTAGACCCGCCGGGCCGCCCCATCGCCGCCGTCAGCGCCTCCCCGGTCACCACTGGCAGGAGCCGCACCGCCCACTCCGCCGCCGACCAGCCGCACGCCTCTGCGGTGGCCTCGAAGGCGTCCAAAAATGACTGGGCGTCGTCCCCCTCTGCCATCCGGTGGAGCGCTACCGCCGCCAGCGGAGGGGCCCGCGGAGAACCCGCCGACGTCCCTGCCGCCGTCCTGGCGGCGAGCTGCTCGAGTGCGACGGCCTGCCTCTCCGCCTGGTCCTGGAGAGCCTCCAGGATCCGCTGCGTCGCCGCCGCCTGGTCTCTCTGCATCGCAGCGACGCTAGCCATCATTTGGCCCAGCGCGACGATCGGCTGGGCTGGTCCCTCCATCTGGTCGTCCCGGTGCATTCCCCGGAATCCCTGTTGGGCGCCACTGTTACAAGGTTCTTGTATTCCCGGGAATCTCCGGACGCGGAAACCACAACTCGCACACGTAGTGGTGACGGTTTGAAGTCCTTTATTACACAACACAACACGTTTGCCTGGCTTCCTCTCTGTCTTGGCACCGTCGACTCTGCTGCCGTTCTCCCTCTTGGCTGCCGTCACTGCAGGGTTTAAATACCCTCACACACACCCACACACATACACCCATCAGCTGCAGGTGCGGCTCATTCCTGCCAATTGCCCGCACCTGTTCCCTGAGCCGCCCTTCGCTCTCCCTCCTCTGCAGCCGCGCTTAACCACGCCTCTGCCCCACAGAGAACAAACTGAAATTATAGGGAATTTGCCCGGGGTACGACTGGGGATTCAGTGACTTGCTCAAGGACACTTCGACATGCAAACAATGGGAAACCAGGGATCAAACCACCTACCTTGTGGTTTCAGAACGGCCACTCTCCCCATGAGCTACAGACGCCCCTGTCTGCCATCTTGACACTCAAACTATCTAAACATAAACCATGACATACACAAGTATAAGGGCCATGTTTACTACATTAGTATTTAGAAGCTGTGAGGAAAGGGGTGGCATGCAGCATCTTCCTTGTCCTGAACACATTTGCTGTATTTGACCCTCTTGAGTGTCGCCTTTTTTCTGAATTTGTATTTGTAAATGATTGACATTATTGTTGATGCCGAGGTTCATGCTGTAAAAGCACGCCTGCTCTCTGAGTATAAAGGTCTGACGTGTCCCGTTGGTGAGGAGGTCTGAGGAGCAGTGGACCTTCATTGTCTTGATCTGATGTTGATCTTGTCTCACTGCCATGTCACAACGATGCCACGATGATCTGATACTTCGTGCCTGACAGGCCCAGTATGAAGGCTCTACACCATGGGTCGTCTCCCCTCTCACCTGCCCGTAATGGATTCCACTGATAAAAATGAGACATCAGCTCTCGTCTCCCTGCAGACTAATATGTTGGGAGAGTGGAAGGCTCTCGGACAGCGAGGATGAATGGCCTCGTGGGGAGACGTACCGATGGGAACTTTTCCCCAGCGGGCCCACCGATCCACCGGGGCCGTGATCGAGTTTTTCCAGGAGCGCTGTCTATAAAGCATTTTCTGAGCAGCCACAGGCCTGAGGGCGGTGAATAAATATGTTAATGTCTTCCCCCAGGCTAGCCTTCGGTCGACCAGCTACATAAATGAAGTGAGGGGTTTGTAAAAACAGAAGCCAGTCAGGTTGTGTTGCCTCGGCTGCAGCCATAAACTCTGGATAACAGAGAGCACACGTCCTGAGGTATCCAAGCCAGCTGCTGCTTCATAGGCTTCATGTAGGACGTCCCACGTCTTTCTGAGGGGCCAGGACTTTCTGGGTTTATACCCAACTACAGCACTTCCTAACGAATAGACCATTGGGATTTTAACATTGTGAAACACATTGACCCAACATGTTTATTTTTTATTTTAAAGCATTCTTGTGAATTTTTGTGTGTCAGTTGGAAACTTCTTTATAAGGAATTATCATTCAAATATAAACCTATAATGGAATATAGTACAGTAAGGCTCCCAGGCTTTCTCTATCTGAGAAGATGAGAATAAAGTAATTTAATGAGAATCAAGTCGGGCAACGGCTATGACAACACTACAGAACTGAACTACAGAACTGAACTACAGAACTGAACTACAGAACTGCTGTAACCGCTGCTCCCCCGACTGCCTTGGACTTATGGGAAATGCTGTTTGCTAAAGCAGTAGTTTAATATTTTGGGGATTTTGCTTATTGGCTTTCTCGCCGAGAGTTAGAAGAGGAGATCGATAACTCTCCTATGTCTTTCCGTTAAATAGAAGGCTGCTGGTGAAAACGTTATTCCTCTGGGGAGCCCGTTGTTTAAATGTCACAGATTTCTGCCTGTTACATTTTTATATTTCCTGTGCAGATCTGATCGATTATGGCACAAGATGAAATGTTCAGGGTCATCAAAAACGTTCATCACCTGTGGAGCATGGATATCCACAGCATATTTCACAACAAGCTGGCCTGTAAATGTCAATAATAAGTGTGTGTGTGTGTGTGTGTGTGTGTGTGTGTGTGTGTGTGTGTGTGTGTGTGTGTGTGTTTGCAGGGAGACCAGCTGCCCCTATTGCAACTGTATTACTTCGCTGTAGTTTAAGAGTATTCTGTCTCTGCTCCATCATGCTGTGCTCTTTGATATCACTTTTTGGTGTGTTGGAGTAGCACATTGCAGGAATGGGGTTCAGAATCAGCTTTATTGGCCATGTGTGTTTACACTCACATGGAATTTGTTCATGGTGGAATTGCTCACTGATTAAGCTGACTCATGGCCTTGTGGGCCCAGAACGCTGACAACCTCCAAACAGAAAGTCCTTTGAACTCCACAGTTGCTCTGATTCCGCTTCAGAGCTGCAGATCAGAACAAAGACAAAAGCACCTGCTTTTCTTTGCAGTACAGACTTCAGCTAATGTGCTGAGTTCACACAGGCACACACACAGAGCTGCAGCATGCCGCCATGAACGACCGGCGCGTTAGTGAAACTGGTCTGTAAGAATTCCTCTCTGTAGTCACAGAAACCTTATAAAAACAAAAAGAAATTCTAGTTCTGGGTCATATGCTGTAAAGGAAATGACAGGTGATACTTGTGTCTGCCTCTGACTTGATAATAATACTTTATTTAAGAGGATTAGTTTAACATTGTGAGAAAGTGGCTTTATTGCCTATAGTTAGATGAGAAGATTCATTAAATAACCAGCATTACTCATCTAATCATATTTCCCAAAATGTTGAAATATTCCTTTGATCGTTGAATTGGGACAATAAATCCAGGTCTAGCCACCTTTGAGGACACTAAGGTCCCAATCATTGCCATTTTCATGGGTATTTAGGGGTTTCAGCAACATGGACAGTGATTAGATTCTACAGTAAAACCAACTCTTGGTGGGTAATTCCAGTATTTTGTTACACTCAATATATTTTAATTTTAGTCGGGCAAATAAAAATCATTCACTCCGCACAGTTTTGCTCCTAACAGTGAGATTAAGGCTTTGAAACTGCATTTAGTGGGTAATTAAGACCAAATGACCCTCATCATAGCTGCTCAGTAGCCAGAGACCTTTGAATAGACACACAGCTGTTAATAACACAAGTGATTGCCTCGGCCCTGTGTGCTGCATGCTGCCCCATTGTGATGGCTCCCTGGGACTCTTGAATAGAATGGACCCATCTTTCATATTATTAGTAACACCTGTGCCTTTTCCAGTCAACATGTCTGCTGTGAAAAACAGTTTGACGGCTGAATAATTGTTAAGATAAAGAGGCAATTCAATCTAAATATCAGGCGGACTATTTTTTGGCGTTTGGTGGAATCGGTCAGGGGAACAGAGCAGAACCTATCGGAGACGACGCAAACCTCGTCACGTGCCTCATCTCAGCACGAGACGCCAGCAGGCGACGTCTCCCACCCCTTCTGCTAGCAGGCCACGGTAAAGTCAAATGTGTTTAATCCCCGTAATACCCTGGAACGATACATAACGTCGACATAACTTCAACACATTTAGCAACCTAATAATAGCGCTTTTATTTCCAATTTCGGCATATATTTCCTTTAAGTAAAGTTGGTGTCAATGGGCATATTTCTGAAAGTTGTCCTCTCAAACTTGAGCCTTTAAGGCTAACGTGCGACAGTGTAAACCTTCAGTGAAGTTCACGCGACAACAGTCACGTGGCTGGTTGTGCGTCAATTAAAGGCGATGGCAATGGCCACATTGCTAACAACGAATGTTATAACTATACTTTGTTTGTTCAAAGATATAATACAAGTGAATATGGTCCAATCCGCAGACTTGTTTTATGGTTAGATGGCATTAACTTAATTA
Source organism: Cottus gobio (assembly GCA_023566465.1). Lineage (NCBI taxonomy): Eukaryota > Metazoa > Chordata > Actinopteri > Perciformes > Cottidae > Cottus > Cottus gobio. The sequence continues at coordinate 15,734,200 of CM042233.1, read as the reverse complement.
ATCTCGCGAGGGTAAATTTTTTCACTAGAGTAGCATTTGTATATGTATAGGAAAAATGGACTGTACTGTACAACTCTACCGACCACTCAAAGCGCTCCCACTTTCCATTTTAGTCTCAATGTAAATTTTCTTTTTATGATAAGTGAATGGGTGAATGATGATTCACTCATTCATACGCTGATGGGAGTGGCTAAGCTGCCACCTGCCCGTCAGGACTAAGTAACATTCACACAACATAAGCACAGCTACACCCTGCTCATCACTGAACCACAGTCGCCCCCGACTTCACTAGTTGAACAATCTATCGTGGCTCGGTAAAATGTCAATAAGCACACCACGTTAAAGGCTATAACTACATGGGTGGCAGAGTTGTCAAACCAATTCCCCAAGCATGAATTGTGAGCAGGGTTGTCCTTCAATCAGAGAATCGGTGGTTCGATCTCCATGTCAAAGTCAAAGTCAGCTTTAATGTTAATTTTTTACATGTGCAAACATACAAAAGATCGAAAGAACGTTTCTCTTCTGTCCAACATAAAGTGAATAGTGAATAGTAATAATAATAATAAAGTGCAAATAGGTTTAAAAAAAAACAAAAGACAAAACAAATTAAGAAAAAGAGAGAAACATATAAGCAGTTATAACAACATAAATAACATACATTTGGAACTGTGAATGACTATGTATGTTAGCAGCATTCAGACAGAGTTTAGCAGCATTTAGACATGTGTGTCTAAAGAGGACGGAGTGGGAGGGTGGGGAGAGAGTTCAGCTTCCTGACAGCCTGGTGGATGAAGCTGTTGGACAGCCTGGTGGTGCGAGCCCGGAGGCTCCGGTATCTCCTACCGGAGGGCAGGAGGCTGAAGAGGCCGTGTGATGGGTGGCAGGAGTCGCTCACAATCATGGTCACTTTGCGGGTGAGGCGGGTGTCATATATGTCCTGCAGGGAGGGGAGGGGGGGGAGTGAGGCACCAATGATCCGTCCAGCTGCATTCACTATGCGCTGCAGGGCTTTCCTGTTGTAGTCCGTGCAGCTTCCGCCCCACACAGTGATGCTGCTGGTCAGGATGCTCTCAATGGTGCCACGGTAGAAGGTGCACATGATGGATGGGGGGCTTCCTGCTTTCCTCAGCTTGCGGAGGAAGTAGAGCCGCCTCTGTGCCTTCTTTGCCAGCGATGACGTGTTGGCTGTTGATGTTGATGTGTCGATGCCGATGTGTCCTTGGGCAAGATACTTAATCCCCAAAGTGCTCCCATAGCTGTGCATACGGTGTGTGAATGGTAGTTACTCCTGATGGGCAAGTGGAACCTTAGCCCCACTCATCAAGTGTGAAAGTGCTTTGAGTGGACAGAAGACTAGAAAAAAGATAAACGAGTACAGGTCCAATTGGAAAAAGAGACGGCAGGCAGTCGCATAAGTTGATATGGTTTAACTTTTCTTTTACCTACAAATTGCACAGTCTGGTATTTTTTAAGTTGATAATTACAGGTATTGGTGGTTTTTTATTCTAAAATATAGTTGTAGTGTATATAAGTACTCTTTTTTTTGAGTAAGAGATAAAAGCCCACACTTTGAAGGTAAAATGTTTTCATATATAAATTGGTGCCTTTGCTAAAAATCATGGCAGAATGCATCATGACGCGGATACAAGCGGCCGAAATGAGTTTCCTCCGTAGAGTGGCCGGGCTCTGCCTTAGAGATAGGGTAAGGAGCTCGGACATCAGGAGGGAGCTTGAAGTCGAGCCGCTACTCCTTCGTGTCGAAAGGAGTCAGCTGAGGTGGTTCGGGCATCTAATTAGGATGCCTCCAGGACGCCTCCCTTTAGAGGTTTTCCAGGCACGTCCAACTGGTAGGAGGCCCCGGGGAAGACCCAGGACACGCTGGAGGGATTATATCTCCCAGCTGGCCTGGGAACGCCTTGGGATCCCCCAGAATGAGCTGGTAGATGTTGCGGGTGAGAGAGAAGTCTGGGTCGGCCTGCTTGACCTGCTGCCTCCGCGACCCGACCCCGGATAAGCGGTGGAAAATGGATGGATGGATGGAGAATGCATCATTAAGAGAAAATGTATCCATCACTTCGTGCCTCTGGCTATTTTTGAGTTTGAAAAAAACAAAATATCTTAAAATAAAGTTGGAAATTATGCATTACAAACTGTAACATTTCTATAATTTGATTGTTTTAAATACAAGTGCTGCTTGGTAAATTATAAATGTGTCACGGGAGTACAGGTTTTAGGACCCAAATGCAGACCACAAACAGTTAAAAAGGGATTAACGGAGGTTATTTGTGACGTAGTGTGTGAGCTGAACTGTGTGTGGGTCCCGTGGCCCGACACTGGAGGCTGGCAGAGAGGCAGGATGGCTGACCGGTGTGGAGCCCGTGGTCTGACACTGAAGGCTGGGAAGGGGAGCAGAAGAAGGGGAGCAGAAGACAAACAGCAGAAGACAAACAACAGACCGACACTGAGGCCTGCAGACGCAGGGCAGATATAGTCCCCTGATCAAGATTGGCCGCAGCTGCGTGCCAATCAGGGATGTGGCCGTGGGAGGTGTGTGGAGGCGGGACAGAAAACAAATGACGAACACCTGGTAACACAAACAGACACATGACAGACACAAGAGGGGAGGAGATTTGGGAAAAACAGGTTACACACACCGGGTCAGACAGGGATCCTGACAGTACCCCCCCCTTAAGGGGCGGATTCCAGACGACACAAAAAGAAAAACAGAAGAAACCAGGAGCACACCAGGAAGTGGGCTTGGCGGAAGACCAGGGTGGGTGGAGGGGAGCCGGCGGAGGGATCAGGGTCAGAAACAGTCAGGGGGCCGGGCCGGAGGACGGCCACCAGGCGGACAGGCGCGCTCTGGGGGGCGGGCCGGAGGACGGCCACCAGACGGGGGCTCCGGAAAGTCAGGCAGAGGCTCCGGAGAGCGGGGCGGAGGCTCCAGAGAGCGGGGCGGAGGCTCCGGGGGTTGTTCCGGAGACGAGGACTCCGTAGAGCGGGGCTCCGGCGGGACTGGGCTCGGGACGGGGCCCGGCGGGACGGGGCTCGGGACGGGGCCCGGCGGGACGGGGCTCGGGACGGGGCCCGGCGGGACGGGGCTCGGGACGGGGCCCGGCGGGACGGGGCTCGGGACGGGGCTCGGGACGGGGCTCCGGCTCGGGACGGGGCTCGGGACGGGGCTCGGGACGGGGCTCCGGCTCGGGACGGGGCCCGGCGGGACTGGGCTCGGGACGGGGGCCCGGCGGGACTGGGCTCGGGACGGGGGCCCGGCGGGACTGGGCTCGGGACGGGGGCCCGGCGGGAGGGGGCTCGGTACGGGGCCCGGCGGGAGGGGGCTCGGGACGGGGCCCGGCGGGAGGGGGCTCGGGACGGGGCCCTAAGGGACGGGGCTCGGGACGGGGCTCCGGCTCGGGACGGGGCTCGGGACGGGGCTCCGGCTCGGGACTCCGGCGGGACTGGGCTCGGGACGGGGCTCCGGCTCGGGACTCCGGCGGGACTGGGCTCGGGACGGGGCTCCGGCTCGGGACTCCGGCGGGACTGGGCTCGGGACGGGGCTCCGGCGGGACTGGGCTCGGGACGGGGCTCCGGCGGGACTGGGCTCGGGACGGGGCTCCGGCGGGACTGGGCTCGGGACGGGGCTCCGGCGGGACTGGGCTCGGGACGGGGCTCCGGCGGGACTGGGCTCGGGACGGGGCTCCGGCGGGACTGGGCTCGGGACGGGGCTCCGGCGGGACTGGGCTCGGGACGGGGCCCGGCGGGGAAGCTGAGAGGAAACAGGCCTGGCAGCGGCACGGTGGCGGAACACGGGACCGGGGCTGGCAGCGGCGCAGTCGCAGAAACTGGGACCGGGGCTGGCAGCGGCGCAGTCGCAGGATCCGGGACCGGGGCTGGCAGCGGCGCAGTCGCAGAAACTGGGACCGGGGCTGGAAGCGACGCAGAGCCGGCGGAGACTGGAGTGTCAAAGCCAGTTCCCGCACCATGCGGCCAAGATGGAAAATATCCGCCGCAAGGGAGTGCGTTCCCAGCTGCATCTCCTTGAGTTCCTGGAGGTACCCCTCCATCCCCGTGCCAAGTTCGGCCAGCATAGCCTCCTCGGTGGTCGCTGGGTCCATTGGTGGTCGGTCTGTTCTGTCACGGGAGTACAGGTTTTAGGACCCAAATGCAGACCACAAACAGTTAAAAAGGGATTAACGGAGGTTATTTGTGACGTAGTGTGTGAGCTGAACTGTGTGTGGGTCCCGTGGCCCGACACTGGAGGCTGGCAGAGAGGCAGGATGGCTGACCGGTGTGGAGCCCGTGGTCCGACACTGAAGGCTGGCAGAGAGGCAGGATGCTGACCAGTGTGGAGCCCGTGGTCCGACACTGAAGGCTGGCAGAGAGGCAGGATGGCTGACCGGTGTGGAGCCCGTGGTCCGACACTGAAGGCTGGCAGAGAGGCAGGATGGCAGACCGGTGTGGAGCCCGTGGTCCGACACTGAAGGCTGGGAAGGGGAGCAGAAGAAGGGGAGCAGAAGAAGGGGAGCAGAAGACAAACAGCAGAAGACAAACAGCAGAAGACAAACAGCAGAAGACAAACAGCAGACCGACACTGAGGCCTGCAGACGCAGGGCAGATATAGTCCCCTGATCAAGATTGGCCGCAGCTGCGTGCCAATCAGGGATGTGGCCGTGGGAGGTGTGTGGAGGCGGGACAGAAAACAAACGACGAACACCTGGTAACACAACAAACAGACACATGACAGACACAAGAGGGGAGGAGATTTGGGAAAAACAGGTTACACACACCGGGTCAGACAGGGATCCTGACAAAATGAGCATATAGCTTAACAAATAAGGGCTTTATGATGGGCCTCATGTGACGTGAGACTTTTAATACACATTTTATTTTAAAGTAGACATATACAGTTGCTGCAGTGATGAAAGAAAGGTTAGATAATGCCAACAGTAAATGTCTCTCTGTTATGACCCCTTTATTCTTCTCCCACTCCAGTAAACGGGCCACAGTGCAGCCATGAGGACGTTTGTAATGCAGGCTCAAGCCAGGCAGCTTCCTGGTGGTTCTCAGTGGCTCAGGTGAGACATGAAAGAGAAATGTAGCCTCAAATACTTCCAAATACAGTTGTACATCAAAGGGGTAGCTGAGTAAATGTTCCACTTAAACGGTTCTCCCAGTTGTCTCAGTATGGAGCTTTTTTCCCATCTTTTTTTAAGAGGGTGTTCTTTCTATTTGAGAGCATGACTAATTGATTTCACTTCAGATTTTCTTCATCCTCGCACTAAGGCTGCTTGTGTGCTCGTGAAACATCTGCTCTCAGATTTCTGCTCGCTCCCAAGGCTTTATTATATTGCTTTGTTTACATTTTGTGTGTGTGTGTGTGTGTGTGTGTGTGTGTGTGTGTGTGTGTGTGTGTGTGTGTGTGTGTGTGTGTGGGGCACCATAACAATCAAAGAGCAGGAGAAATCTGAGAGCAGATGCTTTACGAGCCCAGAGAAGCAGCCTGAGTGTGAGCCGGGCTGATGAAGTGTGAGGACAGGGTTTTGCGGGAGTGCGTGCGTGTGCGTCCTCTCAATTGTAAAATGTTTCTTGAAATCTTTTCGGAGAAGGTGCCAGCTTGGATTCAACACATGTTCATTATTTATCAGACACAGAATCTTATAAGAGCTTCACATCTTGCCAGCTATCTGCACCCATTAAAAAGCCCAATGCTTTTTTATCTTTCAAGTTATTCCTCATCCTAATTAATTGAATTATTTCTGAGTAAAGCCTGTTGCATTTGTCTTTTTGATTTCAGTGCAGCGTTCCATGTACAAAGACCTGGTTCTGCTGCTTCAGTACTTGACTCTGCCTCAACTCAAATCCAAAGTAAATCTTTCCACAAGCTTTTCATTAGCTAACATACTTCTACTCCCATTTGTCTTTGGTCAACTCCAAGGCATTTTGCGCGGTCTTACTTCCATCCCATCTTTATGTATTGGGGGAAAAGAAATATCTGTCAATGAAACGAATGCTTTGATGTTCAACAGTATGTACACAAAAACTCTATACTTTGCTTTTCTACCATCTACAGTAAATGGAACCATATTCCTTCATAAATTATGTAGTTTTGTGGCAGTGGTTCCCTACCAAGCGGTCTGGACCCGTACAAGGGTCCCACGCTGCATCAGAGGGATCCCGGGATGAGTAAAAACTCTTCTGCTTCACAATGTTCTGTGAAATACTGAATAGTTCTACTTTATATAGGGCCATATTCACAACAAACTGAGTTTATGGAAAGTCCCTAAATACCCTCTAAATAAAGAGTGTCCGTTCTCAATTTAAACTTAAAAAAGGATAATAAAAAAAGTAATTGACAAAGCATGTAAAATTAGCTTTTTAATGTATTAGTCCGAGGTGCTAAAAGTTGGAAATTCCAGCCATCTACCAGCATAACTCATCAGACCATGTGCTCCTATTCAACCTCAATTATTTTGAAAGTTCATAAAAGCAGCCATCAATATTTTTTACAACAACAAATGAAGGACAATGTGAAAACAAGGTGACAATGTGAAAGGCATTTCTTGTCAAGATGAACCAACAGAATTATCATCTGCAGCTTCACAGTGCTTTATAAATAGTTTATTATCTGATCAAAAAAATGAATAACTCTACATTCGGATGAAAAAAAAAATGTCATATGTAGATGGTTTCTGATATTAAATATTATTGAATTATACTTGAGCGGTGTTTCGTTGTTGGACTTATTATATGTTGGACTTCTGTGCTAGCCATAGTTTGTCCATAACAAACACCATGTTTGAGCATAAGGTGGCTCATAAGTGTACCTGGTACCAGAACACCTTAGGCCGGAGATCAATGATCGACTTCGTAATCGTATCATCTGATCTGCGGCCGTATGTTTTGGACACTCGGGTGAAGAGAGGAGCAGAGCTGTCAACTGATCACCACCTGGTGGTGAGTTGGATCAGATGGCGGGGGAGCCAGCTAGAGAGACCTGGCAAGCCCAAACGTGTAGTGAGGGTGAACTGGGAACGTCTGGCGGAGGATCCTGTCCGGAAGGTCTTCAACTCCCACCTCCAGAAGGACTTCTCACACATCCAGAGGGAGGTTGGGGACATGGAATCCGAGTGGATCATGTTCAAAGCCTCTATTGTGGACGCGGCCGCTAGGAGCTGTGGTCGGAAGGTCATCAGTGCCGGTCATGGTGGCAACCCGAGAACCCGGTGGTGGACACCGGGGGTGAGGGAAGCCGTCAAGCTGAAGAAGGAGGCCTTTCGGGCTTTGTTGGCCCAGGGGTGAAGCAGCTGATAGGTACAGGCAGGCCAGAAGGACTGCAGCTGCGGTGGTCACGGATGCTAAAACTCGGGCATGGGAGGAGTTTGGGGAGGCCATGGAGAAGGACTTTCGGTTGGCCTCAAGGAGGTTCTGGCAAACCATCCGACGACTCAGGAAGGGAAAGCAGGGCCTTCCCCAGGCTGTTATCAGCGGGGGAGGGGGGCTGCTGACCCAGACAGAGGATATCGTCGGGCGGTGGAAAGAGCACTTTGAGGAACTCCTAAACCCGGTCAACATGTCCCCCGAACAGGGGGCAGCACCTGAAGACTTGGGGGTGGATGAACCCATATTATTGGCAGAGGCCACTAAGGTAGTCAAAAAGCTCCTTGGTGGCAAGGCGCCGGGGGTGGATGAGATTCGCCCTGAGATGCTGAAGGCGCTGGACTTTGTTGGGCTGTCTTGACTGACACGCCTCTTCAATGTCGCATGGGGGTCGGGAACAGTGCCCATGGACTGGCAGACCGGGGTGGTGGTTCCCATCTTCAAGAAGGGGGACCGGAGAGTGTGCTCGAATTATCGGGGTATCACACTACTCAGCCTCCCGGGAAAAGCTTATGCCAGGGTGCTGGAAGGGAGGCTCCAACCGTTTGTCGAACCTCGGATTCAAGAAGAACAGTGCGGGTTTCGTCCTGGTCGTGGAACAGTGGACCAGCTCTTTACCCTCGCAAGGATACTGGAGGGGTCCTGGGAGTTTGCCCAACCAGTCTACATGTGCTTTGTGGACTTGGACAAGGCTTTCGACGTGTCCCTCTGGGATTTTTGTGGGGGGTGCTGGGGGAGTATGGTGTGCCGGACCCGTTGCAACGGGCCATCTGGTCGCTGTATGCCTGCAGTAGGAGCTGTGTTCGTATCCTCGGCAGTAAGTCAGATACGTTCCCGGTGGGTGTTGGCCTCCGCCAGGATCGGGGATCTCGGTATAGCCTCTCTGCTGTTTGCAGATGATGTGGTCCTGTTTGCCTCCTCGGACCATGACCTCCAGCATTCACTGGGGCGTTTTGCAGCCGAGTGTGAAGCGGCGGGGATGAGAGTCAGCACCATGAAATCTGAGGCCATGGTGCTCTGCCGGAAACCGGTGGATTGCTCCCTCCGGGTGGGGACGGAGTGCCTACCACAAGCGAAGGAGTTCAAGTATCTCGGGGTCTTGTTCACGAGTGAGGGTAAAATGGAGCGGGAGATCGACAGGCGTATCGGTGCGGCTGCAGCAGTAAAACAGGCGTTGCACCGGGCCGTCTTGGTGAAAAAGGAGCTGAGCCGGAAGGCAAAGCTCTCAATTTACTGGTCGGTCTACCTATGGTCACGAACTTTGGATCGTGTCCGAAAGAACGAGGTCTCGGATACAAGCGGCCGAAATGAGTTTCCTCCGTAGAGTGGCCGGGCTCAGCCTTAGAGATAGGGTAAGGAGCTCGGACATCAGGAGGGAGCTTGGAGTTGAGCCGCTACTCCTTCGAGTCAGCTGAGGTGGTTCAGCATCTAATTAGGATGCCTCCAGGACGCCTCCCTTTAGAGGTTTTCCAGGCACGTCCAACTGGTAGGAGGCCCCGGGGAAGACCCAGGACACGCTGGAGGGCTTATATCTCCCAGCTGGCCTGGGAACGCCTCGGGATCCCCCAGAATGAGCTGGTAGATGTTGCGGGTGAGAGAGAAGCCTGGGTCAGCCTGCTGGACCTGCTGCCTCCGCGACCTGACCCCGGATAAGCGGTGGAAAATGGATGGATGGATGGATGAATTATACTATTAAATCATTATACAGTTTCATGTATAAAACACAGCTTATAAAGTATCAATTTTAAAATAAATGTACGTCTTGCTCTATCAATCAAACACTGAGCTGAATATGCGTTCATATTGACTGACGCAGACCTGGTCACCTAACTAATCGCAGTGGTCATGAAACATGATGTAATCCTTAAGACTGGGGTTTATTTTTAGACAAACCACTGACTCCATTCTAACAAACTAAGACATATGCTTGGGTTTCCTGAAGGAGAACCCCCTGGCTTCCTGTGCTGGGACAGCAGACCTTAATGTCTCCTTTGTGTGGCGCAGGACGTCCTGGTGGAGGGAGGTCAATTCGGACCCATGACGAACGGCACAGAGTACAGAGAAGTCTGACAGTACCGCACAGACCACCACCTGCTGCGTTTTCTACTTCCTGACACAGATCTACTCCCCGTACATTGAGAGCATCCTGGAGGACTTCCGGCAAGGACTCAAACCTGATCAGCTCTTGTTTACGGGATCATCGGGTAACCAATCCTCATTCGCTTTCTATTGTATTAAAAAGCTCTTCAGTCGGGTTCTCTGTGGAGGTAGATGGTAACCTCTGGTGTCACATGTGACTGACCCTGTGGATGATGCAAGTGGTTTGGATCTGGTGCTCACAAACAGCTGATTAGCTGTCCTTGGATGTATGGTGGACAATGTGACAAACGGCCGGGCAAACTAGTCGCTCTTCTGCGTGAATCATGTAAATCTTTTGGGGAAGGCGGCAACATCAACTACTTGGCAAATGTGTTAATCATGGCTTCCACCAGTGTGTTGTTAGCTAGGCCTACATATTTACGATACTTCTTCAAACTAAAATGTGTTTATACAAGTAGCAAACTCTAAGGAAGAACTCTTAGCTTGTCACCCGATTGTTTTCATTACTCAGTTTGCAGCTCTGGGGTCTCATTTTTAACGTACATACAAATCAGGCCCTGAATGAGGCGTATGCCTCTTCCCACGCAGGTTGACACACTTTGTATTCTGATGCAGACACATGAATAGTGATGATGTTCTCAATCATATATTATAATCTTCAGTGCAAAATAGCCTCTCCACTCCTCTGCAGTCTGGACAGGGGCTCAGTGGGGGATACAGCTCAGATGATTCTAGAGATGCAAGCCACAGAAGCACGCCTCCTGGGATTTGTTCTGAAGTAGAGCAAAGTAAGAACAAAGAGGAAATCATTCTTTGAAAGCAATGGACTGTGGTGGTGGCGCAGTTAATGTACTATGAAGGAATCCACTCACCAGACAAACTGCCTCAGTCTTGGAAACTGCTCTTCCAGTGTCCTCTCAGCATCAACATACTCTGCAGAGTTTGTCACAATCTGTCTGGCAGAGAGCGAGCCTTTACCCGACATCATCAAGTATGCAGGGATCTCATCCTGCAGGCTTCAGACCAGCATCTGATTGGAGCCATGCCTGCCAGCAGTCCTTGATATGCTGCTCTCTGAGCTGTGTCAGGGACGTCGTCAGCACTGACCTGAGGTCAACCGTGACAGCTCAGTTAGGAACATGATTCAGTTAACTGCTCCACCTGGGATACACACACCTGTGAATCTTCCCGTGCTCAAGTAACATTAGGAACAAGGCAGGGGAAGAACTGATCCTCTACAAAGGAATACAGTCCTTGAGCTGCTAATTTGAATTATAAAAAGATACATTTTCTATAATTCTACACACCAGACTCAGTTGCTTGGTGACAGATGTCAATAGTCACATGAAGCCCATGCTGGATTCAGCTGGTCAGTCATTATGTAGGTATACTTGATAGTAATTATGTAGTGGTTTTCAATTTAAAATCATGTAATGAAATGGCTTCAGAATTTTCTGTCAAACTAAGTACATCAACTGGGCCACTTGAGCTTGAGGCATTAATATGACTTATGAGCCCTGTGGTCCGTGTCCACATGTGCAGTGTTCTCCCTAACCACAATGTGAACTCAATCTTTTGAAACAACTAGTTTTCTTTAACTTATTTAGCGAAGCATGTGTTAAATGCCAGCTTCTCTGATGCGTTTCTCTTCTTCTGCCTCTTAAGTGATGTCATAGCGTTTGAAGGCATCCAGTCTGTGGCCGGCTGTCTCTCAGAGCCAGTAGCAAGCTGCAGCGTGGCGGCACAATGCTTTTGGCATAGGTGTCATGCACTCCTTATGTATAAGCCAGATACATTTGTTCAGCCATTGTAGGTCAAAACTACTGACTCTGTGCTTTGAGAAAATCTGTGAGGATGAATAAAATGTGGCGTTAAAATAACGTATCTATTGCATTAGTCGTCCTGCACTGCCTGACTCATCCTTTCCATCTCCGGCCCCTTCTACTTTCTGTGGTCGTGCACTACTTTCAGACCTGACAGATTTACAGCGTCTCGCCAGTAACATGAATTATTACTTTTTAACTGCCTGTAAGTAATCACTAATTCTACGTGACTTATGTGCAAAGCTGAAAACACAATACACTGATGGGATGTAACATCATTTTAGGTAACCATTAAGAAATTGGATGTGCTTGGATGAAAAAGAAACAATATTCACCTGCTTGAACAACCACAAAATATCAGGGCGCTGGTGATGCACGGCTTGCAGTTAAGCCCTGAATGCTTTATTTTATTTTAACCTTAATTTTATATTCTACTGTAGACCCAATTATAAATATTCATGCACCCATTTATTGCACTCTGCTAATTGTTAAATGTTTATTGTTAAATTGTATGGACAAATTCCTTGTATCTGGAAACATACACGGCAATAAATGGTTCTGGTAGAGGGACTCAACACAGAAGGGTGGGCCGGCTCCTGGCGGGTCCACAGTCTGCGGCAGTGTTGGCAATCCATCCATATTTTAGTGAGTGACATCAACATTCATATGTATACAACCAATGTGTTAAGGATTATATTTACTAGAGCACAAAGTATAAATACTGTAAAGTAAGTCCTACATTGTCCAACATAAATAAAACATTATATAATATAAAATATTTCACTGGGGGTACATCCCAGTGAAATATTTATGGCTAATTGTGCATGAGGCTGTGAACTCTGCTAGCACAGCTTTGTGCTGCTATCACGGCTGTAGACTTATTCCAGTGAGATCACTCATCCGTCACCGCAACAGGCCGGACTGAGCTCTGCCCAACAATACGCAGTCTAAATCACAGCAGCACCGTTATGAGCTGGATCAATAGAGCAGCATGGCAACGTGATCAAGCACTCCAGGTTCATCACCAATAGTTTGCTGTTGGTACATGCCGGCTGACAACTGTACACAAGAACTAATGATGCATTTGAGGTTGTTCAGAAACTCTATTATAGATTGTGAGCAAGACACTTAACCCTAATTGCTCACCGTTGCTGTGTCTACGGTCTACTGTATATCATGTAAGTCGCTTTGGATAAAAGCGTCAGCTAAATGAAATGTAATTATTGTTCTCCAGAGACTGAAACATCTTCTGAGTACATGTCTTGGTTACAATAACCAAATATGACCAAATAACGTAATTTATATGTTTAAAAAGAATACCAGTTCATCCATCAGCCAGTTTTGGTCAGGCTAGTCTTCTTGATCGTCAGTTATACTTATGATGTTTGGATCTTATGACGTACCTTTGGTCAAAAGTTCCCTTTATGCAATTCTGCTAAATTCCAAGCAACCATGTTGGCAGTTAGGAGTTATCAGTGACGAGGAGCGCTCATCAGGGAACTGGGCATCCCAGTTGAGGACAAAATCAGTTAACATATGTTACGTATATAGAATTCATGACGAACTAGGAATGGCAGCGCCATTTTCATCCGTTTTCATCTTGTTTTTTTTATCCCAGGTACGGCCTGGAGTGTCTTGGACGGTACAAAGAGAACCTTCACAAGTTCTTTGGCCAGATTAAAGAGCATTGTTTACGATTGGATTGGATTCTTGGTGCCTGAAGTAAGTCTCAGCTGCAGGTTTTCATCCGTGTGTGTGTGTGTGTGTGTGTGTGTGTGTGTGTGTGTGTGTGTGTGTGTGTGTGTGTGTGTGTGTGTGTGTGTGTTTATCTATATGGATGAATGGATGGATGGATAGATCTGTCACATTGGCTTGAACCTTTGATCCTAATCTGATCAACTTCTTCACCACTTTGGGTTTTGAGCTACAGCATTTTATGGCCAGATCCCACTGGCCTTCATCAAATTAATTAGTTGTTGTTTTTTGTTTGCTGAAGTGTTGACCGCATACATAGACAATACAAACCGTGTACGAATGTTAGTTACTCCTGAAGGGCAGGTAGGACCTTGCATGGTAGCTCCTCCCATCAGTGTATGAATAAGTAGGTAAAAGCACTTTGAGTGGTCAGAAGACGAGAACAGTACAGATGAGTTGGTGGGCAAGGCTGCCAAAAATCCATTCTAAAAATCCATTCTCGCTCCGCTCGGCCAATGGTGCTGCCCCCTTGCTATGGACTCGCCCAATCGCGACGCCGCCACAGCGCCCACAGTGGACTCGACCAATGGTGGCTTTCTTGCATTCCGCAGGTACGTCGCGTCGCTATCTCGCCACGCTGAAGACTGACATTGATCTGGCAACCAGCCGTTAAAATAACTTGGACACCTATAGTACGTGAGTATTTTACTATTCTATAGCCTTAAACGTTATTTGCATGTACGTTAAAAGTCATTTTAATTGTTCCGTGTGTCGGCATAGTGCCGCTAAATCGCTAGTTAGCGACAGCGTTACTACATGTATTAATAACGTTTCTTGGGTGTAACTGTGTGGCAAGACAACTCGTGTAGCAAGACAACTCGTCTTATTCTCTCTTCTCCAATAGCCCCAAACGTATTTCCAGCCGTCACATAAAGTCATTTGTTATCGTTTTTCCGTCCGGTGGCACGTTAGCATAGCGAGCTAACGACGCTAGCGTAATATCGCGAGCGCGCTAACGTCACTTGTAATAACGTTACCTGCAAGGTTGCGGTCCGGAAACGTCCGTCTATAAATACTACTATGCAAGCATGGAGTGACAACACGCAAAAGTCCAAGTATTGACAGTTATTCAAATGACAGTTGAGCTACTTTGTTGTAGAAACGGTGTATCAGTCAGTGTTATTAAACGCCCTGTTTGACATTATACAAGGTACAAGATCAATTATAAAGACTGATACATAATATATAGACATGATTTCAACATGTATGTATATATATATATATATATATATATATATATATATATATGTATATATATATATAGTTAAAGGATACTGGATCATAGCTTATTAATGATCTGTAACGACTGGTATACACATAAAGTATAATTACACTGTATACATGTGAATAGAGTGTGTCTACATATATGTATTGATATGATTACATGTATTAATAAAACACCATGTATAAATAGCAACATGTTATCAGTGTAGTTTAACATTTGTTGTGTTCCTGTAGTATGCACTTCAGCACACCACGGTTATGGGCCTGTTATTTAGCAATTGTTATTATTTCCATGTTATCTTTAGATGATGAGCGGCACAAAAATAACAAAGAGCCACAAGGCCATGGGAGACGAGGAGTGGATGGCCAGGCTGAGGTCGTTTGCCAGCTCTGGGGTTTGGCCTTCTAGGGGAGGTAACAGACCAGCCCCAAGGCAGAGGAGGTGGCACGACCTCTATCAGAAGGTAAAGTATAACAAGATATGTACCTATTACCTATTACTGTCACTAGTATGCAACGCACTCGATTACAAATATGTAATATGACGGTGCAGATAATGTCAATCGGACGTTGTACACTGTGTAACTTACTCCAGGCTAAATAGCAATTCTTATCATTACAGATTGAGAAATGCCCCATGCAGGCCCGTGGACAGACCACCCTCTTTGCAGTGTCCATGGCCTCCCGGGCCTGTAATTGTGGGTTCCACGGCGTTGAGGTGATCTCTTTAATATAAAGGCCAGCATCACCTCCACATTTGGGTCCATTTTGAAGTTGGACTCAACCAAAAAGGTAATCATTATTATTATAACTATTTGTATTCTCCTGAACACATTAACACAGTTGTCAGTGAAAACATACATATGCAATTATTATACATGTAGGTTGTGTAACACATCTACTTTCCCTTACTGCGGTAGATATGTGTAAAAAATAAAAAGGTGTAATCTTAAAGATCACTGTCGTTGCATCACAGATAACAAAGAAGCTGGCCGGCCACGGCAGGGGGACGGCGCTCTGGGTGACCTCAATTGGGAACGAGGTCGGTCAAATCCTGAACAGCGTCCTGACTGTGCAGGAGGGGCCGGGACTGGACGCCATGGTCTCTGGGGTGATGGAGCGGTACAGCCAGGCATCAGTTCCACCCCCAGTGGTGCTTTACATTGACTGTGGCTGCTGTGTGAACGAGGGGGAGAGCAAGCTGCAGACCAGGTTTGCAGCGTGGCCAGACCTCCACATACGGCTGGACATATGGCACTTTATGCGGAGGCTGGCCGTCGGCTGCACCACCGACGCTCACACCCTCTGCCCGGCCTTCATGGGCAGCTTGTCTGCTTGCATTTTTGAGTGGGACGCCGGGGACGTCACTCTGTTGCGGCAGGCGAAGCGTGAGCAGCTCAGGCAGGAGGGTGTACCTGGCCTTACTGATCGCATGGTGGACATGCGAATCAGTAAGAAGGAGCTGAGCCGGTTCTGCCGAAGGGGGACGCGTGGTGAGGAGGCCACCATCAACCTCCTCGAGCAGCTGCTGCAGACACTGGGGGGGTCAAATAGCAGAGACCTCATGGGGGTGCCACTGAATATTGTATTGTTTTCTCAGGAACGAGTGCAAACGCACTGAACTTCCAGTTGTACCTCCTGGAAGGCCTGAACAGGTGGAACCAGGACCGAGGGACTGCAGCGGTGACCAGCAGGCCCTCATCTTTCCTCACCTACGCCGGTGACCTGATACACTGTGTCAACACCAGCACTCTGAAGGTGTTCGGCCGGGAATTTGTGCCAAACTTCCGGCCACCTTCCAAATACACTGGTACGTCTCATTGAAATAGAGAACAAGTCTGATTTCAAAATGGAAAGGTGTGTGTGTGTAAGACTGTAAGAGCCACAAGTGTATATATATATTTAAGGTAATAATAGTAAGTTAATCTCTGAATTATACTCATTGTGCAGGAACTAAGATATGTGAATGCCTTAGGCATGGGAGCGTATAGCTGTTCTACTGTGTGATGGAATATTATTAATGTGTATTCAGTGAACTGTTCACGCAGTGAAAAATAATTAAACAATCTCCTGTCATTCGTGTACGAAGAAGTCACTGAAACGCCGCTACGACATCTAATGGTGTGTGTGTGTGCTCTTCTTCATAAGTGAGCTTATTGGGGTGGACTATTTGTTGAGGCAAACTGGAGAACCTCTGAAAGTATTCCCAGACTCAGAGGAGATGGAAGACATGCTAGAGGATGTGAATGTGGAGGAAGAAGAAGATGAAGAAGACGAGGGCTTCCAGGAAGACACAGTGTCAAGCCTCCTGGACGACACAAGCCTCTCTCAGCCTCCTGCCTCCTCCCAGACTGCTGACTACTCCACCTCTCAGCCTGCTGCCTCCACCTCCCAGCCTCCTGACTCCTCCCAGACTGCTGACTACTCCACCTCTCAGCCTGCTGCCTCCACCTCTCAGCCTGCTGCCTCCACCTCCCAGCCTCCTGACTCCTCCCAGCCTCCTGACTCCTCCCAGACTGCTGACTACTCCACCTCCCTGGCTGCTGCCTACTCCACCCTGGCTGCTGCCTACTACTCTGAGCCTGCTGCCTCCTCCTCCTCCCTGGCTGCTGCCTACTCCGCCCTGGCTGCTGCCTACTCCCAGTCTGCTGCCTACTCCTCCACCTCCCAGCCTGCTGCCTCCACCTCCCAGCCTGGGGTATATAAATACATAATGTTGTGCAAAGAAATACAATCACTGTCTGTGTTTTGTCCCATTGCTTCTTACTTTCCTCAAATGCTCATCTTTGTTTTTTTGTTCAGGCTGTGGATAATGTCTGCATGCCCGGGCTGGACAAGGTCGACATGTTAGCTGAGTGTCTGGTGGAGTTGAGGAACCAGCCCTCCATGACCTTAACTAACCAAACGGTGAGGAACATTTATTGTCTTGTTATCTTCTCTCCGTGCCATGATGTACGATTTACATTTATTTTCTTCACATGGGCTGTTATGTTCTCTCTCTCTCTCTCTCTCTCTCTCTCTCTCTCTGCATAGGCAAGCAACATTGTTGCTCTTTGGCAGAATCTGGACGACTTCGATAAAAAGAAGATCATCTTTTCTCCAAGGCATCACAGCAGGCTGGACACGGGGAGATTCAGGTCCCCAAAAAAAAAGGCAGAGTTCACTCCGGGGGTGGAGAGTGTGAAGAGGCATGCCCTCACAAACAAAGGCCCGCTCGCACAGTGGCCCGATTGTTGCCGCCTAATGGAGGCAATTTTCATCAGACTGTGCGCAATCCACCAGAGTCCCAGAAAGAAGGGGACTGGGACGGTGTCTAGGTGGGATTTAATCGTGCAAGATTATAAAAACATCCGGCAGCGCGTTCTGGGAAACGGCATTGTGATGCAGCAGACCAACTTGCAGCTGGTAGATGTCAGCCACACCACCGTGGTGCAGTGGCACAACAAGAGGGTGAAGAAACAGGACAATGGCGTGGTGATGCAGGGGATAACCCTGCCGAGCCCCTTGTCCCTGGCTACTCACCCTCTTGCTTGTGCCACTGTGCCACCGGCACAAACACCCACCTTGCCGGGCCCAGCCCACTTTTACAAGCTGCCCAGCAGCACTGTCGGGCAGGCTAAATTGAAAAGAAAGCGGCAGCTCTTTGAAAAGAAAGCGGCAGCCCCTGCGCCCGCGGCCCCTCAGCACCTTGTGGCCCCTACGGCCACAGCAGTTTTTTCATTTATTCCTTCATCCCAGGCCCCTCAGCGCATTGTGCCACGGCAGATATACCCTGCCTTACCCTCGGGACCTCAGAGGCTTGCCCCTGCACCTGGCGCTACTCTTGTTCTTGCCCCTGCCCCTGCTCCTGCCCCTGCTCCTGCTCCTGCTCCTGCTCCTGCTCCTGCTCCTGCTCCTGCTCCTGCTCCTGCTCCTGCTCCTGCTCCTGCTCCTGCTCCTGCCCGCAGAAAGCTCATCAGAAAGGTAGCTTTCAACACATGCAAAAAATGTGGGCAGTTCAGGACTGCAGAGACTGGCCATAGCCAGTATAAGGGGACAATATACTGCCCCTCAGTAGAGACTCTTTCAAAGGAGCAGTGGCTAGACAACAGGCGAACCAAATGATGACTGTTTGAAATATCCATTTTGTATATAGTTGTGTGTGTGGTTTTATATTGTTGTATTGTGTTATTTTGTATTATAGTAGTGTTTTTTTACATGTTTTATTTTGCTGTTCATCTTTTACTGTTGAAATTATTAATTATGATGTTTATTGTTCTATTATAATGTAAAGATTGTTCCGAGTGGTGTTTTGTATATTTTTTATAGATCATTTTAAATAAAGGTCTGCTTTAACGATACATTTTGTCTGCAAACTCTTGTTTTCAAGTGACTAGTAACTGTCCAATACTCTGAGTGGAGTAAAAGGTACATAAAGGCACAAGTCAATATCTTTAATAAATTCAAACAGACAAAGGTACACAAGGTAAACAAGATAAGTTTAATTTAAAATGTGTGTATCAACAGGTTATTGCATTGGATAAGTCAATATTTTGAATGAATTCAAACACACGGGCAACACAAAAACATTTATTAGGAACATCCTATTCTGCCATCCTATTCATCAATTCTGCCGTGGTCGAGATTTGAACCTGTGTTTTTTCATTTCCTCTCTCTTTTTTTCTCCCCCTTCTCCCCCCTCTTCCCACCTCTTCCCCCCTTTTCTTTCCCCCCCCCTCTACCTTAAACAGACTAATGTTCCCCAGCTTTGGCTCAGTGGTTAGCAAGTCAGTCTTTCAATCAGAGGGTCAGTGGTTCAAACCCCGGCTCAGCCAGTCCATGTCGTTGTGTCCTTGAGCAAGACACTTAACCCTCATTGCTGTGTCTATGGTCTACTCTGTATATCATGTAAGTCGCTTTGGATAAAAGTGTCAGTGAAATGTAATGAGTACAGTCCAATTACCATTTAAAAAGCAATTTTAGCTTCCAGCTACTGATGGCTGGTTTAAAATGTCTATACATGTGTCATAAGGGGTCTGCAGAGTAAACTTTAAAGACCTCACAACAGGTTTCCCCCTCTTAGTCTGCTGTCGAATTCAGTGAACTTGACTCTGGGACACCAAATGGAATACTATTTTCAAATAACTAAAACACACCAGCTGTTAGCCAGGCTTCCAGCCAAACCTTTGATTTAGATTTTTAACCGAAATGAAGCTGCAAAAAAAGAAAATAGAATAAATGTGTGTTCATATCCACGACTTTTGTATGTGAATGTTAAGCTGCATCAGCAGCCTGCTGCTGCGGCACGCCGCTGACGCCTGGGGAGTCAACCTCTACGCCACCCCCACCCCCACTTTGATTTCAAATGCACCATGGGTCAGTCCAGTTGCTCAATCAGGGGATGGTTGGTTTGATCCCCGGCTCCGCTAGTCCATGTCGTTGTGTCCTTGAGCAAGACACTTAACCCTAATTGCTCACCGTTGCTGTGTCTACGGTCTACTGTATATCATGTAAGTCGCTTTGGATAAAAGCGTCAGCTAAATGAAATGTAATGTAATGTAATGTGGCTGCTGTTAGGTTAAAGTTTGTTTATTGTGCTATACCGCTGATCAGTGGTTCTCTACAGGAAGGGTTCCTGGAGCGGATGGACTCACCCAACAACGGGCTTCATTCATGTACTCCGGATGGAGATGAATATTTAGTTTTCATGCCTGTCCTCCTAAATACTATTAGAAAAGCTTTCACATCAATCACACTCAATACTTTCACTCCTGAAAACAGTCTGAACTTCACCAGCTACTCTCTTTACAGCCTGAGTGCCAGGTTTGTTTTCATTCTTCAACAACCTGTCTGCGTTTCACCCGACTGACAAAATGGGTTCTTGCAATGATCAGGATGTTTCTATTTCTGGAAAAGCAGCCCACAGAACATGAAAAAAAGATGATGCCAGCTGCTGAAAAAAAGCATGTTTTACCTGCAAGAGGAAATAGACACAAACAGAAAATGTTTAAGTTAAGAGAGTTTCGTTAGCAGATCATCAATACTAAGTAAGTGTGTGTGTGTGTGTGTGTGTGTGTGTGTGTGTGTGTGTGTGTGTGTGTGGCTTGATGACCACCCCTTCAGACCTGAGAGGACCCGTCCAATGAGGCTGCTTTCAGGTCTCCTTTCCTTGGTCTCCTTGTGCCTGTTGGACCAGTACTCCTCCTACACTGTATACATATTCATATTCATATTCATGTGACGCCTGTGCTGTCTTTATCTCAGTACTCTAGAGATGTGCAGAAGGCCACATCAGCAGAGGAACCGATCAGACAGACTTCAGTTGGTTCCACCAACCTCTAACAAACACTCTCCATCCTTTAGTGGTCCAGCACGTGTTGCTCTTTGTGAACATGTTGGTTTAAGCAGTCACTACTTTATACACATTAAATAAACATTTAAACAGCATTTCTAAATCAACAGAGTTGGGCTTGCCTGCAAAACAAGACTCTTACATTTCATCAGCAGTGCTTTATATCTGTCAAATGAACTCTGCTCGTTTCCCACAATGTAAACGTGTTTGGAAACGCATTCCTCCAACATTAGAGTCAAGGAAAGTAGAGCAACTTGAAAACAGTGCAGACTTATGAAGTTCAGTTTTCCAGTTGGACTTTTTGCTGATTGAATATAAATCTTTCCATACCTGTTGCTCTCCATTGACATCGACACCATGCTCCTCTTCCCCACCAGAGTCCCTCTCACCAATTCCACAGATGGCAGCAGATACGTCTAGATGGTCTTTGGGAAAACCAGGGTTCGGGTGTTGGACGGTTCGGGTCCTGACGGAGCGGAACCTGCGGTCAGATGGGAGATATCTGAAGAGAGGGTCGTGATTGGTCAACCAGCAACGCTCTGGCCCGGTACAGAACACTCACTACACCTGTTCTTGGCCTGTGAGCTGCCTGCCTGGTCACAGGATGTGGTTCAGTGTCACCCAGTTCCTCAGAGGACCGGTTATAAACTCTACAGAGAGGACTGATTGAACACTTCCATGTTTTCCTCATCATGCTCTGAAACTGCCTCCACAGACTTTCCCATTATCAATAAATAGCAGATTGAGTCAGACTTTTGAACCTTTCTGGCGGTCTGCTCATGAGCTGCTCAGAGGCCATCAGATCAGACTGTGCTTGTACTGGGCAGCTTCCCTTTAAAAAGGGCTCTGGAACTCCTGGTGGGAAAGGTTAGACATGTAGCGAGAGACACAAAACTGCTGTCCTAGTAAATGGGGACATCACAAAGAGCTGATTATTACTGTGCAGCCACACAGTTGGGTGGTTAGTTAAATGTGTTTCATCCAGCCACTGTCGGCGCAACAACTAGTGTTTGACTACTATAATGCTGCTCTCCATTGTTTCTCAGAGGCAGTTCATTAGATTAGCAAAATGGGGAAAAAAGGTCTGTACCAAAGACCCAAACCAAAGGGGTCAATAGGGACTACCAGACAGGTATGTGAATATTCACATACCTGTACACATCTCTCAATAACATCAGAAACGTACCTTCAGACTGAACGCAGGGTGTCGATGACGATACAAGCAGCCTCGGGTCAGGGGGTCGGCCTCAACCGGCTTCAGGGAATCACGGCAGCACCTGTGGACACCAGCAGCAATACATCCATATCTCTGATGATTTGAGTCAGGGGTGGACTGGCCATAGGGGATACCGGGGAAATCCCCGTCAGCCCGGCGGGGTTGGGCTGGTCCAACACCGGCCCACGTAAATCACCAACCGGCCGGCCCTCTGATATCTCCACACAATCTGTAGTCACACTCATGGTTTTGATCTTTGTTACTCGTCTCATCTCTTCCATCAGTCTAACTTTGTTTTAGGTGTTAATAAATGTCACTCAACACTCACTCGCAGACCAAGACGTTTTTGAGCCGTTTCTATGCACCTTAAACACCAACGTCTGACCAAACTACACTTTGCAGAGTTTATTCTCTCCAAACCAGGAGATGGAAACACGGCTACATTTCAAGACTGCTTAACATTCACTTGAAAATGTAACAGAATGCTTAGTTTGTTCTCTTGAAGACCTAATAAAGCATATGTTCTGTCTTGATGTGACCCTGATCTACATTATATTACATTTAGCTGACGCTTTTATCCAAAGCGACTTACATGCTATACAGTAGACCGTAGACACAGCAATGGTGAGCAATTAGGGTTAAGTGTCTTGCTCAAGGACACAACAACATGGACTGGCTGAGCCGGGGTTTGAACCACTGACTCTCTGATTGAAAGACTGACTTGCTAACCACTGAGCCACAGTCGCCCCATCTAGGATCTTGGGGATTGAGGGAGCACTGACTGCTAATATGAGAGCGTGCCGGGGGACTAGTCCCAATAGCCTGCACTGGGCTGTTTACTCTCGCCTGCCATTTTGTTCTCAGAATTGGTCATCAATTTATTTTGAAGGTAGTTATTTTTAAAGGAAAAGCGCTCGAAGCAAGTGAGGTACAATGACTACAAATGAGTGCGTCAAAGTTCACCCAAACCGTTTCTCCCAGGTGGTGTGATTTGTCTTCTGGGGAAGGCTCCCACTAGTAAAGCTGGTTCCCTCCCTGTGGAACGTACCGCTCCAGTGCCTCCCGTTGATTGATGCTAATAAAACAGCTGATTTGTTTTATATACAAATGTTGCTTGAATGTCTCCAGATGGCTTTCACCACAGCAGTTAGATTTCTTGTGGACAAACGTTTACGCTGTGGCTCAATGAAGCTTAAACACATTTTCATTATCTCCGAACATTTGTGAAATAGGAATTCAATATATTTCTGAAACACGAGGCATTTTTATCAACACGCCCCTTCTGCTCACACAAGCACTGTGTCTGCTGTTTCCCCTCAAGCATTTTATATATTTTTATGGCTGTACGTGGCAATCAGACACGTCAGCCCACTGATTGCATCAGAGCAGCATCCAGCCCTCATTCAGAGCCTTCACCTGCTGGCCAATTCACAATAGCTAATAATGAGCCTTTGAAAATCCTATAATCAGCCAGAGATGACTGGACCGGCACACGCTATGATTTTTCAACTGCTGTTGGAATTTTCTTATGTGTTTTAGTATATTTTTAAGTATTAATATTACTCATAAATTCCACGGCTGCTTTTTTCATACACCAGATTGTTACTTTATTAATGCCGCAAGGGGAAATCTTTCACGACGGCAGCATTTATACATAAAGTAAAATAGAATAATATTAAATAAACTAAGAAAACAATAGCGCAAAAATTTAAACAAACTAACATGGTTGTTAGTTGAGTGATTGATTGGCCGGAGTGGGTTTTGTTGCAGGAATGAGCTCTTGTATCTGTGCTTGTGACAGCGGAGCTGGAGGAGTTCCTCATTTCGACTTTTATACATATTCCATTTCCACTTTGCTGCAACCTGTTTCAATATTTTGTGGTTGTATTTCTTCACATTTCCTCCCTTGCTCATTCTAAACTGAGCTCCTCAATCGGTGCTGAAAGAAACTAAAGGAGTGTTAGTTTTGTTGGTGGTCGAGCAGTTATTGTGTTTCTCTACTTAAAGCCCCCTGGCTTCTATTTTAAATTAAATATTTTAATAATCAAAATTGAGGAAAAACATCCTTACATAACTCAAAAGCGTCATCAGGACTTTAACGGAAGATTTCCTTAACCAAGGCAAACGCAACGTGAAATCTCTTGTTTTAGTTGATGGAAGTTCAGCTGTTCTTCTGTTCCAGCTGTACATGAGCCATGTGACCCGCAGCAGCTCCCCCTCAGCAGGCAGCAGGATGCGGCTGCCCCCCTGTGCTGCCTCGTCCTCCTCCAGGTCCTTGTGTTCCTGCTCATGGGAACTGGAGACCTGCCGGTCAGAGTAGGTTCAGCACCGAGTCGGCAACACGGTCCTGTTGTGACTGACTTCTCTCCCTCTGTTGCTGCCAGATAATGACCCTCTGCCCACTGACAACCGGCCAAGGCAGCAGGTTTACGTTCGGGTTGGAGCCACCTGCTCACTTTAGTGCAGCTATGATGCTTTCTCTTTATAATGTTATAATTATAGTACCAGCTGAGCAGATGACACACAGACCTTTGCATTATTAAAACCTGATGCAACCCGGAGCCTACCTGCAACCAGCCCCCCACCCAAAAAAAGGCACATCATGGCCTCACAAGTCAATGAGTTAATTTGTCATGTTTATAACATTATTACACAATAAATATGAACCATAAACCATAAGTGTGACTCAGAATGCACCCTGAGATTTGAAAAAAATGCTGATTAAAAAAACGGTTTTGGAATCCTTAGGACCTACAGAGTTTGCCAATACCAACCATTCCACTCTCAGACAAAGCATCACAAAAATAAGCAAAAAAAAATTAATTAACTGAAATATTGATATATAGTCCTTGGTAGCTAACGGTAGGCCCGACTAGCTGGAAACCGGATGCATTGCAACAAGACGCATTCAAGGATGCTCTGATAAATTATGGTGCTTTCAAAAAAATCGGTTTCCCGAAATGTCTGACCTAAAATAATTATTAAAAATACTTCACTTCACTTTAATTAATTATGTACTATCATAAACCAATATACCACTAACACATATATGGCCTTATTATTTATCTTCACAAGGGTTTTCTGTACATTATACCTTTGTGAAATTTTCAAATAGACCTTGTGAATGAGGAGATAATCAGGATTTAGTATGAGATTTTCCCATAAAATGGTTGTGGCGCGCAAGACCTTCTCCCATTCATCTGTTGACTAAAGACATGTGCTTTGCACAGATGAACTAAACTCACTTCAGTGGAACACTTAACTTTGCTTTAACTGCCAACCTTTACATTGTTAAAGGCAAAAAATATATTTCGAAAAAACGTTCCTTGTAAAAGACCTGATTCAAATCAAATTATTTGCCCAAAATCACAAGTTATCCTCAGAGGGCTTTACATCTGTACACATACAACATCCTCTGTCCAGGGACTTCACATCGGATCAGGAAAAAAAGGGAAGAAACCTTCTGGAGAGCAACAGAGAATGACTAGATGTCACAACGTAACAGAGTTACAGCATATGCAATGAATATGATATAAATTATTCATGTAATAGTAGGCTGATATTATCTAAACTCTAACTCACATTTTAAAGGAGACCTATTCAAAGGAAATTCAACTGCAATAAGCACCTCCCCAAGAAATCTGACATTACAAATATATTTAAAATTGATATAATAGAAATGGGTCTCTGTATATGTGTACTGTATGTGTATGGTATGCCATAAAAAATGTCATGAAACAAATAAAATATCATAGAATAATATGCAATGAAAATGTCATAAAAATGTTTGTTGTATGTAAAACATGTCGTAGTATCCCATAAGAATACCATAGTAAAGTATTTCATTGTATGTCATAGAAGTAAAATAGAATAATTTTAGTATGTCATAGTCTATAGAATGTCAAAGAAATATCTAGAATGTCATTAAAAGGTAATATAGTATATCCTAAAAACTTTGTCTAGTCTCCTATAAATGTCAATAAATCATGAGCTCATAAAAGACCTAGAGGAGATCTGTTTTCTACTGAGAGCACTTTTCTAGTTTTTGGATACTTATTAAATAAAAAAAAGGCTTCTGATGTCCACAACCTCAGCTCAGGTCTGCAAATGGTCAATTTAGAAAAACACATCTAATTTATTTGTCTTTTCCTTCCAGATGAAGGTTTCAGGTTCCATCCTCATTTCCCAGATGATGATCCCAGGACCAGGAGGAGGAGGGGGACAAGCTTCAGGACTCAACCGGACCCCCCTCTCCTTCCTCAGGGGGACAAGCTTCAGGACTCAACCGGACCCCCCTCTCCTTCCTCAGGGGGACAAGCTTCAGGACTCAACCGGACCCCCCTCATCTTCCTCAGGGGGACAAGCTTCAGGCCTCACCCGTACCCTCCTCATCTTCCTCGATGGACAAGCTTCAGGCCTCACCCGTACCCCCCTCATCTTCTAGGGGATAAAGCAGATCAGGGGAATAAGTTTAGGTGACTTTGAAGTCACAGGCTGGTTCTGGATGTTGATGGATCCCTAGCTGTTGTTTGGAAGCCCAGTGACATGTTCAGGGTTTCTTTATGTTCTTTTTACATGCATGCTTTTGACACACAATGGTTGTAATAAAGATTTTCTTTCTATGAATCCTGCCACCTGTACACAGGGAGTCTGCTCCCTCCTCTAAAGCCGTGGTATCTGGCCTCGGGCAGCTGGCAGCCCACAGCTGCAGCGTGTTGCTTCTGCAAGCAGCACAGTCAGCGGGTTGACTCAGAAAGGCTGTTCACAGGATCTCTCTGCAAATTGACACATTTTTATGACCTGAGGGTGAATGGTTGGGAAGACAATTCTCAGTTTTCTCCAACCCGCATTTGAATGAGGAGCCACACAACAGAAAACCATGTCAGCGGTAAGTGTTTTATATTTCTGTAATCCTTTTTCTCCATCAAACTTAAATGGTTTTACGTCATTTTCTGGGTTGTAGACACTGAACTACAACCGTTACTCACATGCTTTTATTGTTGCCGACAGTACTATTTACATTTCTTTCTCCCCTTTCAGTCTTTTCTTTTGAAAACATTTTCTCAAAGCTCAAGCTCAAGCTAAAGAAACTGCACTAGTTGGCATTAATTAGTTGTGAAAGGCACAGTCAGTCATTTTGAATAAAGTGCCCCCAAATTCCAAAATCTTCACCTTTGCATTAGTTAGATCTTATGGTTCGAGCTTATAAGTGTGCCATTCATTGTGAGGCAGTTGGTTATCACAGTGTCACAGATGTGAGCAGAGCCTGTGGCCCCGCCCACGGTGAGTCACAGCAGGCTGACTCCTGTGGCCCCGCCCATGGTGAGTCACAGCAGGCTGACTCCTGTGGCCCCGCCCACGGGAGTCACAGCAGGCTGACTCCTGTGGCCCCGCCCATGGTGAGTCACAGCAGGCTGACTCCTGTGGCCCCGCCCACAGGGAGTCACAGCAGGCTGACTCCTGTGGCCCCGCCCACGGTGAGTCACAGCAGGCTGACTCCTGTGGCCCCGCCCACGGTGAGTCACAGCAGGCTGACTCCTGTGGCCCCGCCCACGGTGAGTCACAGCAGGCTGACTCCTGTGGCCCCGCCCACGGTGAGTCACAGCAGGCTGACTCCTGTGGCCCCGCCCACGGTGAGTCACAGCAGGCTGACTCCTGTGGCCTCGCCCACGGGGAGTCACAGCAGGCTGACTCCTGTGGCCTCGCCCACGGGGAGTCACAGCAGGCTGACTCCTGTGGCCCCGCCCACGGTGAGTCACAGCAGGCTGACTCCTGTGGCCCCGCCCACGGTGAGTCACAGCAGGCTGACTCCTGTGGCCTCGCCCACAGGGAGTCACAGCAGGCTGACTCCTGTGGCCCCGCCCACGGTGAGTCACAGCAGGCTGACTCCTGTGGCCCCGCCCACGGTGAGTCACAGCAGGCTGACTCCTGTGGCCCCGCCCATGGTGAGTCACAGCAGGCTGACTCCTGTGGCCTCGCCCACAGGGAGTCACAGCAGGCTGACTCCTGTGGCCCCGCCCACGGTGAGTCACAGCAGGCTGACTCCTGTGGCCCCGCCCATGGTGAGTCACAGCAGGCTGACTCCTGTGGCCTCGCCCACAGGGAGTCACAGCAGGCTGACTCCTGTGGCCCCGCCCACGGTGAGTCACAGCAGGCTGACTCCTGTGGCCCCGCCCACGGTGAGTCACAGCAGGCTGACTCAGAGCCCAACTGGGAGCTTGTGTTTTATCAGTAGCTTCCCCATCGAACAGCCACCTTTCACCTCTTTCTCAGCCGCCTCACCGCAGGCTGGTGGAGCAGCACAGCTCTGCCGCTGGCTAATATCCATGTCCTGTCGGAGCGTGGGGGTTCATACCCATCTTCAATTACATCCCGTAAATGTCAGGCTGCCTCTTCAGTCGGTTAGCGGCGGGCCTCACGGGGGCATCAGCTTGGACGTGACAGGAATTGGACCGGCAACATTTCCATGCACAAGTGCGAGCCTTCATTAAGTGCATGTCTTATCAGGAAGTGAGACGATAAGCCGGCAGCAGACGGTCCTCCAAGGCGGAGAGGGAAGAAGCAATTAAGATGATAGTCAATTAGGCCGTGCTGCTAATTGACTTGTGATTAAAGCCAGAGCTGATAAATACAGGGGAGGCTGCTCTTCCTCCCGGCTTGAGGGAGGTGTGACAGCGAGTGACGATGCATAGAAATAATCAAAATAATATCAAGTCATGTGCTGAATATATCATGTTATTTCTCTCCCCAAAAGTCACATTATTAACACGTGACATTTAAAAAGGTTCCACAGCAACATTTCTTATTGACAATAGTGCTGAAGGCTGCGACACCAAGTCACCTTCTGTTACTCAGACAGGAAGTGATGGAAAGTATTTGATCCCTGGGCAGATACGGTGGTCTGCTAAGAATAAATTAAGGTTTTTAGAGCCTAAAGTGAAAGTCAAATGTTAAATGTACAGGGAGTGTCTTTGTCTAAGATTTTAACAGTAGAGTGGGACACTTGTTCTGGGTTTAAAACATATATATTTAAATTTAAACAAGTTGCAGTCACCTATACACCAGGCTACTCATTTCTTTGAGAAAAGGAACAGCTGGGCTGGTCTCTAAATTCTGCTGCCGACTTTTCTTTAAGCCCGACTTAAATCAGCAAACTTCAAAAGTTATTTTTATTATTTGGTGCCAAGTTCATGAATTATAAGGGAACATTTTTGGAAAATTCACTTTATAACTTTTGGTTCTGTGCATCCTTCTGGTCAAAACAGGGCTCCTACATTACCCACAATACAATTTGACTACAAACCGTTTGAGATTCAGGTGTGTTATGCTCGGCCATGAATTACACACATGACGTTTGTCAATTTAAAAGATCATTTTGCGCGTCAAGAAAGTCGTAGTGTCATTCATTTTGATCTGACTTGATGTGCATTTACTGTGCTAGCTGTTTCCAGCTGCCTCCAGTCTTTATGCTAAGCTAGGCTAACCAAGATCTGGCTCCAGCTTTGTACATCTACATTAAAAACCATCTTCGACCATGTGCGAACAGCACATTTTTAATTATGTCTTTACAGCGGGATGGGAAAAACTTAACATATAGATTTATATAAACTCCAAAAAAATCTCAATAATACCAGGGTGTCATATAAATATAAAATACAACTGTATTTCTGTTCCGCTAACATATTAAAGAATATACCGACGTTGATCTTCTCATTCATGTTGAGCTCTTCCTTTTTAAAGGTGTGTCAATAAATCTCTACGAGACATGAACACAGCCAGGCTTTGAAGTCATTTACAGTCTGTTTTATTCCTACCATGCGTCTGATCTTTGGACACGGTATGTCTGGCTGTACAGTCAATTTAATGAACATGTTAAACATGTCAAACAAACACTGGCCCTGAGATGGATCTCTTTGGTGTGATACGGTTAAATCTATGCAGGTGCAGCTGTGCTGTGCTAGCATTGTGTCGAGCCAGCTGAGCCAGACGGTTCCGGTCTGGGGACCCGCTGGGCGCCGGCGGCCAGGTCGGCCAACACTTGGACAGTCTGGGCCAGACGAGTCAGCCCCTCGTCCTCCACGATGAGTTGGGGGGAACACAAGGAATCCTGGGAAGGGACAAGGAATAGAGTGAGCAGGTAAGATGCATGCATAGATGGCAACAGGACTTATTGATTTGGCATTTGGTTTCTCTGAGTTATCTCAATGCCTTGTTGGTGTTTCAGCCTAAGTTGGTAGATGTATTTTTGAACTTTGGACAGAGCCACCTTTATGCTAAGCGAGGCTAAATATGCCCCGACTCCTCGGTATGGCAAGCGAGGCTGTAACTTTAGCTTGTAATACTAATTACAGGAAGACACACGCTGTTTCTAAAGTTCTCCAACAGCCGCACACACCAGTTACTTGTAATATGGAACAATACTGTAAGTCTTGTCTTCTCTTCTGAATATAAAAGGCCAACCAGGTGGCGAAGGGTTAACTCATTTCTAAGACATGCTCAGCAGGCCGTTCCATTCTATACACTGGTATCAGAAAACATCCACACGATGTTGGAGTGGTTATTGCCTCCAGGCTGAAAATAAAATCTATTAAATCGAACTTTTACTTTCCCGTGGAAGCAGGCGCATCCGAATGAAAGCAAGCTCAAACATCGAACAGTAGAAGAGATGTGAGGATGTTTGTCCCATTGTTACCTCAGCCCTGTTCCTCAAACCTGACTCAACTAATCCAGGCTAACCTGATGTTAGCTAGCTAAAACTATCTGCTGTTTCTTATGACCAAAGATGGCGATTGTTGTTGGTAACCATGGGACTAGTCAAATGACCACAGCAAACGTGCATGTTGGTTCTAGTGATATTCTATTTCTATGGTCTACACACCGGAGGACATTTGACACCAAAATAGTGTATAAAACCGTAAATGTCATCAGTCCCAGCACACATTTTTACGCATCATCTAATATATATTGTAGTGTTTCAATGGCACATTCCTTTAAGGATGAGAATTCTCATCAGATGCAGCAGCTGTTCTTATTTCACACCAAGCCTTTGAAGAACTGGAGATTTACACATGAAGTAAAATGTGTTTTACCAAACTCTACTCGTATATTTCTCAATGTATGCAGAACCAAACAAGTCCCTTCTATCCTGAGACGAGATGAACAGCTGCTTTGATACCTCCCTTTATTTCCCACAACTGTTACACTGGACCATAAATTGTAGCGTTTGATAACTTTTAAGATTTTCACTTTACAGGCGTCTTTACAGGCTCTCATTTCTGAGGTTTTAAAGCTGTGAAACATTCAGGATGACCAAGAATGTATCAAGGACTTTACATAAAAACCGCTGTAATGGATTTAATGAGGTGTAACCCAGCAGGCTGAGTTTTATCTAGTTATTTTGCTCACAGGGTCTCACACTAAACTTAGGATCTTTGAAGGATATGAAGGATCAAATGTAGATTCATTTTTTATCTCGCTGAGAATTTGTCTTTGCAGGGGAACTCTTCACAATCGGGGTGAAGTAGCTCCACCATGATCAGCAAAACCAGACACAGTCACCTCATTTAAGAGTAGACTTAAGACTTTTCTCTTCGATAGTGCTTATAGTTAGGGCTGGCTCAGGTCAGCCCTGGTCCAGCCCCTAGATATGCTGCTATAGGCCTAGACGGCTGGGGAACATCTTAGGATACACTGAGCTCCTCTCTCATTTTCTCCTCTATATCCTTCTGGATGAATTAATGTCTCTTTAATGCTCATTACTAACTCTACTTCCTCTTGGGAGCCTCTGTGCTTCCTCTCCTCAAGCTTCATGGATCGTGGCTGTCTGGAGCCGGTCCTGTTCCCTGCCATGGCGGCCATGCTGATGCTCCTCGTCTCTGCCCTCGTCTGCTGGCCTGTATAGTGGTTGTCTGGGTCGTGGCCCATGCCTACAACTCATTACATTAATAACTTCTGTCATATTTGTTTAATGTGCTGTAACTATGCTATGTTGATTCTGTACATTCTGTACACATGACATCTATTGCTTCTGTCCATCCGCTCTCTTGAAGGTTTCTTCACTTTTAATTTTTTCCCTGTAAAAAAGGTTTTCACTATTTTTTGGGGGAGTTTTTCCTGATCCGATGTGAGGTCCCGGGACAGGGATGTCGTATGTGTACCTCAGAGGCATTGTGATTTTGGGCTATACAAAATGAACTGAATTGAATTATTGTTTGTTTAGCCTCAGACCTGTCATCAAAATGACCTCCTGCACGGCTGAGACCTGGTGCTGCGGTTCTCCAGCGCTTTTCACTGACTGATGACCCCTGGATGTGTGTGTGTGTGTGTGTGTGTGTGTGTGTGTGTGTGTGTGTGTGTGTGTGTAACCCGCCACAGACAGAACTATTCCTCGAGTGTCCCACTGTGATTGGTGCAGGATACAAACCGGTTCCCTGAGCTCGACTCAACACTCACCTGCTCCAACCCCACCAGCTGGAGGTTACCGTGGTAAACCTGCTGTTAGGAGAGCACACAAGCTTTTGAAGTGGTTAAAGCACAGGGACACAGTGGACGTCAGGGGACCTGCAGCCCGCTCAGTTGGACCACGTTTCATCAGTACGATTGTGAAATTGATTTAAAGATAAAGTCAGGCGTCAGTCGTGTCACGTACTGTTCTGATCCAAGACTTGAGTTGCAGGATCTCCTTCCTCTAACTCCACCAATTGCTAATAAGGCTGTTGTCATTCTATATCCAAATCCAATGCAAAGGCCCAAACCAGCAATGTGTTAGTCCGTCTCTCACGGTTACTGTCCACCCTGTCGCTGGCCCTGAACACCGAACAGAGACCCACCTGGCCCTCTTCTCTGGTAAAACCAGAAAACGGGTGGCTTTTCTAAGCTCACTGCTGCCCCCCTGTGGATGGTGAGGGGACTACAGAACTTCTAGGTTTTAACAGTCTCCACCACAGCCCACATTGGTAAATTAGTTTTCTTCTGTTTGTTGTGCTTTGCATGGTGGGATAATAGGATGCATTTCAAAATGTGCAGTTTTGATTCAGGTAGCCACGACATGAGGAAGTGGACCGTGAGTTGATTCTTCCTGGTCACCGTAAGACGAGCTGCTGCAGGTACCCTGATCACATGACGTTCTGGGCTCATTAAGCAAAGCACAGCAGGCGAGCAGGCGAACAGCACATGGTCGAAGATGGTTTTTAATTATGTCTTTACAGCGGGATGGGAAAAACTTTACATATAGATTTATATAAACTCAAAAGAAAATCTCAATACAAGGGCGTCATATAAATATAAAATACAACTGTATTTCTGTTCCGCTAACATATTAAAGAATATAGCTTTGTCTAAACCAGTGAATGAATTACTGTTTGTTGCGTATCCAGTTTCATTTATAAAATATACATTTTGAACAGCAGGCTAATAAACATGAGACTTGGATGGGAGACTTTGGACATTCAGACTGCAGCAGAGATGTGGACATCATCATAGATTTTAACACCTCGTTAAAATCTATATGGCAATTTCAACAGATTGAAGTGTGGGGCCCCAAAACGTTATTATATTATACAAACAAGAAGACATTATGAAATAAGTATCCATGAATGTATTGTGTAAAATATATACATACCAAATATTTGTGAACATTTTGAAACTAAACTTAATATGAAATGTAATTTCATATTTTTTTCATGTAAGTTTTACTTTGTTAGTTTAATACAATGTAAACATATATTTCAAAAGTGTTTTTTATTGTGCCATTGTTTTCAAGTGATGCTTTTATTTTTCCTCTTAAACAAGCTCAACAGTTAGCCTCTGCTAGCTATAACAACCAGGAAGTAATTTTGCATCAAACTAGAGTAGATGTACTACTTTACATAAACACAGTACACACATTCAGGCTCACTTTTAATTGGTTTATTACTGGCCTTCAAAATGAAGCGCTTAGATGAGCAGCAGCAGATAACTGGCTAATGCAGACTTCCCTCTGCTCTGGTGGGAACATGCTGCTCTCTGGGGAACCCGCTAGTTAGCCAGAAGCTAGCTCTGAAGCAAAACAAGCACTGGGTTTGTTGGTTCAGAAACACCGTGGCTTTGTGGTCGCTCTAGCTAATGGGAGCTAACGAGCGAAGAGGTTCATGAAATAAAAGGGTCATTAGGAAAAATACATTTGTTATGAATTTATTCTTATCTCTTGATTTAATTTCCCTCCAACATTTTGTAACTGATATGAATAATAATTCCGAGATTAGAGTTTAAGTAGAAAGCTTGTGTCCCATTCTGGTTAAAATCTGGTTTGAGGCCGAGATAAAAGTAAAAAACAATAAATGATCTTAATGTTAAAGGCTTTGCAGTTTGAATCCCAAAAAGCTTTCACATCCCCCGACCGTCCCATGAGCGTGGCCATCACATGTCCCTGTGACTGGGCCCTGAGCCACAGCGTGTGGGAGAAGCAGCAGAGCCTCCAGGGGATCCATTGATTACCAATCAAAGGAAGGGGGAAACCTTTAAACAATCAATGTTATTTTAACTCGAATAATTGAACATTGACCTGATTTGCCCGCGTGTGTGATTTAAAGCACATGCACTGACTTAACAAAGCCTCTGCTGCTTCACCTGACACAAAACAGATATAATAAATAAAAAAAAATAATAATAATTTAATAAGCTGTTTACATTTATACAAACACGAAGTCAGCTGGTCAAACAGACCAGACTTCACACACACCTCCTGGGGGCGCTGTACCGTTTGGACACATGAAGTGTGGCGGGCGATTGATGCAGCGACATCAACCCCCCGCTTCTCACAGTTAGCATAGCAGACGTATAAAAATAGGAGCAGCCTCTGCAAGAGGTCTTAGCCAGTGGTCAGTAAAAGGCACTGAGTCACTGTTGTGATCGGTAACGTCCACAATGAGCAACGTGCACTTGTCTCAAGGCTAAAAGTGACATTCACAGTTCCCTCTCTGTTCAACAGTACTCAGAGGTAGAGCTGCTCTGAACGCAGGGATCATCTGGAGGTAAAACCTGGAGCAGAGCTAAAGAATCAATCTGGTCTCAAAGTTGTCTCAGATATGTAGTAAGAACTCCAAGCTGCTTAGCTGGTCTGCTGACCTGACATCATTTTCACCAATTCCACCACTAAAAAGCATATCCTACGTACTAATGTGAGCAGTTCGAGTAATCGTTCTGCTCTTCTTATCAAAACACTGTTCTCCGATCTCAGCTTGGGGAGAACAATGTCATAACCGGTTACACTAATCTTTGAGAATAAAACTCTAGTTTAGTCTGCATGTTGGCGTTTTAGATATAAATATTTGTCATTTTTCCAGTGTACAATACATAATACACTTCTGATATACTATCAATGAGTCGCATCTCAAAGTGGATGTTAGCAGTCACTCATGGCAACAAACCCACAGAGAAGTGAGTGCACATTGGTAAAAAAACAAAAAAAAATGTATACAAAAGCGAAGCAATAGCATGTAATTCGGTAGTTTACACGTGAAGGCTGAACGGGGCTACGCTCATGTAGTATTCATCAGGGTAGTGCTTCCTGTTCCTGCTGTAGTGTATTGGTTTCTTAAAGGTGCTCTGCTGCATGCTCTATATGGCTCAGTCATCCAACCAGTGCAGCGGTGGAGTGTCAACACACACTCTGGAGGTCTTAGGACATCGGCTCAAAGGCCACTGAGAACACACACACGCACGCACGCACGCACGCACGCACACACGCACACACGCACACACGCACACACGCACACACGCACACACGCACACACACACACACACACACACACACACACACACACACACCAGTTCATCAGTCACGTGAATCTGACAGTACTGAGCTGCTCCTCTAGAGCAGCAGGTAGCAGTAGAGGACGTAGAGCAGGGCCATGGCCGCACTGTAGAAGAGCAGGAAGTCCGTGGACAGCAGCGAGGAGGACGACAACCACGAAGGTGAGGAGTGGCGGGGGGATCGGTCCTCCGCCGTCTCCTCCCCCCCGGCGGCCAGCAGCGCCGTCACACAGCGCAGCACAGCGGGCAGCTTACACAGAAGCACATCAGAGCACGCACACACGTCCGTCTGGACAGGAGACGCAGGACAGACACACACAGACAGGAGGAAAATACAAGTAGTTATCCAGGAGACAAGAGGAGGACACAACAGAGTTAGGGTTGGACTGATAAGTTGTTTTAAAGCCAGCAGCTGACCCATATGTATCAGTCCAAGCCTGACAGGAATAATGGAGCAACACAACTGAGCTTAAAGCACATGGAGAATTATATTTCAACTGACAACTAGGGATGCCCCCTGAACCCGGCTCTAGATGAGTAAACCCTGTGCTATTGATGAGGTCCAGAGCAGACAACGTGAGGCTACATGTGACTCCAGTAGCTGCTGAGGACTCTGGGTGTCTAATAAAGACCGCAGTTCATCAGAACACGTTCTAGTGTTTGTGGAGCGGCCGTCCTCCTCCACTGCAGGTAACGTTAGTGATGTCATATGGAGTTTGACCAGAAGAACAGGAAAATAAAGTAATAAAGAAAAGATGGTCACGCGGCTTAAGTTGAGAATGTATTTCAACAATTTTGGAAAATCTTTTTGAAATTGTCTTTTTTCCCTCTCACAATATAATCAAGAACCGATAAGAGCACTAGTATCGACACCCATCCTGACTCCCGGTATGAGAGCACTAGTATTGACACCCATCCCTCCCATATGAGCATATCAGAGTGCACAAGTTGTAATGAAGAGAGACCGGCTCTTTACCTCAGGGACTCCCAGCTTGCGACAAGCAGAAATGAAGTTTTCCACGTTGAGTCGACACTTTGCTGAGCTCAGTTTTGGCTGAAAATAATATCAACAACAAAAAACATTTAGGGAACTTCATGTTGGAGCTACATTATTGCTTTGCTTGGTATAAACAGTTCTCATTAGTTGGGATCAGGAATTCTCGAATCGTGACTTTTATTTAAGGCGAAGAAGACTCCATGTTGAGCGCTTGACTTGATACATTTCCACAGATCCAATTAAAAACGAGTCATGTCTCTGGCTTATAGTAAAGAATTCGCAGTATGTTAACACGATTTTCAATGGATTCATGCTCACAAGCTATTCATTTGAGTTAAATAATTGGTTTTCCTAACAAACCAAGTGACATGTGAAAGGACTCACCACTGCTGGGGAGGGAATGTGGATGATTGACACGGAGCGGGGTCGGATCTGATTGGCCAGCTGGCAGAGGACGGTGCCGTTGGATAAGGCCTCGCCCAGGTCCTCCGGTAGAGTGATCTTCAGCAGGGACTCCAGAGTCTAGAAATAAAGAAGATTACATGTTGTTTTTTAGATGAAAGTCTGCCTTCAGAAAACAGTGCCGTATGGACACATGTGACATCGACGAGGAGATGCTGGGTTTACCTTGCGTAGTTGTGTGAGGTCTGCTCTCTCGTCTTTAGGAGACCGCAGCATTGTGCGAGACTCACTTCTGCTAGATTCCCCGAGAGTAGAGGCCGGCCCTGAAGAAAAACCAGAGACAGTGTGACCGTCTGAAGCGCTGAGGAGGTGTGCAGCTTTCGTTGTGCAGCTTTCGTTGTGTTGTTGTGTACCTGTGGGTTTGACGTGGCTGCGGGAGGAGGTGCGGAACAGGAAACTGTTGGGTCTCTGGGCCGGACCGGGCGGAGGGGACGTCTTCGGTGAGGAGGGAACATCTGGCACAAACATTCAGGTTACAGATGTGCTCACACATTCAAGTCAAATGACTCGACGAAGATGAGCAATGAGGGGCGAGGAGGACACAAGACAGAGCAGCAAAGTGCACTTAACAGAATACTACAACTCATACGGGAGGTCTCTGTCCTTTTGAGAACTCTAAATATCAGTGGATCTCCTTGTATTTCTACTCTACATATTAGTTCCTATTAGGGATGCAACGATACCACTTTTTACAAACCGATACGAGTACGAGTATTTTTATTTGTGTACTTGCCGATACAGAGTACCGATACTTCTTAGATTTGGTGTCCATGAAAGTGCAATTAATTTGGAGGCAGATTTTATTTTATCCTCTGCAGATTATGTCAAGCCTATAGTACAAAATTAACAGAAGGCTATCCCAAGCTTTAAACGTCTTGTGGAAGTCCCTCTAATGTCGGACCATAAAACGCCCCCGTGTCCGGGTTCATAATGTAAGCGATAATATTAGGGATCGAGCAATTATATAGGAAGCTGTGTTCCAAGTTATGTTTCCGGTGCTTTTATTGTGGAGGGAGAAACGGAAAGGAAAAGAGTGGAATTGTGGGATATACGTGTGTGAAGGAGATAAACAAGTGGTTCAAGTTACCCTGCAGCGTGTTTTCATTTTATTAGAATTACAAATATAGACACACAACAGACACTCGGCTACAATAATATCATCCGTAGCCGCACAACAGCGTCTGAATGAGGCCGCTGCCAGCGCTACTTCAGGTGGACCAGCAACAGTTTGATTCAAACCGGCAGGACGGCAGTAATTTGCGTCGCGTTCGGTGTGAACGCAGCATTACTCTACACACCTTGCTGCAAGAGCTGCAAGAGAGCGACGAAAGAGCCGTATGCGGCTCTGGATCACGGGTTGCCGACCCCTGCCCTAGACGTTGAAGTCAGGTAGGACAACAAATCTTTTTCTCCACAAAGCGCGACCAGTTTGTTGTAGCGAAATACTGTTGAGTGGTATCGGTTCTTGGTATCGACAATTGAAATCGATACGAGTACGAGTATTTTAACGCAGTATCGACCCCCCATCCCTAGTTCCTATATTTAATTCTGTTATGTAGTAAATAATACAGTAGTTCTGGCACCTCCTTTAGCTCCTGTATCATGGAATGGAATGATAAAACCACTAAATGGAGCTTGGTGAAGTAGAGCGGGATCATGGGAGTCTGGATTCCTTCAGTGGTCAGGAGGTTTTTACCCCAGAGGTCTCCACACACCAAAACAAACAAACCCACGGATTAAAACTTGTAATAATGCCGATTAAAGCAGCATCACGTAAAAATCATGGATGTTGTTCGGTGGACACAGGACATCCCGGAGGTCACAGGACTAGCCGAGCTGCCGCTAAAATAAGCTGGTTCGACATTGGGCGACAGCCTGGACGAGTCACCAGACTATCACAGGGCTGATGCATAAAGGCAGGCTCACATTCACACCTACTGGCCATTTAGAGTCATCAGTCACCCTAAGCGTCATGTCTGGACTGTGGGAGGAAGCTAGAGAACCCAGAAAGAACCCACGCTGTCACGGGGAGAACATGCACACAGAAGGATGGTTAAAAACCCGGCTCCTCTTGCTGAGAGGAGACCGTGCTAAAATAAGTCCATGAGAGATGTGTGTGTATGTGTGTGTGTACCTGTTCGGCTGTTGGAGCGTTGTAGAGGTGTGTAGGCAGACACTGAGCTCATCTGATCAGCACTCTAATAAAAAAAGAGAACAATTCCAATGTTCAACAATAGAAGCACAGCCCAGCTGTGCACCTGTCAGCTCTGTTCACTGGAGGAATAAGAGGACACTACTCACTGCACATCGCTGCCGAAGGCCGGCGTGGGAGCCGCTGTTCTCTGGAGATGCACCACTAGGGGGAGACACACACCAAAGATTACACCAAAGGCCTTCCACACCCTCAAACTTCCTCCCATTTGTAATTCGCACAGACTGAAGAAACTAAGGATGGACAGAGTAGAACTTGGAGAGTTAGTCTAAGTCACGTGTCTCTGTGTTGTTGCTCTGCTGCGTGTGCTGTTCTACAGGCTCCACTTACGCTGAGCTACTTCCTGTCTGTGCTGCAGTGGCCACAAGACTTCCTGCTTTGGTGGACGACTTCAGCAAACTGCAAAATTAGAGTTTTGACATGAGAGCGTATAATTAGAAAAGACGGACAGAAGGGAGTGGCCTCCGACATAGCTGTTCCTGACTGTATGGAATACACTGCTTTACAACTTAGAAAAGCTCACATTCACACGTTCATGTTGTTTATGTCATGTGACTTGTGTCAAATCCATTCATGCACTTCCTCTGTCATAAAGGACTAAAAGCTTCATAACACAGAGTTCACTGCTGTACATTTGAAATGGTGGATATATAAAGAATAAGAGTAAGAGTTGACCTGGCCTTCTCCCTCTGCTGCTGCAGACGCTCTCTCTCCTGCCAGATGAGGAGGGTGCCCGGCCTCCTCCGCTCCTCCAGGGTGGGGCTGGAGGGGGACAGGGGACCGGACGGGGCCGATGATGGGGGGTCCACCGCCACATGGAGGCCGGTCCTGGAGAGGAGAAAAAGTTGGTTGGAGAATGGCAATAAGAGTTAATAAGAGTTACTGTTGCCTGAGTTAACTGACAGAATACAGCCGGTGTTATTATGGCGGCAAGGAAAACGAAAGCGCTTCGTCCTGAGACACACTGCCGGTTTAACCAGTATAGGGTTAGATGAAACCAAACCAGTTAGAAACAAAAGCTTTTCATACATACGGTCTCACAGCCAAGTTACATAAAAGTTAAATAAAATGTAGAAATGCGCCGTCAATCTGTTCTTCTTAAAGTCACAGCACACATTCTATCTCCTCCCTACTTTTTCCCCACAGGGCTGTAAATGTCTTCAGATGTGTCGGGGGTGGAAGACCGGTCTTGTATCTTGAGAGTATGCTCTTCAGTTTGGGTCCAGCAACATAGGGGTCTAGTCTGGGCTGCTCAGAAATACAGTCCTGGGTCCAGGAAAGCAAACCCAACCTTTTCACAAAGGCAATGTCAAGGCTCTTTTTTATTCACAGAAATTGACTAACCAAGGAGTTGAGGTTTGTTTCTTCGTAAAGGATGTGGGGAGTCCAACTGGCATGGACTGAAACAGCACCATGAGCCCAGACATAACATTCATCTTTATCATACCTATTCTGGGGTCTGACTCATCTGAATGCAATTTTTCACTTTTCATTGGAGGAAAATCACCAAAATGGTAGAAAAGGAAGTCAAAGTTGTTATAGAAAGCTTCTTCACTTCCACGTGGAAACAGCAAGGTCACAAGCTTTGGATGTTTTTGTGAAATGGGCCCAAACGGGTGAGGTAAATATTAAACAATCATTTGATCAAATGTACCACATTGTGAAGAATGGACATGAGCTGCATTCAGGTCCCAAGCAGCTCAACAACACTAAATGGGAAACGACTCCATACACACTCAAGTCTACTGAAACGATTCGATGGACTTGGATCTGGTTCCTGTAAAATCATTGTGTCACTCAAATGTAAAAGTCTGTTGAGAAACTACATGTTGAGTTTCCATTTTTGGTCTCAGTATTCTATTTTTAGGAGTTCCAAAGGAAGTGTTGGAGGAAGATCTGGAGCATTCGTTTGTTCACGCTGATCGTACAGTGTTTTTAAAGGACTGTGCCTCAAATAAACTACATCTACCTCAGTCCAGTTACCAGAAATCATGTCTATCATGAAATCATCTAAATCATGTCCACGATATGATATGCAGTGTGAATATTAGTTATTTGAGAGCGTACAGTTAATAAAACTCAAAGGCTTAGAATGAAACCTGCTTGCTGCTCCAGAAGCTGGGGACAATGGGTCAGTGTCCCATATGAATGTCTAGCCAATGAGACTGGAGACACTACATGTCAACAATGTGGTCATCTTGGTAACGGAACAACAGAGCAGCGTGGTGGAGCTACCTGCTGGCTTCAGCACAGACGGCCACAATAAGCTGTGTGAATATGCTTTTATTAGTCGCCATCACTGAGATGTTTGGTTTATATGCATTGAGGAGTTTATAAAGCTACAGGCTGACTTTGTAACCGTCTCTGAAATGTCACTGCATATCAGAGATTCCCCACCAGAACTGTGTTCCTCACATCTGTGAAGCTAGAACCACAGAATGTCTTTTTTTGTGGATAATTGACTTAAATGATTAATCGATTATCTAAATCATAGGCATGCATTTTCTTCAGCAAGGTTGAGCACCGTATAATAGCTCTTCCGATCTCTCTGACCAGCTTTGCTTTACGTGAGGCACGGACATTCAGACAATGCTGTTATGTTGCCACAGTCAGGCACACTGTTCACGTCACCAGATAACGGCACCACCAACACTCAACATGGAAGTTATGGGAACAGCAGTCTATTGACTTTTCCCAGCTCTTCAAATACCCGTGAAGTGACCTTGTAAAGCAAGGATGAAATGGAGAGAAAAGCTGATAAAGCATCGTCTGTATTTGTCACTTGGACTGCCTGAATACATAGTTTCCAACCAGAGAAGCCAAGTTGAGATGAATAATTGTGAAGGAAACAGGGTGAGTAGATTGAAAGGTGGAAAGGAAAGGCTTTTCAAATATACTGGAATACCTTGGCACAAGAACTGCAAACAAATGAGACCTTGGAGAGATCATGACTGGCGCCTAACGCCAATCGTGTTACAGGAAGTGAGACTCTCTCCTTTACTCCTTGAAGAAGATTAACACACTCATTAAACCAGGTTATTGTTTCGTGCTTTGATCCAATATTTTTGTAATATGCATTAAACTCTGCTTCGCGAATCGCCACCTTAATGCGGTGAAGGAGTTTGAGTGGCTCAATGATCCTGGGAGCTATGTTGTCCGGGGCATCAGCCCCTGGTAGGGTCTCCCAAGGCAAACAGGTCTCGGGGGAGAGCCCAGACTAAGAGTTTCAAAAACCCTGAAGAATAGCAGCGCAAGGAATGAAGCTACCTCCACGGACTAGGGAAACCGGGGCACCCTCCCGGAGCCAGACCCGGGAGGGGAGCTCAGCGGCAAGCGTCTGGTGGCCAGTCGGGCTCAGCCCGAAGAAACATCATGGAGCAGCCACCCTGTGGACCCACCACCCGCAGGGACAGACATCGGGGTCGGGTGCTATGCAGAGCGGGCGGTGGGCCGGGCAGGGGGCCTGGGCGGGCCGATCGCCAGCAGCATAGACTAGCTCTAAGGACATGGAATGTCACCTTGCTAGCCAGGAAGGAGCCGGAGATGGTGCGGGAGGTGGAGCGGTACCAGCTAGATATAGTTTGGCTCACCTCCACACACAGCGCTGGCTCTGGAACCAAACTCCTGGAGAAGGGTTGGACTTTGTTCTTTTCTGGAGTCGCCCAGGGTGAGAGGGGCCGGGCGGGAGTGGGGATGCTCACGAGTCCCCGGCTGAGCGCCGCCGTGTTGGAGTTTTCCCCGGAGAACGAGAGGGTCGCCTCCCTGCGCTTATGGGTTGCGGGAACTAAGGCTCTGATGGTTGTTTGTGCTTATGCACCGAACGGCATTTCGGAGTATGCCTGCCGACTCCATAGTTCTCCTGGGAGATTTCAATGCTCACGTTGGCAATGACAGAGAAACCTGGCGGGGAGTGATTGGGAGGAACGGCTTGCCTGAACTGAACCCGAGCGGTGTTTCGTTGTTGGACTTCTGTGCTAGTTCATGTGTTAGGGTTCTGATCATATTAATGCATGTGTTAGGGTTCTGATCATATTAATGCATGTGTTAGGGTTCTGATCATATTAATGCATGTGTTAGGGTTCTGATCATATTAATGCATGTGTTAGGGTTCTGATCATATTAATGCATGTGTTAGGGTTCTGATCATATTAATGCATGTGTTAGGGTTCTGATCATATTAGTTCATGTGTTAGGGTTCTGATCATATTAATGCATGTGTTAGGGTTCTGATCATATTAATGCATGTGTTAGGGTTCTGATCATATTAATGCATGTGTTAGGGTTCTGATCATATTAATTCATGTGTTAGGGTTCTGATCATATTAATGCATGTGTTAGGGTTCTGAACATTTTGGGCTCTTAAGTTTATTTTTCTGTGTCTTAATCTCTGAAGTGAGGAATACACACATGTGATTGGTCGAGTAGGATCATGTGAGAGGATTTACAAGGCGTGGGATTGGTCGGTGTGTTTCCGCTGAACGAGAGCCATAAAGGCAAAAAAAGCTGCGCCGGTGAAATTGAAGCGATCCATCAACAGTTAATAATTCTGTAATAACAATTGGTTTTCGGTCCAGGGTCCAGAGACAACGGCGTCTGGGTCCGGACCCGCCATACACCTGTTAGTGATCCATGCTTTAAACCATTAAGCCAAGCATTAAAACAATATTCCTTTCATGCCATAAACATTATTAATGTACTCAAAATGAGCAGTGCCATACAAAGTGTATATTTTACAGCAGGTGTTACAAAACGTACCTGCGTATTGTTGTGTCCTCGGTTTGGGGCGTTGAAGAGCTCTCTTTCTGCTCCTGGAAGTCAATGACACGATCAATAACCTTGTTCTAAAATAACATAGAAGGCAAGATGTTGAGCAACAAGACAATCTGACACAATTGCTGATGCGTCTGAGAGTGAGGTACCAGAAGAGGTGCTGGATTCATCCTGATATCCTCTTCTTCTGTCACACTGCGGTCAATGAAGTCCACATGCACAGCATCCCCATTCACTGCAAAGAGAACAAGAGTCTGACGATTTATTCTATATGTGAAAACCAATCTACCGACATTTCTTACAGAACAATACACCTAATGGCAAGACAGATAGATTAGAGCACGTCTGTCCTTCCTCACCTTTGTTAGCTTCCACAGGAGATCCATTCTCCTCTTCCTCCTCCTCCTCCTCTTCCTCCTCCAGGTTCCTCTGGTCTCTGCTGACCTCAGCCATGCGAAGGGAACGCTCTGAGAAGTCATCTGCTGACTGGACACAGAGAGCGATGGGAGTCATTCATCTGAAGTTGGTTGTTAACGCTAAAGGAGAGGTCGGCTGCATTTGTAGGATAGGATGCTGTTTTTACTTGTGAGATACACATCTGGAACGGTTCATCTGCATCATCTGATCTC
This sequence comes from Cottus gobio, assembly GCA_023566465.1. Classification (NCBI taxonomy): domain Eukaryota; kingdom Metazoa; phylum Chordata; class Actinopteri; order Perciformes; family Cottidae; genus Cottus; species Cottus gobio. The sequence continues at coordinate 15,689,513 of CM042233.1, read as the reverse complement.
AAATGCAACATGAGAACAATTACTTCTGTTCGATCAATATATAATGTAAGTGCCGTGTAGAGACGCCGGAGTGTGTCCAGGAGTTTTACCTCATTCCCAGACCAGCGCTTGCTGCCACTGTCAACACTGTTGAAGCCAGAATCCAGTCCTCCGAACTGACCTGTAAACAGCTCCTGGTCTGACAGACTGCAGGAGACATGTTGCACACACATTAGGATAGAACACACACACACACACACACACACACACACACACACACACACACACACACACACACACACACACACACACACACACACACACACACACACACACACACACACACACACACACACACACACACACACACACACACACACACACACACACACACACACACACACACACACACACACACACACACACACACACACACACACGGTCCTGTCTATTACATGGAAATGACTCACTAGAGTTTCCCAATATTTGATAACCCTGCTTCCTCTCAGTTAACCCTTAACTGTGTCACTTGTCTTCCATTTGCCTAGCCTACATGTACTGTACCTCCTGCCATTCATCCGCTCACCTCATGGCCACTTTGTTCCTGTTCTGTGTGTGTCCTCAAGTGTATGTTGTCGTGGCGAACAATAGCTATTACCTCAACGCCGTTATCCTTTAAAGACGGGCTGCTACAGCTACCGCTATCAGTAAACGCACTTACGTCCAACTGTCACTTAAATACATGACAGCGCTGCAACAAGTTGCAATTACTGTCAACACTCTTTCATTTTCACCATCCGTTATTGTGAAACTCAGTCTGGAGCAGAATAGTGTAGACAAAAGCACCGTCTAGAAACTCACTGAGGTAATATCCCAGAGGGCCTCCATACTGGTTTCTAAAAGGAATAACCTTTTATGAAACAAGCTTATTTTCTTTCTGTCCGAGAGAGCGATGAGGCAGCCTATATCAATGTATGTTAAGTAGAGTGCAGGATAGGGTTAGCCTAGCTTAGCATGAAGACTGGAAGCATTTGGGAAACAAACATACCTACCAACTCCTCTATAGCTTCCTGATTAAAACGTTGCATCTCAGTTTTTTGTAATCGGTACACAAACATTAAAGTAAACATAAGAACTGTGGTTGTAGAGGGCCTTCAGTGGGAGAACTATTAACAGTTTACCCATCCACCCAGCACTCTCATGCAGCATAACCCGCTATAGTGCGAGTTGCCAGACAGATTGTGTCCATTGGTTCGTTCTTTGAGCCGTCCTGCTGCTCCTTGACCCTCCTCCTCCTCTAGTTACTTGCTCCCTCCCTCCAATGCTCCTCACCAGCTGTTGAATCCAGTGGGCCTCAGGTGCCTCTCCATCTCCTCCTGGCTCCTCTTGCAGGCCTCCATATTGAGGTACTTGAAGATGTGGTATTTGCCCTTGGAGCAGATCTGCGCAGGCGGCATTTGCAGCGGGTTGTTGTCCAGCAGGATGCTCTGGAGGTGCCGGAGGTGCCGGTAGCACAGGGGCACGTGGGAAATGCGGTTGCAGGACACATCGAGCCGGACGAGGGGGAGCTCGGATATTTCTGGGTGGTGCAGAGAGAAAAGAGGGGAATGTTTTAGGCTCAGTGTTGTTTGGGCCTCAATTTGTTGACAATTAACAAAATCTTCATGTCTCTTACACAAACCTAAAAACTTAAAATCTTGATGACGCTTGACTCATCTTAGTTCTGTGATTACACTTAAAATAATAGGATTTAGGTTATCACAAATTGAATATAATCTCCATACCTATGTTTTCATTAGTGTATAATCTAAGAATAAAACTAAGAATCATGGTTTGTTGAATAGAAGGAGCACTTCACATCTACATGTTTCTACAGTAGGCCAGAAAGGACAAACCATACACTGGCTCTAGAGAGACCCTTTTACGTTTCGTGTAGTTCTACTACACACTTGGAAAGGGAGGGATAAGCAGAGGGGCATTCTGCTGGACGCAATCTGCAGCCTCACCACTAGATGCCATTAAATCAGACACACTGCTCCTTTAAAAAGGTGCCTTTTTGTAGTTTTCTTGTTTGAAGTCAGTCTCACTGTGGGGCAGGGGCGTGGTTTAGCGCGGCTGCAGAGGGGGAGAACGAAGGGCGGCTCAGGGAACAGGTGCGGGCAATCGGGGTGAACGAGCCGCACCTGTGGCTGGGTGTGTGTGTGGGGGTGTATGGGTGAATAAAAAGGCCGCAGTGGCGGCAGAGCGGGAGGGGAGCTGAAGCAGGGAGTGGCGTCCAGGCTGTCTGATATGATAAACAAAACCTGTGAAACAACCATCCTCTCCTGTGATCTGTACAACGCGGTCAGAGACTGTACCCGGAGCAAGAATCCTGTTACATTGGCACCCAACGTGGGTTCCGGGTATGGATCGCGTTGATCGACCGGAGAGTTTGGCCCAGCCGCTCGTTGCGGTGGGTCGGATGTTGACGTGCATCGCCGCCATGCTGCGGGAGCAGGCGGCGGCAACGCACCGGGTCCTGGAGTCCCTCCTGGCCCAGGCGGAAGCGCGGACAGTCGCCTTGGAGAGACTCGCCGCCAGGTCGGCGGCGATGGCACCAGCGGCCCCGGCGAGCACGATCACGCTCGACGGGGTCCACTTCGGCGTGCACCCGACCAAGAGGGGGGGTGGCGGGCAGCCGGCTGCGCCGACCACACCGACCGGTGGGACTGCCCGCTGATGGAAATGGGACAGGTGACGCCCTCCCCAGGCCCGGGAGCGACGTACCGCGTTCCGGTAAGCATCCAGGGGGGTACACACCAGGCGATGGTGGATTCGGGCTGCATGCAGTCCATGATCCACCAGAGTCTGGTTTGAACCGGGGCATTGGTGGAGGCAGCACGGGTGCGGATAAGGTGTGTGCATGGGGATATCCACGAGTATCCCGTAGTCCCGGTGGAAATTCGTTATGCGGGAAAAAAGCATAGAGTAAAGGTTGCGGTTAGCTCCCGCCTTTCGCACCCCCTAATTCTGGGAACGGATTGGCCGGGTTTTGATAAGCTCATGGGGCAGGCAGAGGGGGTGCGGTCACGGCAGACAGGGCAGTGAGAGATGTGTGCGGTGCTCAGTGGCGACGCGGGTTCGTCTGACGCTGCAGACGGGGAGGGGGAACCGGCTGAGCCTCCGGTGGAGACTCCGCCGGCTCCCGAGTTCCACTCCATGGAAGATTTTCCACTTGAGCAGTCTCGGGATGAGACTCTGGGCGCGGCCTTTGACCAGGTGATAAGAATTGATGGTCAGCTGGTGCGCCCTGACGCAGCGCAGACATATCCGCACTTTTGTTTAATTAGAGACCGGTTATACCAGGTGAGCCGTGACACCCAATTGTTGGTGCCAAAGAGCCACCGGGAAATACTTTTCCAGGCGGCTCATTATAACCCAATGGCTGGGCACATGGGATATGACAAAACATTGCACCGGATAATGACCCGATTTTACTGGCCGGGCATCCGGGCGGATGTGCGCCGTTGGTGCGCGTCCTGCCCGGAGTGCCAATTGGTAAATCCCCCGGCCATTCCGAGGGCGCCATTGCGCCTTCTGCCATTAATGGAGGTGCCGTTCGAGAGAACCGGCATGGACCTCATCGGGCCATTTCACCGAAGCGCACGCGGATATCGCTTTGTGTTAGTCCTGGTGGATTACGCAACGCGATATCCGGAAGCGGTGCCGCTGCGCAGCATCTCTGCAAAGAGTGTGGCGCAGGCGCTGTTTCAGGTCATCTCCCGAGTCGGAATCCCGAAAGAGAGTCTGACCGACCAGGGCACATCGTTCATGTCGCGCACACAGAGGGCTTTACGGGTTACTGGGCGTCAAGTCTATTTGGACCAGCGTTTACCATCCCCAGACCGATGGGCTGGTGGAGCGGTTGAATAAGACTTTGAAGAACATGATCCGTAAATTCATAAGTGAAGATGAACGTAATTGGGATAAATGGCTTGACTCTCTGTTGTTTGCAGTGCGGGAGGTACCCCAGGCCTCCACGGGATTTTCTCCCTTTGAACTGCTGTTCGGCAGGAAGCCACGAGGGGTGCTCGACCTGATTAAAGAAAGCTGGGAGGAGGGGCCGAGCACCAGCAAAAATGAGGTTCAATACGTCCTGGACCTGCGCGCAAAGCTTCACGCCTTGGGTCGGCTATCACGAGAAAATTTGTGCCAGGCCCAGGAACGTCAGAAACGCCTGTACGACAGAGGGGCCAGGCTGAGACAATTCGCACCGGGAGAGAAGGTACTTGTATTACTTCCTTCTTCCAGCTTGAAACTCCTCGCCAAGTGGCAAGGGCCCTTTGTGGTCACACGGCGGGTCGGGGAGGTCGACTATGAGGTGGTGCGTTCCAACCGGGGCGGGGCAACGCAGCTCTACCACCTCAACCTCCTGAAGGCGTGGAGGGAGGCGGAGTCTGTCTCTCTGGTGTCCGCAGTTTCGGAGAGAGAGGAGCTGGGGCCCGAGGTCCCAAAATCGGCCAATCCAGCCTCGCTCCTTTCTGAAGCCCGTCTCTCCGGGACCCAGAGAGCAGACATTGCCCAGTTGCAGGAGCAGTTTGCGGATGTGTTCTCGCTCCGGCCGGGCCGCACCAGCCTCATCGTGCACGAGATAGAGACCCCCCCGGGCATGACCGTGCGGTCACGCCCTACCGACTCCCTGAACACAAGAAAAAAGTGGTTCAGCAGGAATTGGCCGCTATGCTGGAGATGGGGGTAATAGAAGAGTCCAACAGCGCCTGGTGTAGCCCCATCGTTCTTGTGGTCAAGAAGGATGGGTCTATATGGTTCTGTGTGGACTACCACAAGGTGAATGAGGTGTCACGGTTTGATGCTTACCCGATGCCCCGGGTTGACGAGCTCCTGGACCGACTGGGCACTGCACAGTTTTTCACCACGCTGGATTTAACCAAGGGCTACTGGCAGATTCCCCTGTCGCCAGAGGCCAAGGAAAAGACGGCCTTCTCCACTCCGTACGGTTTGTACCAATTCACCACGCTTCCTTTCGGGTTGTTCGGGGCCCCGGCCACGTTCCAACGTCTCATGGACCGGGTGCTGCGTCCGCACGCCGCGTATGCTGCCGCCTACCTGGATGATGTAATCATCCACAGCACCACGTGGGCGGAGCATGTGCGGCGGGTGGGCGCGGTGCTGGAGTCCCTGAGACAGGCCGGTCTCACCGCCAACCCGGGGAAGTGTGCAGTTGGACGGAGGGAGGTACGGTATCTGGGGTACCACTTGGGCGGAGGGCAGGTGCGTCCCCAGGTGGACAAGACGGTGGCTATTGCAGCCTGCCCGCCGCCCAAGACCAAAGAGGTGGTGAGGCGGTTCTTGGGGCTGGCGGGCTACTATAGGCGGTTTATCCCCGCCTTTGCGGCGCTGACCAGCCCCTTGACCGACCTCACCCGGAAGGGTGCCTCAGATCCGGTCCGGTGGACGGGGCAGTGCCGGTTGGCGTTTGAGGCGGTTAAACAGGCCCTCTGTGGGGAGCCGCTTCTACATACTCCTAACTTCTCTCTCCCTTTTGTCTTGCAGACCGACGTGTCGGACAGAGGGCTGGGGGCCGTTTTGTCCAAGCAGGTGGGGGGAGTCGACCGTCCCGTGCTCTACATCAGCAGGAAACTCTCCGAGCGGGAGGCCAGGTACAGCACGGTGGAGAAGGAGTGACTGGCCATCCGCTGGACGGTCGACTCCCTGCGGTACTACCTCCTGGGGCGCCAGTTCACCCTCTGTTCGGACCACGCTCCGCTCCAATGGCTCCACCGCATGAAGGATACCAACGCCGGATCACCCGGTGGTATCTGGCTATGCAGCCCTTTAATTTCAAGGTGGTCCATAGGCCGGGGACGCAGATGGTCGTGGCGGACTTCCTCTCCCGCTCCGAGGGGCGGGGGGGGGAGTGGGCTAGGCCGGTGGCTCCCCGGCCTAAGTCGGGCGGTGGGGGTATGTGGGGCAGGGGCGTGGTTTAGCGCGGCTGCAGAGGGGGAGAACGAAGGGCAGCTCAGGGAACAGGTGCGGGCAATCGGGGTGAACGAGCTGCACCTGTGGCTGGGTGTGTGTGTGTGTGTGTGTGGGGGGGGGTGTATGGGTGAATAAAAAGGCCGCAGTGGCGGCAGAGCGGGAGGGGAGCTGAAGCAGGGAGTGGCGTCCAGGCTGTCTGATATGATAAATAAAACCTGTGAAACAACCATCCTCTCCTGTGATCTGTACAACGCGGTCAGAGACTGCACCCGGAGCAAGAATCCTGTTACACTCACATTCATTGTGTGTATGCTTCAAGTTTAACAAACACGTTGTTCCATTTCAACCTTCCTGCAGTGTTAGGTACTGCCCTGAGGAGGTCGTGCAGGATTCATAGAACTGCAGTTACATCAGTAACTCATTTTTCCTTGCTCATAAAACCTTTGCAATCTTTTTTCACTGCCTTTGCTGGCTCATTGCTACATTCCTTCTGCATTGCCGCCACTTATTGATAAGTGAAACAATTGGTAACAGTCCTTGTGCACGATACAGACAAAAACAAGGGCCAACATATACAACTTATTGTTTTTCCACTTCCACTTTAACTTCTGTCAGTATTTCAACTATTTGTAATGTTTCAGCACCTCCTGCACACCTGTTTCACATTAAAAGTCTTAAAAGTAATTTCCAGGTAGAATAAACCAACAGAGGATTGAGTTCCATTAACGGCAGCCTAAAAGCAATAAACAAAAACGAGCAATGCGGAAGCTCTTGGAAGTAATGAGTGCATATTGGATGTCAGAAAAGACAAAGGGAGAACAGCAGTGGACTCGGAGTCCTTCTTGTACAGGCAATTCCACAGCCTTTCATTTTTTACCCACCTTTATTTGTATTTCAGGCCTAACAGTCAAACACTATTTCAGGTCAGATATGTCCATAACACCTCTTTAACACTTCACTTTGAACATGAACACATTCGTCTGTGGTCTCGTCTAATTTACATTCCCTCCTCATGAGCTCCAGAATGATGCACTAATGGTGCATTAGACTCTCAGTAAGTCAGAGGCACTTCAATACCTTTGCATGTAAACAATTGATAGCTCACAATACGGATGCAATTACCATTCACTTTGAGAGATTCTACAAGCTATAATCTGGTTAGGGAGTTGGTTATCTTCTTCTGGTTCTTATGCATTCAGTGTTTTGTAACTCTGTTACGTTGTTCATTCTGTACACATGACACCTATTATACTTTTGTTCATCCTGATAGAGGGATCCTCCTCTGTTGCTCCCCTGAGTTTTTCCTGATCCGATGCGAGGTCCCAGGACAGAGGATGTTGTATATGTACAAAATATATTTAGATGAATTCTATTTTTATTGATGCACTGACTCAATGATAGGCTGCGTGTAATGGGGTCTGGACTAAGACATTGCTGAGGATTCTGGGGTTAGTTCAATTCAATTCAATTTATTTTGTATAGCCAAAAATCTCAAATAGATTGCCTCAGAGGGCTTTACAATCTGTACACAAATGACATCCTCTGTGCCGGGATCTCACATAGGTTCAGGACCCCACAACACACACACAAAAAACCTTAAACTGTTGGGTTTTCTAAGGAGCAATATGAGCTGAGGTGGTCCCACTGGGGGTTTTAAAGACATAACTAGAGGAGGTTTGAGGGCAGTGTATGATCGAGTGTGTCTTTACCTTCAGGCAAAGTGGTGAGCTGGTTCCTCCTCAGGTTCAAGTCTCTCAGACACTCGAGCTGGCCGAGTTCTGCTGGCAAACCCTGCAGCTCGTTACAGCTTACATCCTGGGAGGAGGAGGAAGGGAGGGAGGGAGGGAGAGAGACCTGATGTTGCTGATGGAGTTCAGAAAAGAAAAGACAGTGTTGATGAGAGACAGTAACCTGTGTGTGAGTGTGTGCATCCTACCAGCTGTCGGAGGTGTGTGAGGGCGTATATGGAGGCGGGCAGTGAACACAGCTTGTTGTTGCTGACTATGAGCACTCGCAGGAGGGGAAGCTGAAACACAGACGAGGGCAAACTGGACAGAAGATTACGACTGTGGAGACAAGAGCACAAAGTCATGTCATTCACGAGCACCAATCAGGATTCATTCTTTTTCAAAGAGATATTTTCTCACAGAGCAGCCACATCTAGTCTTTGTTATTGTGCAGTTTAATGCGCTTTAATCCAACACTTTTGCTGCCTGTATGACCAGCCACCTAGAGGACTTGTCTCCTAGCAACAGTGAAACGATAGTGCGGAGGAGCTGTTGTAAGACAGATGGGACAGGGTTCATGCTTCCTCTCTTCATCTCCACATATACAAACACTGAGGTTCAGAGGCAGTTCTGGTGCATTTGTGCCTGCAAACTGTCAAGTGAAACTTTTAAAGGATAACCACATTGCAGTACACCTTGGGATTGACCTTGGGAGTTTTTACACTTTTTGTTTTACAACTTCACGGTTAAACTTTTACCTATATTTGGGATGCACTAATTTTCAGCTTTTCCAAATAAAGTATACAGCCTGCATTAGTCATTCCCAACCTCCTGCTACAGAACAGGAACCCGGTCTACAGGGACGTGACTAAACAATAGAATTCAGCTAAATAATAAATACCAAAAATGTATAAGCTATGATTGGTTCTTTTTGTGTAAGTTACTCTTAACTAGGGTGTGTTGCATTTGTCCTCATAATACATAATACCTCATAATGCCCCACAAGCGCTGATATAAATTATGTTTAGGGTGTGATACTGCTAGATTGGGTGTGTCCGGGTCTTTTTTAGGAACTGTAACTACAAACACAACAATAGCATGAGAGGGAACAGGCCCGGCCCGTGATCATGGTGCTGAGTTACCTGAGGTTGAGGTAGGTGAGGGCCTGAAGGTTGTCCAAGCTGGACGACAGTGAACGCATCCCATTGTGGTAAAGGCTCAGCGTCTCCAGAGAGATGAACTGACAAAGCTCCTCCGGCAGCTCACACAGGCGGTTCTTCGACAGATCTGACGAGACAACAGGACCAAACATTAGACCGGCCCATCGGCGTCTCTCCAGTGTTCATACCGATACCACACAGTTTGTACTAATACCACACAGCAGAAGAGAGACGTGTGCTCGTGGAAACCAATGACCGGAAAATAATGATATTCAAAGATTCCAGCTCACACAGATTTATGGAGATGGTAATTACCAGAGCTTCTGAAAATGATTATTTTGGGCCAGATTTTTGCAATATTACCATTTGATATTCAAAGTTTTTGTGATTTCTGGAGCAAAATTTTGGAAACAAGTCAGGGTGAGGCTGGAGTGCTCCAGCAGTCTGACGCACACTTCCCCACGCCGGCCTATCTGGGAGCTGTCGTGTCATTCACCTCTCTCCCCTCATGTTTCCTGTCACTGTCAACTGTCAACGAACTGGCAATATGCCATAACAAATATTCCCATGACCCCACTTGACAGCATCGTTTGTTACAGTCGTCTCGTCCCTGACATGTAATGCAAGCTTTCTGAGGCCACTTCGTAGCCCCCAACCCCAAACTGAAATCGTAACCCAGGTGACAGCGATTACGTTCTTTTACTTTAGTTTTACATTCTATGCGTCTACTACCCGAACATGAGACTCTCGTTGGGAGAATTATTTCACTTTCTCCCCCCCTAATGTGTAAATGTTATATTTGAGTCTTGTTTCCTGTTAGGATCCCTGGCTGCTCCTTGTGTGTGCTTCCCTGTTTGTTACCCTCCTGTCTATTTTGTTTGTGGTCCATGTGCTGATGTTTTGTTGTGCCAGCCTACAGCTTTCACCCCTGGTTGCCGCCCACTGCCACGCCCTCTCGTTTGGCCCAGCTGAGGCTCGTTCTGGTGATCACTGCCAGCTGTCTTAAGCTCCAAGGCTTCCCAGTCTGGTTCCTACATGCAAGTTGGAACACCTTGTTCGTGGAAAAGAGCTCAGCTCTGTTGAGTTGCCCTCCCGACTCCAGCAAGGAAGGGGAGAGACTTTGTTTCTATTGGACAATTCAGGTCATTGTTTTGTTTGTTTGGTTACTTCTCCGTTTTTCCATAAAATGGTGCCAATTTGCAGACTGCAATGCCTACTGTACAACAGAGATATCTTTGTTCTATTTTATGTGATGACTTTATCTTGTGTTCATGTTTTTGTAGTTATATTTTCCAGGGTGAGACGAAAGATAATTTTCTGGCCTCGGCTACACAATGAATTCTATTCTACTCGATTCTCATTCGTGATTTGGTGAATGCAATGCACTTTCTAACAGAGCTGGAACGAACTGTTAAATTCACTGTGACTTTAGTAAAAATGTCAGACAAAGTGATTTGGAGGTTTAATTTCTGCCATTTTATTTTGTTCATCATTATTTGATTCATCAAGAAGACTACTGATCAATGCTCTGATGGTTGTTGTCATCCTCATAACAATGATTCACATGCTCCCTAAGCCACGCCCACTTTTGAACAATCGAATCCATGCATTTTCATCAAATATAAAATTCCTATATTGCATTTCATCAGTTTGCTGAAGAAAAAGAGGTTCCAACTGTCATAAGGATTACAATGTTCTCAATCTGGTTGATTTTTAACATCTCTACTTTCTGTCCCGTTATTTTCTTTCCTCTCTGCCTCAACAATCTTCTACCTTCCTCCTCCCAAACCTCCCCCTATCCTGATGACACAATTACGGAGCGTGCTCAGTATTGACCCGTCATCAACATATCCTCCTCTCTGTATCACTTAAACTCTACTTCACGCCTCGTGAGCACGCTGCAGCAGACACAATGACGTGTCAATAGCTCGTCTATGGAGCTGCAGATTCCATAAAGCCTCGTTAGCACTGAGCACTCACTGGCAGCGGGACGAGACAGAAGTCTGTCGATGGCAGACAGCCCGATGGCTGTTTATTGATTGCTGTTGGCTGCAGGAGGAGGCGCTTCCTCTCATTGTTGGAGTGCGCATATGGGGGCTTTTATTTTGGAAGACTGAAGCTGACAAATTCACAGAGAAAGAAATCTATGAGTTTTGTCATCATACAGTTAGATGGGCTGATAACTATGGGTCACGGTTCCTGAAAAGACATTCCAGAGACTGCAGGTTCATCATATAGATATGTATTGTACAGTTGAGTGAGCCATAGCATTATGACCCGTGTTTAAGTTTCCTGTTAACTTCATTTTAAATGTCTTTTCTTTGTGGCTATGATATGTATTTACAAGATTTACACAGGATTCAGAAAGTTTCATCAACATTTGAATGGGTATTCTTCACCATTTCCTTTTTATCAAATCTTTTTATTGCTTTTTGCAAATTTTTTGCAGGAATAGAATTCTTGGCATTCTAATAAAAAAAAAAAAAAGAATCCAAAAAAGAAATTAGCAGATTATTAAATTATAATTACCAGGTTTTGTTCAAAACTAAAGAAATAAAGAAACCAGACCAAGTGTTCACATGGCCTAATAAGACGTGTGTGTGTGTGTGTGTGTGTGTGTGTGTGTGTGTGTGTGTGTGTGTGTGTGTGTGTGTGTGTGTGTGTGTGTGTGTGTGTGTGTGAGAGAAACGTGAGCGGCTGAATGCCTTACAGTAGCCCTAAAGCCGTCTCCACTGTCCCATAGCTGGAGGGGAGCCGTCTGAACAATAGATGGGGGTGGAAGTAGAGAGTGTGTGCGTGTGTCTGTCTGTCCTGGGGGATGGAGATGTTATTTCTCGAGCAAAAGCAAGCCAGATATATGGGCCCTCCAGTTTGGTTTGAAAATAGTTAGTTTGGATGGAACTTATTTCTCCTGTAAAAATATTTGCTGCACAAAACATGCACGCGCACATTTCTAATCCTATGAGAACCTTGCAAAGTCTTCAGTCATTCCCTCACCTTAACCAGAAATCCTAAACATATTCCAGCTCTTATCTTACCCATAAGTAACAGAACTCGTGGCCCATATTTGGTCTTATGACACACACACACACACACACACACACACACACACACACACACACACACACACACACACACACACACACACACACACACACACACACACACACACACACACACACACACACACACACACACACACACACACACACACACACACACACACACACACACACACACACACACACTTACACTTTTAACCCAGGACGCATTTCTGCTTGAACGACCTGGTAGCCGTAACAAAGCTAGACCGACACTACGAGCTTTATGCTGTGGAATGGGCCGCCATGAGACAGCAGCATGAACAGGTGAAGAGCTGACTCACACAGGCCCTTCACAACTGGCGTCATAGTGAGGAACCATATGCAATACCTTTGTCTTCTACGGCTTTGTTACCTCACCTCGGGTACGCTTCAGAGCCTGCTTTGGTTTGTCATAATCAAAGCAGGCAGGGACATGCAAATATACAGGCTGAATCTATGGCCAGTTAAATGAGCGATGATGTGAGAGATTTCCAAAAACTTGACTATTATTCAACAAATAAGGGCGATGGAAAACCGTCAGATGGGATCGAACCTTCAGGAAAAAAAAGAGAATTGTTGCTAAATAAAAAAGCATGAACCAATGGCCTGTGCGCACATTTCACTGTGTACTGGTTGGATGTACACTCTCTGGCCGCTAATAGAAAACACCTGCTATGGGATCACTGATGTTGCAACATGCTTCAAGTAGCAGAGCAGCAGTCTGTTGTTGGGCCTGCATGCAGCGCTGAGTTTAAAAGGCCACGCCCACATGCAGTCAAACCAGCTGCACCTAAATGGTTCAGCTTACACTTTTGAAAGTGAACAATTTATGATAAATTACCTAAATATGTTTTACTTACACAACTCAGCCTCTTTTAAAGATTACATGTAATATAGCTTTAGAATCAAATTTGAGATATATATATATAAAATTTGATTATATATGTTCAGCGTCATGAAGAGCAGCTTGAGCCTGAATATAAACGTGTACATCTCAATGACAATGAAGACCATGCGATACAGGAAAAAGCAAGTGGATGAACCGTGTCATTGTAGAGTTTTAAAAACAGGAACATGGAACGGATTCCACTGCAGATGGAACTGCCTCTTTTTTAACCTTAAATGTGCAACCTTTCCAAACTGTGAAACAAAGTGAAGGTAACTTCCAGGAAAAGTCTCCCCCACTCACGACCTGACGATTACTTTCAACAACTGTCTTGGCCCCGACCCCGACTGCCAGGATCCTCGGTGTGACCCTTGACAGTCAACTCTCCCTGACTGCCAACATTACCGCAACAACTCGTTCCTGTAGGTACATGCTGTACAACATCAGGTGAATACGTCCACTTCTCACCCAGAAGGCGGCACAGGTTCTCGTCCAGGCTCTGGTCATCTCGTGTCTAGACTACTGTAACTCCCTCCTGGCGGGTCTACCTGCTGGTGCCATCCGACCTTTGCAGCTCATCCAGAATGCAGCAGCTCGACTGGTCTTTAACCTCCCAAAATTCACCCACACTGCTCCGCTCCTCCGCGACCTTCACTGGTTACCGGTGACCGCTCGCATCCGCTTCAAAACACTGGTACTGGCGTACCGTGCTACGAACAGATCTGGTCCAGTCTACATCCAGGACATGGTAAAACCTTACACCCCAACTCGTGCGCTCCGCTCAGCTTCTGCCAATCGCCTTGTAGCTCCGTCACTGCGAGCTAAACACTCCACAAAGTCTCGACTGTTCTCTGTCCTGGCTCCTCGATGGTGGAATGAGCTCCCCATTGACATCAGAACAGCAGAAAGTCTCTACATCTTCCGTCGCAAACTAAAAACACATCTTTTCCGACTATACCTTGAATAAAGAAAGTAGCACTATAGTAGCACTGAAATGGCTCTTACTGATAGCACTTTGTAGTCGAACTTTTTGACGAAATTGTACCTTCTTGATTCTTGTTGTTCTGATTCTTGTATGTAACCGTAGAATGCACTTATTGTAAGTCGCTTTGGATAAAAGCGTCAGCTAAATGAAATGTAATGTAAAAGGTGTATTGAGAGCAGCGCATACAGCCTTAAAAAGTGTTGCAGGATTTCAAAAGATCAGCGGAGCGAGCAGGATTGGCCTGTCAGAGCACGGCACTGTGTCTAATTACAGGTCAGCATGGGATGGAGGAGGATCCACTTCAGTCACTTACGTCACTGCTGACCCACTGACCTCTACATCTACACACGGGTAAGTAGGACTTTAGCAAAGTCTCTTAACACTTGAGGAAAACCCTGTTAAAACCCGTTGGACAATTCGGTGTAAAAACAAAAGAAACACAACAAAAGCCGTCTCATATTCCAGATTGTGTTGCATAAGCTGGGGCCTCCCTCAGTTCAACACTGACACAATCAGTCTTCAGCCTGCTGCTCCAAAGTCTCACTTCCTTCTGCACCCGAGACTACACGTGTACAGTTTCACAAGTTTGAGGATTCTCTGCGTACTTATTCTTCCTGTTGGACATCATGTAGACCGACTGTTCCGCACAATAACACAGATCCTATTCTATAAAAGAAAGCATCACAAACCGCACAAAACGCACAAACCTGCTGTGTGCTGTCGAGATGATTAACACACTAATATGTCTGCAAATCGTATTACTTTCCTTTGCTTTCATGTCACGAGACTGCTCCTGTGAGCGGCGGCGCCATCAGAAGTCTTCCTGTCTCTACGCGTCTCTGGAGGCCGAAACAGACGCTCAACTGATCAACTCCTTGTTGCCATGGGGTCGCTTGTGATTGGGTGTGGTTCAGTGCATCAACAAACACACATTGCATCACTGACACATCGCGGTGCTAATTGAGACGCGCTAATGATCGACTCTGTGCTCACACATCTGTGTCATTGGGAAACAAACAAAATGTCTGCATTCAGCAGACAGTGCTCGGCGCTGCTCCCCATCTCGCTCATAAGAATGAGTCTGCTTTTAGAAAGCCCATCAGGCTTTATGGGTCTGAGCAGTCCTTTAATATTGGCACATAGCAACGCCAGTCCCATGTGGACCTAAATGACACAGCTGCACAATCAAAGCTACAACCTGACAAAGAGAGAAATCAAAGAAATGAACCCCAGAGGCTCGGCATAGTCAAATAATGATATAGTGTACATAGCAGGAGAAGATATGCAGTGTTGTGGCTCAGTGGTTAGCAAGTCGGTCTTTCAATCAGAAGGTCGGTGGTTCGATCCCCGGCTCCGGCAGTCTGCGTCGTTGTGTCCTTGAGCAAGATACTTAACCCTAATTGCTCACCGTTGCTGTGTCTACGGTCTACTGTATATCATGTAAGTCGCTTTGGATAAAAGCGTCAGCTAAATGAAATGTAATGTAATGTAATGTAATGTAAATATGGTCTGGGACCCCAGACGAGAGAGAAGACGTATCACTCTGGAGATGTTGGGACTACACTCAGTCAGTAGAGAGTCAGAGAGATCTTTAACCCCACAACAGCCGCATCGTGTTCAGAGGTTGGCTCCAGCTAAAGATGAGAAGCTGCAACCTGAACGTTGGTACGCTGCTCCTTGCGGATAAGAATGAGGGGAAACAGGTACCATCACATACGCTCACACTAAAAGGACCACGGCTTTGCAACAGTGCTCAAGCTCTCTTTTTTTATTGCAAGCCTAAAAACAACAAAAAATTAAAAAAATTAAAAAAAAGGTAGGGCTGTTGCGGTGTGAGTGGTGAAATACTTTGGGATGTTCCCGTCTGTCTCTTTTGTGTTTTCCTGGTTACCCAAGAAATGCCATGAGAAACAAGAGGGTATCAGGTTTCTGAATGCCTCACCTGCTTCAGGCTCGGGACCGACTTCTGAGGAGCCTTACGACAGCATTAACTGTCTGTATTTTTCCATGAAAGACCAAGGTAAAAAGAAAAAAAGTGACAAAGCGTGGGTGGTTTATGTGGTTTATGTTACATGTGAGCATTTGATGAAGATCTAACCAGAACTGGTGGAAGACAAAGGAAAGCAAACCCATGCTGCTAAACTCGTGCTTTTCTCCCCCCTGGTATTCAGAGAAGACAACCTCTCCTAACACCCCAAACCACGGGGAGCTGCTCAAAGCTCGTAGCTAGAACGTGTTCGCACTCGCAGATTCAAGCTCTCACTCTTCTGGGATTTACCAAATAAAGACGTTTGAAAATGTCCTGATTTGGGTGCGTTTGACTGAGTTCATGAGGTGCACCTCTATCTATCTTAACAAACTGTGGGGTGATGATGAATTTCAAAAGCGTCAGCGTGAAAGTGTATTCCATGTCACACTCGGCGTGACTCTGAAGGAATGGGGGCCACGGGCCTCCTTGTGTGCACAGAGGCAAAACGAGACTCCCATCCAGTTCTAAAGAAGGGGGTGAGCTTCAGAGGGAGGGATGGGGTGAATGAGTAACGAGCAGATAATACCAGCAGGAGGGCATGGACAATGGAGCGCAAACAACACAAAGAGGCTGACCGAAAGGATGCCAAGACAACCAAACCCCCGAGAGCAGTGACTCAACAAAAAGGAGAGCTCTTCCCTGGTTTATATCCACGAGGCTGAAGGGGCTGCTGGGAAAATACCTGTCTCTGTAAAGCCACAAAGAACTGAGTCACGAGGAGAGTGCTGAGCCCTCAGACGCAGCCTGTCCAATATATTCTGTGATAGGGAACATTTTTAAGGTTTAAAACAGGGATGCACCGATTCCACACTAATACCAAGCTGATGCTGGCTAAAACAGCTGGATCGGGTATTTGTGATAATGGGGCCAGAGTATTACACTCATTCAATGTTATATATTCTGAAGATTTTATACCTAGTTGGACCGGATTGGTACTCATTTTTGGTTGAAAGGAAAGAAGCTCATACACTGTGCGTTAAAATACCCTTTACAGCCACCATCTGTGTTCTGGTAGGACAAGCAGCTTATGGTGGCTAACATTAGTTCATGTTACATATTGTGTCCACTTTAGCTCATCACGCGTCTTAGTCACTGCTAAGTCCTGCTGTGTGTTGACCAGCTGGTTAGTCTGCTGTGTGATCGACGCAACAATACAAACGTGTTTGAAATCAGCGTCTTTCCCTTACCTGCCACACCTCAACAATACCCCGGCTTGTGTCAAAAGCTGGAGAAGGACTTCAGCCCGCAATGCGGTCTGATGCTGTTTGGGTTTATTTCACAGTGTTACCAATGACAACACAACTCTGTGTGTGCTGTAAGACAGGATGTGGCGGTGTGTGTGTGTGTGTGTGTGTGTGTGTGTGTGTGTGTGTGTGTGTGTGTGTGTGTGTGTGTGTTGCATGACAAAGCCTGAGTGAGAGAACAAGTGATGGAGATGTAGCTGCTGCTGGATACTTTGAGAGTTTGCTGGAGGAAGTCGTCACTGTGTATTATCACTTGCAGATTGTCCCAATAGATCAGAGGAAATATTTGGTGAAATGCACCTGTTTACGAGCCTTGACCAGACAATCAATGTCAGCTCAACGCAGAGGTTGATTCTTCATGCAAACATTCTGCAACAGATTCAAAACATTCAAAATGTAACGTTCCATAGCTCATCTACCAACTCATGACTAAAGATGATAGAATAAATGTATGTGGCCTGAACGCCTGATGAGTCTTCAAGGTACCTCCCACAAACTATTCAACACCTTCAGATCTCTGCTGGTTCACACATTGTCTAGTCCCAGCAGGTCAAATGAGTCGAGATGTATTCAGGATTCATTTCCTCAACAGATGATAGGGAGTAACCCTCCTTTTCTGATGAACTGTACTTTGCAAATCAAGTCAGATCTGATTCCCTCGCCTCCTTCCTCCTACATGACTCCTCTTCCCTTCCATCTTTCACGCTTACTTCTCTCCAGTCCTCCTCCTCCTCAAAGCTCAGCGTGTTCATGCAAAAGGTGAAACCCACTCAGAACTCCTGACGAGACCAAACATGTACACAGAAAACAAGAAAAACATTGAATAACTAGTCATTTATGGTTGCATTGGGCACGAATAAAGTAATAAGTTGAAATATCACTGTAAGCTAACAGCTAGCAACATGTAGCCCTTTGCCAGGAATTACAGCTTTGTAATTTACAAAACACACTGAAGGTGAAGGGATAGTGAGTCAGTTCTCCATCTCTGAGCGGAGTGAAAGGTGAGAAACAGACAAACACAGTCAGCAGATGGTACAAGTGAAAAAGTGTTCAAATCGTCATGGCAACGGCTATGCATGCACACTGCTGAGGTGTCAAATCCAGTTACAGTATACATGTGAGATGAATTAGTTTAGGTACAACATTGAAATGGGAACCATTAGTTAGGTTATAGTTACAGAGCAGCAGGGTTCTCTGTGAGATACACGGGGGCCATATTGTTACTTCCATTTAAGTAGGAGAGGGCACCAAACACACATCATGACAAAAGGCCAAACTACACAAAAACCTCTGGAACAAGATACAAATATTAAAAGAAGTCATCTCTCATGACACAGTGAGCTCTTCCAGAGTTCAGGGGTCACGCTACCAAGGGCTGGGTTGGTTTGAGAGACACTGATGACCTAAGACACTGTAGAGTTTGGTTTTAACAGATCAGCACCGTACTTTGTGGCTTTCACTGAGTTAAAAGAAAAAAATAATTCAACATCAGAGTGTCAGAGAACGAAGCAAATATTTTTTTACCACGATAAATACTTCAAGGTTAATGCTTTTTTGATGGTTTTTAAAAGATCTGGTTTTTGGAGGTTCTGCAGTGCTCCTACTTCCCACATCCATACTAAATAATAATAATAATAATAATAATAATAATAATAATAATAATAAATACATGCATCCTATATTATTTTTAAAAAGGTCATAGAAATTAAATTATATTTGTAATATTTGGCCAGCATGTATTGTAATCTAAAAGATCTGAATTTGTGTAGTGAATACTATTATTATTACTACTGATTAGTACTAGTGCCCCTTCATTCAGCTTCCACACACAATGTAGGGTAATGAACATGCATTCAACTTTCATACGACCCATTTAGCCAGACTACCTTCACGGGTTATTCCCTGGTCATCACAGTTCCCCCAAGTCTGCTCCCCACACATCGCTCCATTATACCTCAACTTGTACTAATCATTCACATCTTTCACTTCATTCAAATGAGTGCCGGGACTTTATTTGGTCTGTTACAGCAACATCCTCCATCCTCTGAGTCCGAGAGGAGCAGACTGTATTCACAGTACAGTAATCTAATGAGCGCTCTGAAGTAACTAAGTACATGCAGACTTTGCCATTTCAACCCCTCCGAGGCCTCGTGCCTCCTCTATCGGGCACCCGCTCTGTGAATCGGCCATCTGGACACCAAACACTGAGGGACTTAATGGAACTGCTGGGTTACATAAGACCGGCAGGGCCTGGCCTTTCATTATTCACCAGGCAGTCCACTCCAGACCATGGGATTATTCACACACACACACACACACACACACACACACACACACACACACACACACACACACACACACACACACACACACACACACACACACACACACACACACACACACACACACACACACACACACACACACACACACACACACACACACACACACACACACACACACACACACACACACACACACACACACACACACACACACACACACACACACACACACACACACACACACACACACACACACACACACACACACACACACACACACACACACACACACACACACACACACACACACACACAGCCAGGAGAAATGGGACTGAGGCCCATTAACTAATGGCTGCCTGCTGAGCCTGGAGCACACGGTAGCCACGCCAGATTAAAGGAAATAAAGGACGTGGAGCCCATTCACCCAACCATGTCCTGGTTTCAGACCCAGCCTGGGACCTTCGGTGTGGGTCAGCTGACCCCCAGCCTCTCTATCATCATGTCCGTCTATGAACTGTCAAAAGTTTAAAACAAGAGTGTGCCGCCCGGCTGGATTCCCTCACACATTGACCTGCATCCAGACATACTCACTTTACCACCACATGTGGATTGATCCGCTGCTGAGAATAGTCCCAACGAATGCATTATTTTGTCCGCTTTGTGTAACGCGTGTTAAACGCCATTAGCCATGCTACGACATGCTGCTTTAATGGTGCCAACAGCTCCGTATGTACAGGCCAGTGTTGTAGGTCACGTGGTCCTGGCCTTGCAAGTGGTTCCCCTGCTAGTAGCAGAGATAGAGAAGAAGCTAGCTTGTATCGCAACACGGAGCATCTACACATGTAACTACGGTTCACTGAATTCTGGATGTTTATTCTTCCCAGGTTTTATCTCCCCGTTTTATTAGCAGGCCTAGCCCCTCTGGGAAATTGGGACGAGCAAACAATGACTCCCAGTGGCGAACTAATCTAACAGATTACAGCTCACTGCTTTCGAGGGAGATATTGAATGACGATATAGCTTTAAGAAACACAAGAATTAAATTATCGTTCCAAAAACAAACAGCTGAAGAGGGAGACACAAGTAGATATAAGTATCTATGGACCGGAGACGCAAATGTTGCAACAGCCATGAGAGTGCTTGTGTCATAAGCGCTGTGTTACACAAACTGAACCATTTCTTTTCCTTGTAACTGCCATGCCTGGCCGTATTCTATTGGATGGAGTTTTAAGACTGGACCGAAGATTTGTGGTGCCTCCATCTTTAGACTTGTTTATTGCACAGCTAAAAATAAAAAGTAAATCACTTCGGTGGCTCCCCTTTTTTGTTGAGTCGAAAATCAAAGAATCTGAAAAAAGCTGCATTTTCATTATTTTTGCTTACAAAAACATCTCCTGCTGGAGTTAGGGCTACATGGGTAATAACGGATGCACGTGGCATGTTGTTGTTCTTACGCACTACAACCAAACGGTGAAGCACCGAGAAAGCAAAAAAAAAAAACTAGTACAAAATTCACCGGCGAAAAGCTGAACATTACAATAACCATCATCATGACCACGGCGTTGAATAATAATCTTGTCATATTGCTCATTCTGTGAATGCTGCTCACATCCAACATGCTAGCCAGCTCATGACTCGCAAGAAACAACTGCTATGGCAACCGTGGAGCAGCTTCTGGCCCATGCTCGCTCCTCCACACACATCCAGACCGGGCCTTGTATGGCCCAGTGCATGTTTGTTGGCAGACTGGTGGCGTTGTCCTCAGCCTTCTCTCTGGTTACCTCCCATGGGACTGAGGAGGGCTTCCCCTCCCCACCAGCTGCTGTGCTCTGAGAGAGAAAGAGCTTTCAGACGGAGAGAGGAATGCTCAGACATGACGCTCAACATACTGTAAATTAAAGCGTATTGCAGCCTCATTTAGAGGGACCGGTCCCGGTTATTGCAACAAAGCATGAAGACGTCCATGCGACGTGGGTTTCCCCATGAATATCTTTTTAGAGGAAATAGATCCCTCCGGCATTCTGTTTTCTGTGACATTTATGAACTGGATGGGAACATGTTGGCTGACGAAGTGTGGAGCAATCAGAAAGTACTCAGAGACGAAGACAGACAAAGCAGAAGTGAAGGCTGAGCGAGCAGGCAGCCCACATCCGCAGCCGAGAGGAAATAGAACACACACACACACACACACACACACACACACACACACACACACACACACGATGTAAACAAGCGAAAGAAGGCAACAGTCTCATGCACAGTGTGCACATACCAGGGCTTGTCCAACCCGACCATTAACTGACACCAGTGTAGTTGTGTAGTTTCTAGCAGCCTATCCAGAGCGCTTTTTAGCAACAGACTTAAAACCAGGCCATAGTTTGGGGGTGGGGGGCACTGCACAGGTCACTACAGTGTCTTCAGTTTATCATATGGTAATACTGTGAACCATAGAAATGATTTGAATTTAAATGAATTGTGTGGAATGTAGATAAGATGAAAATGCATTTCCTTTAACACAGCTAGTCTCTAACTTGGTTTCAAAACGTTACAGATTACTCGAACATTAGAGAAGAAAGACGGAAAACAAGACTGGAGGGCCCATATGACACACAGCGGAGCAGACCGATGCAGTTTCAGACCGACACAGTTGTCAATTTAACGCACGGTGCAAGTAGCAAATGTGCTTGGTCTCAGAATGAGGCGTGCTTGGCACCACACGAGCCACATTGCTATCTTGAGGTAGCAGAAAGATTGCAACAAAATTGACATAAATGTACTTGCCGTGATAGCATGCCAACATGCTCATGTTGGCTGTGTATACATGTCGATGCTCAGCAGGTTTAATGTCTAATATGTTCACAATCGTCCTTCCTTCCTCTCCTTCTTTACTGTCTGGGGTTTTTTGAATGTCCTTGTCCTTTGGGTGGTTCCCTCACTGGTTCCATGTTGGGCCAATCAGTTCCTCCTGCTGCTAGATGCAGTGGTTAGTCCAGACCTCTCGTCTGGATTCTCCAGATTGTTAAATTACCGTAAAGACAAGCAGCTAGCTTGGATGCTAATTAGCACTAAACACCAAGTACAGATGAGGCTGATGGGAATGTTATTGGTTTTGCAGGTATTTGGTCATAAACCAAAGTATTGGAGGAATTGAAACGTTGACCTGATGATTGTGTGACAGTCAGAGGAGGATCAAGTTATGATAATTCATCCTGAAGTGGACTGACTGACTCACCAACATTGCCTTCCTAAGTACCAGGACGCTAGCATGGGCCAGACATCCCAAAACGTCCCAAGATAAAGTGTCCTCGAAAAAAAACGTAATAAGTCACAAAGGGGGATGAAGATGGAAATAGCATTTACTATCTACTAGCCATCTGCTAGCAGACCGTGCTGTCTCTTGGTATTATGCACCATGTTTCCGTTTGTTTGCACCAAAAAAAGCTCTTGTCTCCGCCACAACAGAACAACACATTTGCCATGAGACTTGAATCCATCGTAGCAGCTGAACACAGCTGGCGGCCTTCACAAGGAGCTGCACGTTTTCAAGAGCCACTTTTTTAAACTAGACTTGTACTGGAGTTCCACAGACTCAGCTGAAGCGGTCATTTATTAACTTTGTGGCCGTGCAACAACATTTTTCATGTTGTTGGTCCCGGCCGTTCTCCTTTAATAAAGGAAGAGCTCAATATGTAGTTTATTACTAAGAGGCTTGTGCCGATCCTAATCAGAGTTCTTTAATATTGAGGCTCTAGACCTTTATTTTTCTGGGCCTACATTTTAATAATAAAAAATATTTGAATCCATGGAGAGAAGAAGGAGTGTGGAGGAGGGCTAGACAAGAATTGGAATCCTTCCTTTACAGCTTTTTTTTTTATTAGCTCTAAGAGTCTCTGCTTGCATTCGCTTGTTGACGTATCATGAACCTGGCTCTTTCTTTTCTACGTTATTTTGTGTGCTGTACACTTCAATTACTCACAATGCATTTTTACAGCGGCCGCTCCCAGAGCAAATAAACAAAGAAACAGAGCTGGACTGGGCTCAAGATCTGTGAGGAATGAATATAAAGGGAGAAAGAGAAGAGTTCAAACCCCACCTACTTTCAATTCACACACCTGACCAATCACTGCTGAAGCTGTCAGATTGTTTTGGAAAGTCACCGAAAATGTGGGACACAGCCTCTCCCCCAATTCTGCTGTTGGACAGCTGGGTTCAGATGCTATTAGATTATCTGACGATACTTCTTTTGAAGCACACCGAGGCCTCAACAAATGCTTCCACGCATGTCGAGCATCACTTGAGGAGCCTCCTGAATCTGCAGCCGAAAAGCCATTAAAGCTCTCATTAATCATTTCCACTGCGGCTCATCGTTTTCCCACTTAGAAGAGAACAAAGCTCAGAAAACTGGAGGGATCCAAGCAAAAACAAAGAATGTCAAATATTGTATTGCAGGTCATTTGCAGTTGAATAGATTTCACAGATTTTAGCCAATCGATTAGTTATATTAGATAATATTAGTTAATATTAGGTAGGTAATAGTCAATTAGATGTTTAAGTCATATGACAAGCAAAAAAAAAAGCTTTTCCTTGGCAAATATGATAGTAAACTGAATTGTGTTATCCAAATTTTGACAAAAAACAAACTGGGGATTGTTTTCTGAAAGCTCTGATACATCAGACTGGCTCGATTTTCAATTTCATGAAAGTGCCTGAAAGCCAAACAAATATGAATGCCTCATACCAGCCAACGTCCCTCTGAACCGTATTTTATTAGTGCTACTGCACAATCCTCACAGTGGAACATGTCCTCTTTATGACAAAGCTTTTTGACTGATCATAAGAACTCTGTGACAATACAGAACCCCAACGTTACTGCACGAAGACGCTGAATGTCTGCCAGAGGTTTTGATTCTTCACTCGTCATTTTTGTAGGTCTGTTGTGAACAAAACATCATAGTACACTAGTAATGCTCTTTACTTCATTGCATAGATTATATTTGTTATTTTGCGCACATTTAGCATCACTAGACAAAATAAGAAATGGAATGAAAGTGTAGATATTTAAAGATGCTGAATATCAGGCCTCACTCCGCAGCTTCAATCCAGTAACACAAATATCACTGCTTCAAAACCCATACTTGAAAAACCTTACCATTGAAGCAGCAGCCCAAGGGTGTGTGTTCACTTGTGAGTCCACAAGGTGCACACCACATACAATAGCTGGGCTTTGTTCCCCTCCACCGCTCTGAGCTACCGGGAAACACTCTGGGGGAGGCGAGCCAAGTCTCCTTCTTTGTGTGTGTGTGTGTGTGTGTGTGTGTGTGTGTGTGTGTGTGTGTGTGTGTGTGTGTGTGTGTGTGTGTGTGTGTGTGTGTGTGTGTGTGTGTGTGTGTGTGTGTGTGTGTGTGTGAACCTTTGACCTTCCTGAGGGAAGCTGCTCCAGTGGGGAAGAAGGGGGCTGATGTTATCATAACACTGCTGGGCCTTCACAGCCTCATCGTATCCCAGTTCAACCATCATGTGTCTGTCTGTAATATCCTGCCCACTATGACTCCCTGTGGAAATAAAATGAGCACCGTCTTAATTTGTTTCTTATTTGTATTACTGACTGTTCAACCAAATTGTGGACATCTGAAGTGAACTTCTAATTGAATGACCTTGATTGTTGTGGCTGCTCTCAGATGAATTGTATTTAATTAACATGACCATGTGTACATGTCTGTAAGAGGTTGCTGCAGCTCAGGGCTGTAGTTCTCTGGCATGCACATCGATGATGTAGACAGTGTCACCATTATCCACGGACAACCAGTTTTCATCCAACAGGCTCAGACAGGCTGCCTGTGGAGCACTGAACACCCGAGAGGCAACATAAACAGTCGAGAGCTGGAAGGAGAACATTTAGATATATTTATCGAGAGAGGTTTTCCTCAGGAGACAGCTACAGAACTGGACACTGGATTTCATGCTGTTGCTTATGGCAACAATTACTTTATCGCAATGCAACTAAGAAGCAATAATATAAAATCCATGTTTTGCTGTGAAAAGGGATGTTCTACTATGATATGAAAATAACTGATCACATGAGCTGGACATCCTGTTTACACTTCATGTTTCCATGGATATGTGACACATGAGGCCCTGACGACACAGACCTGTGGCCCAGTGAGGATGCAAAGACGGCATCGTGAGGAGCAGCTCTAAACAAATATGATGTGTTCAACTCAAAAGGCATTAGGTTTGGGTGATATAGCTTTGTATCATACAATAGTAAACTGAAGATCTTTGGATTGGACAGAATCAGACAAAGCAACACATTTGAAGATGTCATCGTGGGCCTTAGGGAACCGTAACAGCCATTTCTCCAACATTTTATAAAACCAAACGATTCAGAATCTGATCAAGAAATGAATCAGAGGATGAATCAATATTTATAATAAGGGTGCAACGATTCTGAAACCGAGACTGAAGGCGCAACATAAGTCCTCTGTCGCGTGTCTGTGTACATTCATAGTCTGAACTGAACAGTGGTAATGAAATTAAATGAGTATACCAGCGCCCAAACTTCTTCATTTACTATAAAAACTACACCGGATACTTTTATCTTTATTTTCCAGTACGCTGACAAGGAGGCCGTGGATCAACATCAACTCATGCTCGTTTACTGCTGCATTAGCCTTCCAATGCTAGCTAGAACTGCCATTCTTCTTAATGAATACAGGTATGCCCACGTTGAGCCGTCTACTTCACTGCAGCTAAGATCTGGAGCCAGGTGACCGTCAGGGATGCTCCTCAACGTGGCGGGGATCAATTCATTGGTCAACATTACACATATTGTCCAGTCCCTGTAATATTCAGCAGCCTGGTTAGAAGCTCTTCCAAACTTTACATTTGGAGACATTACATATAGAGATGGTTAAGCCTCTCTCAGCTTTAGCCTCACTACTCCACCAATGGAAACACAAAGCATCAAAGATGCTACCTGCGCCCCAGTTGGACCAAGCACCACCAGGGCAACGTGACCTTCCTGGAGCTGATCCACTACCCAGCCTGCTCCTGGCTGATGTCCGCCCACAGGAGGTGGGACTGGATGAAATAGAACTCGGCTGGATCAGTAGATCAGACACTGTTGGGCCTACATCAAGCAGAGACATCAACAGAGCTTTTTGGTACTTCAGGCTAACCCCCAACAGCTTTTTAGGTAGAGCTTGATCTACTGCCATGCTCTTTGTCCCGTTCCAGCTCTCGCCCTCTCCCTGACTAGCAACCCTCAGTGTTGAGCTGTGTGTAAAGCAGGAGAAGAAGAAATCACATCAACACTAAAAGGACACTATGCTATTACTAAATATCAAACTGAATCCAGCTATCCCAAAACTTGATCACTATCTTCAGAAACACTATGTATGTTCCTAAAGAGCTTACGATGAGCTAGTAATGGGTCAGATTCCACACAAGACTCACACAGGTTAGCTGTATGTCTGCCCGGCATAACGAGCAGCTATCTCAGAGAAACTGATAGCGCCGCATTACTCATTCTAGACATTACCACAAAGACAGCCTAGGTGCTGCAAAAACATGTATTCAAGACTAAATGTCTACAATTGCGGCCTATAGACAAGCACAGCCCTAGAATTAGAGCAGAATGAATAACGGATGAGTCACGATGAGGCAGTGTGAATGTCAGCCACCGCCTGGTTCAATTTTCAGAGGTAAAGCCAAAGCTGAGCAAGAAGATGAACACATTCACTTTGGACATCTCTGGAATTCATGACTTTTGCTGTCTTTAAATTAAAATGATACTTCAGAATACAATGTCCAGTGAAAAGCCTGGGCTGACAGGAGCTGGTTCTTGTTGAATACCTTATTTCAATATGACATGATTATTACCATTATTTTGATAGTCAATTAGTCATTTTCAGTTTAAAAAAGTAAAAGATTTAATAAAATCAATAGAAATTCTAAATGTTAACGGAAATCGCTTCTTTCTAAATGTTGCCGGCCTCCACTCAGCAGTTATGCACGACCCATCAGACACTAGTGCCTTAGTTGGGACGTTTTATAAACAAACATACTACGGGATTCGTGTTGTCCTGTGGATTATTATGACAATTGCAATACATGATGGAGTTAGTGTTTCAATTTCGCCAGCTCGTAAATGTGTACACCAGAACAGCCAAACCAAAAAAATAAATCGACCCAAATCTCGTAGGTCAAGCTTCAATGTTGTGGATCCTACACTTCCCATAATTCATATCAAACAGCCATCATTCCACCCCACTTGCAAGATAAATTCACAAAGCCTCAAACTCCAGGTCATCAGTTTCTGACACAGGTTTCCCAGTTTCCCTAAGGACATCCCTATGACATCATTCAGGTTATTTTGTAAGACAAAGCTCCTCCGGAGCCGCAGAGGACGATAAACAGGCTGAGTAATACACACAATGAGTAAGCTGTATGGTGAGGCAGCTGTTGTCCCCTTTAAACCTCACGGAGAACAGTTCAGTTGTTCACTTTGAGAACAGTTCAGTTGTTCACTTTGAGAACAGCTCAGTTGTTCACTTTGAGAACAGTTCAGTTGTTCACTTTGAGAACAGTTCAGTTGTTCACTTTGAGAACAGTTCAGTTGTTCACTTTGAGAACAGTTCAGTTGTTCACTTTGAGAACAGTTCAGTTGTTCACTTTGAGAACAGTTCAGTTGTTCTTTCACTGACTTGCCAAGCTGCATCATTAGTTTATCACTGAACCTGCGCTTGGACAGACACAGCTATGGGATGTATTCATCACCTCCATAGTCATTAGGGTTGGGTTGCTCCAGTGGCAAGTGTCTGTGTCTGTGTCTGTGTGTGTGTGTGTGTGTGTGTGTGTGTGTGTGTGTCTGTGTCTGTGTCTGTGTCTGTGTGTGTGAGGCCTAATCTCATCCCACAGGGCCCGGACCTGGGTTGTTATGAGCAGATGGTCATAATTACCAAAGCACAGAACGCAGTAGCAGAGGATGGGGGGGAGGCCCTGCCGAGCCAGATTGATTTCAGCAACCTGGATGGGGTAATCCTCTTTCAACGAGGCGAGGCCAAGGTAGTTCCTTTAATCCTCACCTTTCTACAACGTCCTGCTCAGCCAATGAAGTGACGCGCGCACACACGCACGCCTGAAGGTTGCCATGTTGTTACACCGTACGGGCTCATCACTCAAAAACAGAACAATACGAAGAGACACCAAAACCGCTGTTCAGGCCAAAACAGTGCAACTGAGTCCAGCCCCACACGGCGTCTAAAGCTCTCGCGTTGCGTCCAAAACGCTTCAGCTGCGTCCAAGCCGAGGTGTTGAGGAAGAGGAGCTCGCGTCTTTTTGTGGGTTTTTTTCTCCTTTGAAGTTCACTACAACAAAATACGCCACGCTTCTTTTAAAAGCTGGAAAGTCATGCGGATTTGCTTAAAGAGAACAGTAAACAGTCCGTAAAAGAAGCCTCCACTCCACAGTGTCGGAGGTGGAAAAGTCTGCTGCGCACATGCTAACGGACACACTTTGGGTTAAAGACACTAACGGTATGGCCGCTGTGATACATCACATTCTGACTGACTTAAGAAAAGGCTGATGGGGCAGCCACGTGCCGAAGCAAGAGGGGGCTCGTGACGGTTTGAAAGAAGTCTTAACTCATCTTTTCCGAGGTGCACAGTTGTGACAGTCATGGGGACCAAACTAAAGTGCGGAGTTACTTGGGGGAGTATTGTGAAACGTGTCGGGCGGAGGGACGACGTGCCTCCTCTGCTAGAAGAAAGAAGCAGGTGGCGAGAAAACAAAAGGCGGTTCTCGGAGGAACCGCTAGCTCGCTGGCGCTGCTTTGGAAGTTAAAGGAAAGAGTGAAAAGGTAAACCTACCTGCATGCGTAATGTCGGACAAGTCGTAGTTCCTGGCGCTGCGGGGGAACTCCTTCAGCTTTCGGTTGGATAAGTTCAGAGCCCCGCTCGCGGCAGCCTCCTCGAGCGCCTTCTCAACGCTCCGGCTGGCCGCTACGGTGGCAGGCAGCTGGGCTCCATCCCCAGCAGCCATCAAACGCGCAGCTCTACCACCTCTTTTACTTTGTTGAGGGCGTCCGCTCCACTCTCATACCCCGAAGATTGGTATGAAATCCACAACTGGGTGCGCTTCTCGTAAACTTCTTTCAAAGTACAAAAGTAAATCCGAGAGAAATCAGTTGTGATTGTGTCTCACACAACGGGAGCTCTCGTTTCCACTAGTCAACGAGAGCGTTCAAGCTGTCAATCTTTCAGGAAGTTACGTCAAGCTGGCAAACTTACGGGAACCCTGTGGCTGTCCTTCAAAATAAAAGTGCAAAACCTCAAAAGAGCGTCACTGTTTTGATCACACTATTCTGAAACATTGACTACAGCTCTGTACATCGCCATCTCATAGGTAGAGCCGATGAAACACATGTTTGTTTGTTTTGTTAGAGAGTACAACTGAATTTAACATATTGTGACCCAGTACCTAAAATCAAGTTTGACTTACTTGTTATTGTAGACACACGTTTTTAAAATGGTATCATATATTTAATGGCAGTGATGCATAAAGCAGATTTGAGACTTGTTAAGCTGTTAAAATACAACGTGCAGGTAGGAAGAGGGAACTCCTTCTATGTGATGTCTTGTGATGTAATAAAAAACAGTTTTTGTTGGGTCAGTGTTTGCCTTTTGTTGATCTTTTGGGAGGGATTTTTCAGCGACATACACACAAACTTTATTATATGGGTCCAGAATTTCTAATAATTTCCGAGGAAGTTTCCTTGAAATAACTATATATTCTGGAACTCATTATTAAATTAAATTCAGTTTATTTTGTATTGCCCAGACTCACAAATTACAAATTTGCCTCGGAGGTCTTTACAATCTGTACACATCCCTGTCCCGGGACCTCACATCGGATCAGGAAAAAATCATTAGAATCAGAACCATTTATTGCCATGTTTGTTTTCACATTCAAGGAATTATAATTAGCTAAGTAATCTGGACACAAACTAAAATGAATGCAATTTGAAGAAAATATAATCCAACAGTCGACTCAATGAATAAAATATGAAAATAGTTCCTTACTTTTTCCTTAGCGAGTTTTCCTTGCATATTTTACATTTTATTTTTATAGTCCCAACCGGAAGTTGTCCCAAGCGAGCAGTTTTTTTTATGCTTTCGGAAGGGCGCAGTCAGCGCGACGGAGCGAGTAAGGGTGGGCGTGGTTACAATACGAGTATTTTGACTGAGGCTCATGGGGGCGGGGTCTCTTCCTGCATATTCATTATAGCTGGAATTTTTGAAGAAATGGTGCTCCTGACATAATTAACACGTGAACCAATCATGAAGCAGTGTGCGTGGTGAGGCAGCGGCCAGGTGATCCAATCAATGTCATGAATGGAAGCTCATGTCAAGCTAATTGAATTCCGTTCAGTTGTTGTTAATAGTGTGTTTGTGTGTCTGAATATATGCACGTGTCTAAAAGGACATACGAGGGCAAATGCAGCCTCAGCTGGACTGCTCCCGTGAGGTTTATAACCCTTATTCGTGTTCTCCCATTTTTTCAGAAACAGCTGACTCCTCTCCTACGCACACGCACACACACACACACACACACACACACACACACACACACACACACGTTTGCACCTATTTGCATTGTCCCCTCCTCTCTATCCTGCATCCATCCTTCTCCACAGCTCTTGTGTCATCCCTCCCTCCTTCCCTCTCCCAGCGTCCCATTGGACCATCTGTCAAAGTCGCACTAGTTGTCCAGCTGGGATCGGATCAGTGTGTGTGTGTTGGCGGTGTGGGGGATAACTTTCACTACATGCACTTGTAAAATCCATTACCATTCACCGGTTAACTCAATCTGCCCACTGTATATGTCTGAGATTGTGGTGAAAGCATAATACCTCCCCCACCCAGGGGGATGCTGGGATATTGCCTCGTCTGCTGTTTGGAGTTCTCCTTTGTTTGGTTTTCCATCTTATGAACCTATAAAGACTATGGAGGAGCATCACAGGGCAGCAGATGCTGTTGTTGCTGTGTGTCGTGTAAATCATAATACATATTCATTATTAAAGAACATAATTAAATAATCCATTAGGGCATACATATTGACCATATGTGGTAATACAGCACTGTGGCAAGTACTGAAGATAATAATTTGCATCCTATCCACTGAAATGACTCGTGTCCCATTTGAATTTTGCAAACTAAGTTTGCCGGTTTTGATTGTATGGGTCTCTGTGGTACGAGGCCACTGATTTAAAAGCCCCATGTGGAGAGTCTTCCTATCATTTAAGCATTTTATGTTGCCAATTTGCAAATTCCAAATACAACTCCAGTCTATGTTTCTTTCAACCCATTCTTCTGTGTGTGCCTGGCTCCAATCTGTGAGTGGGGGTTGGAGGGTTCATTGATGTGCGTTGTGGTGGTCTTCCTGGCTGCAGCGCTGCTGCTGGCTGCTGGTATGCCACTTTTGTTGTAGTGGCATGTGTCAAAATCTGAGTGGCATGTCCCTGTTGTTTTTGGTATGCTGCTGCAGCCCCGAGGATAATCCGACCAGATCCCACATGTGGTCAACCCAAGAAGAGCAACAGTGGCGGCAGCAGTAGGTTGATCCACCAAGGGCCACTGAGCGCTTTAGGAACCAAATGGTTACAGTACATGCGATAACGACCGACGAGTCCAGGGTTTGAGTCCTACTGGCATGCCCCTCTAACTCCTGTTTTAATAACCGATGACTGTAAATGTAGATCATATGGACCCAGTAGAGGTGAAGGGCTGCCCCTATATTTACATAGCACGTAACCAGCTATTACACACGTCACCTTTAAATACACACATTAATATAAATAAATAGCAGCCTTGCTAACGTGCTCATGTAGCAGCTGACCTGTTATTATGAGGGTATGAAAGCTGGTGAAGGAAATGCTATTGTTTTCAAGTAATAATATGTATATCAGAGAAAGACTCATGTTGTTTGTGCTATAAATGTTTGATAAAAAAATCACAGAGCAACATTGTGAGTATTACACTTATGAGCTTAAATTAGAAGAGATGAGACGATTGATATCAATCTCATGCACGTGTGTTCAGTAGTTTCAGGATGTGGTTAGCCTGGCTTAGACTAAAGACTGAGAGTAGGTGGAAATAGTTTGATCCTTGATTCACACTCTTTAGTTTAATCTGTACACAAACAGAAATGTTGAAATGTCAATTTGTGTGCAACTATTTCCTGACAACTTTCCAATTAATGCATTAATGCATTCCTTTGGTCCATTGGGGTCAGATGGACGGCAGCTTCTAAGAGCTTTTCTTATCCTGAGCAACTTCCTAATGTGGATCATCTGCTTTAATACAAGATGACCCACACACACTTGATCGTCCTCGTCTCCGGGACGAGATCCAACGCAAGCTTACAACAAAAGAAGCAGGGCCGGAAAGTAAAGCCTGCTAATGAGTGTGAATATTCATGCTCTTCATTGACCCACAT
Source organism: Cottus gobio (assembly GCA_023566465.1). Classification (NCBI taxonomy): domain Eukaryota; kingdom Metazoa; phylum Chordata; class Actinopteri; order Perciformes; family Cottidae; genus Cottus; species Cottus gobio. The sequence continues at coordinate 15,656,659 of CM042233.1, read as the reverse complement.
GCTTCTGGAACAAGGTCATCGGTTTACACTATGACCAATGTGTGGGTTGTTATCATATTCACTTGTGGATAGGATACACAGTATTTATGAAGGCGCTGATGTCTTCCCTTGTTTTGAGGTCTTTGCAGACCAGTGACCCAGTAATCTCTTCTCCAGTTGAACAGCTCTGGAGTCTTTTCCCACCAAACCTCTTTTTTCCTTCTGTTTTTGTTTCTACTTGAGTTCCAGCAGCCGGAGTGACATCGCAGTTTCTCATGCCCTTTGTCCATCCCTTCTTCCTCTGAGCTCTCCCTCGCTTCCTATTGTTTTCCCCCAAGTGGGCTGTAGAGACATCATTGGTTTCCTGTCACTTCTCTCTCAGGTGCAGGCAGATATACATCCGCTGATCTTCTCTCAGCGTCATAAACCAGAGCTACAGCATGAACATGTTTCTCCTCTGATACCCTAGAACACGTGATGTACCATGGTCATTTTATTTCAATGTCTTCAAAATGTGTCTGGAGGTGATTTTTTAAAGAGATAGCAGCCTTTTTGGAAATATGCCAGTTATCTTTATGTCTGGGAGTGACATGAGAAGATCAATATCTTATATCATGTCTGTGAGCTGGAGTCAGAATGGGACAAGATCCCAACAATATTTTCCAGACACTATCAAATGTAGCACTGAGGTGAAAGAGCTCAGTGACCGAGGGAGAGGAGAGTGAGCGAGCAAGGAAGAGGTCAGGGGAGAGAGAGAGTGACTGCTGAAAGGGGAATGCGCCTGGGAATGAATGGTATGAGATTTAGACGTTACCAGCCCACCACCAGCTGCACACACACACACACACAGATTGTCTTATCAAATGTAATATTGCGTTGCATCTCTACAAAGCTGGGAGACTTGGGAGGTAATACAAAAAAATGTGAGAAAAGGGACTTATAGTAAACAAACTAAGCAACGGTGTCTGCCAGTCTCCAAGGAGCCCGGCCCTGCACCTCTGGAAATATGGACTATTTCTTTTCATTGTTTGGCTTTACATCGTGAGGTTGCTGTTGAAAGCATCCCACCTAATTAAACCAGATGAGTGAAGCAACGATGACTTTTTTTGCATCGTAAACGTGCCGTGACGTTTGTCACTATAACTTGCAGTAAACAGTGACGTAGTCGACGGGTTTTAGAAGCAATAATCACGTACAGCCCTGAGCAGTCACTGCCGCCATGTGGCCTCAGTAAGAAACTACAACAGGACAATAACCAAGCCGTGAGACCAGTTTCATATCAATGGAAGAGTTTGTATAAATGGAAACAGATAGTTTGGTCTCAGGGTTGTGGCAGCAGGTGGCTTATTTTAGGAGAGGGTTGAAAAATCAGTTTTGAACTCTGAGAAAAAGAAAAAATGCAATCAACCAGCAGTTTTTAAAAGTAATTAACTACTATCCTGCAATTTCCCCACTGCAGGACTAATAAAGGATTATCTGATCTTATATATTTTTAAATATATAAATTCTACATTTGATGATTAGTTTTTTTAAAGGACATAATGCATTTGATAAAGAAACTTAGTTTTAGAAAAACTGTGTGATTTGCACACAAGTTCTTGCCAATAGCTGCTGCTTTCCCCTTTAATTGTTAAAATACTAATAATATAAATAAATAATAATAAAAGTAAAATATCTTTTCATTATGGGACAATATGTCCAATATGTTGACAGTCCACTGTATCATTTTTATATTAGTGATCAGGTTTCATTAAGTGGTTCAGGTAATAAGCCCAACACATGTCCGCACAAACAAATGTTGGCCATATCTTCACTCATCATATCAACTAAGAGTAAAAAATACATCTGAAGCTGTAGTGTCAACTTCTCATATATTTTCTTTCGGTTCTAAATTCAATAAAGGAACATATTATATCTGAAAGACAACTGTTTGTAGAGTTTCCATAGTAGAATAAACGTTATCTTTCACGAAAAAGTCCACGGTAATAGTCTACACTACATTACCCACCATTACTGGAACGAAAATGTACAACACTTCCCCAAAAACGAGATCTTTACTCATTCATTGGCTGAAGGCCAAGACAGGAAACATATGACGAAATATGATTGGCTCGGGTACTCAGAACAGTTACCCGGATGACGTTACTATATATATTCAAGGGACAATTGAGGGCGGGGATTGTAACTCAAGCCACCAGTCGGTAGTAGGTAGCGAGACACTCGGTTTGTGCGGCAGCTTCAGAGATTATTTGTGGGTTTTAAATATGGTAAGTGTACAATGTCTGTTTAGAGGCATTACGGAACGGCAGACGGTGACTGTCTGCTAGCAATGCATGTTGCTGCTTTAGCTGTTGTACTAGCTTAGCGTGCTAGCTAACTTCTCGTCACCGGCTGCAGTGGGCGAGCAGCAGACCGGACCGAATGCAGAGAGGATTGCTGTAGTTGTCTACTTTTTTAGGGGATGTCATTTCACGGCAATGTGGTCTGACGAATGCAACTGTATCGTTGTGTTTCAGGCCGGCGGTAAGGCAGGGAAAGACTCCGGGAAGACCAAGACGAAGGCTATCTCGCGCTCGCAGCGAGCAGGACTGCAGGTTAGTCCGCCGTGCCTCGCTATGTTGTGTCTATGCATGGCGACTCAGCTGGCGGCGGGCCGGTGAGCCCCTTTGTTTCCCCTCACCAATGCCCGCTTCCTCCATGTCCTCGCAGTTCCCGGTGGGTCGCATCCACAGACACCTCAAGTCCAGAACCACTAGCCACGGCCGAGTGGGAGCCACTGCTGCTGTGTACAGCGCGGCGATCCTCGAATACCTCACGGCCGAGGTAACGCAGAGCTCGCTCGCTACTCCTATTTCCGGGTGCTGCTGTTTTCTGGCCTCATGTGTTGATATCTGTTTGTTCCAGGTGCTCGAGTTGGCGGGAAATGCATCAAAGGACCTTAAGGTAAAGCGCATAACCCCACGCCACTTGCAGCTGGCCATTAGAGGAGATGAAGAGCTCGATTCTCTGATCAAGGCTACTATTGCAGGCGGAGGTAAGGACACAGTTATGCAGTTAAGCTTAGAGATTCACAAATGCATACAAATTGAACTAGGCATGTGTGAATACACACACGGCCCATTGTTTTAGTTATCATAGACTTGGCACTAACTGCCCAAAATAACAATTGCATTAAGTTGTATAAAAAGATGTCTTAACGTATCATCAGCTGTCTGGCTGATTATCCAATAACAGCTCATTACTACTCTGCAACTCTGTTAATGGCGCCTCCACTGTTTTTCCCAGGCGTGATACCTCACATCCACAAGTCTCTGATTGGAAAGAAGGGCCAGCAGAAGACGGTATAACCTGCAGTTGTCTGCAGTCGTGCCATCTTAAGAGGGAGTCTGCATCAAGTGGTTTAAATGTCTTTAGATTAGAACACCGTTCCAGTTCCTTGTATGGTTGAGCTTGCATTCACTCACTGGGGGTATTTTAAAAAAAAAAAGTGGCTTCAGAGAAGCTAATTTTTTTTTGTGTTGGCTTTTTTTTTTGCTGCAGTTTTGGTTCAGACTTGTTTTGTGGCATTCATATGTTCAAATGGTGTTTTAATAAAGCTCTTATCGGGCATTTGCAGTTTGTGCTTTCCGTTTCTGCATTCTGTTGGCTTATTCCCCTTATTTCTACGCAGTATACCTTCAGCTGGCGTATGTGTACTTTAGTGTTTTGAATCTTTCCAGTTTGAAAGAATCCACCTCAATCGGCAAAGTAAAGGCCCACCACAGCTGAATGTGGACAGTCATGGTGTGCTCTGAGCCATCTTGGCCATGCAAACTATTTTATGCAGTGTCTTTGCATGAATTGCAAAGAATGTTTTAATCAGTTTACTGTCGGCCTGATGTGATCTCGGAAAACCCTCTAGTAATTTCTAGATTCCTGAATAAAGACTGGACTGGCACAGTCCCACTGTGTCGTCTGAATGACTCATTGCGTCTGATAAGACTCTCTGCTGTATACAGATGACATTTAAATCCATCAGTGACAAGTCTCTAGATTTTTGAACTATTTTCAGGAAGTGCTCCTGGACTAAACCGAGTTTGCTCTGGCCTATAGACCGGAGGCCCGCCTCTACGTACCTCACCAGATGGTAAAACCAGAGAAAATTGAGCGTCTTTGTTCAGAAGACCCTGAATAATGCATTTAGTTTATATAGCGCTTGTCAAGATACTCAAGACACGTCACACATTTTTAAATCACTCTAAAAGCTAAATGCATAAAAACTGAAACGGCACAGTCACACATTAAAAGCAGTTCTGAAGAGGTGGGTTTTGATTTGTGATTTTAATATGGAAAGATCCATGAAGTCTGAGTTTGGGAGAGTTGAATAAGCTCGTGGTCTGTTCAACAGTTTAAAAATGTTTCACTTCTGGCCGCCATATAAAGGAATCCAGAGTCCCCCCATGCCAAGCTTCTGTGTTTAGGCTCTGGCAGGAAAAGGGTGAAGGACCAGTTGGTCAAACTCTTTGAAGGAACAATGGAGTCATTTACAGGCTTAAAGTGTAAATATTACATATTCCCCCCTGCTAATAAATTAGGAAGCTTGATCTCCTAAATCAGAATCAGAATCAGAACCATTTATTGCCATGTATGCTTACACATACAAGGAATTTGTCCTGGCGGGAAGGTGCATACATTTAACAATACACATTTAACAGTTAACGCAATGCAATAAATGAGGATGAATGGATGAATGAATATCTACATTGAGACAGCAGCATAACAAAATACCAAAAGTAAGATAAAGTGCATGGAATGTGCATGAGTGTAAGTGTTGTGTGAAAATGGCAAGTGCAATGCCCAGGTGTCAAGTGTATTCAAGTCAAGTATAAGTATAAGGCTATGTGCAGGGGAGTGTCCGGTGGGAATTGTCTGGGGGTGACAGAGTCATTAGAGTCAGTGGGGGACCCGGGCTCTGTTGATGAGCCCGACGGCAGACGGGAAGAAACTGTTTTTGTGGCGTGAGGTCTTGGTCCTGATGGACCGCATCCTCCTGCCAGAGGGGAGGGACACGAACAGTTTGTGTCCAGGGTGAGAAGGATCAGCTACAATCTTCCTCGCCCGCTTCAGGGTCCTTGAAGCAAACAAGTCCTGGAGGGACGGCAGATTGCAGCCAATCACCCTCTCGGCAGAGCGAATGATGCGCTGCAGCCTGGCCTTGTCCTTGGCAGTGGCTGCAGCGTACCAGACGGTGATGGAGGAGCAGAGGATGGACTCGATGATGGCAGTGTAGAAGTGCACCATCATTGTCTTTGGCAGGTTGAGTTTCCTCAGCTGCCTCAGGAAGAACATCCTCTGCTGCGCCTTCTTGGCGATGGAGCTGGTGTTTAGTTCCCACTTGAGGTCCTGGGTAATGCTGGAGCCCAGGAAGCGGAAGGACTCCACAGCTTTGACGGGGGAGTCACACAGGGTGAGAGGGGCTGGTGGGGCTGAGATCTTTCTGAAGTCCACAACCATCTCCACTGTCTTCAGAGCGTTGAGCTCCAGGTTGTTTTGGCTGCACCAGGTCACCAGGTGGTCAGTCTCCCGCCTGTAGGCGGACTCGTCCCCACCAGAGATGAGTCCAATGAGGGTGGTGTCATCCGCAAACTTCAGGAGCTTGACGGACTGGTGACTGGAGGTGCAGCTGTTGGTGTACAGGGAGAAGAGCAGAGGGGAAAGAACGCAGCCTTGGGGGGAACCGGTGCTGATGGACCGAGAGGCTGAGACGTGTTTCCCCAGCCTCACGTGCTGCTTCCTGTCAGACAGGAAGTCTGTGATCCACTTGCAGGTGGAGTCGGGCACGTGCAGCTGGGAGAGCTTGTCCTGCAGCAGAGACGGGATGATGGTGTTGAAGGCAGAGCTGAAGTCCACAAACAGGATCCTGGCGTAGGTTCCTGGGGTGTCCAGGTGCTGGAGGATGGAGTGGAGGGCCATGTTGACTGCATCGTCCACAGACCTGTTGGCTCTGTAGGCGAACTGCAGGGGATCCAGGAGTGGGTCGGTGAGGGTTTTGAGGTGGGACAGGACCAGACGCTCAAAGGACTTCATGACCACAGAGGTCAAATGTATTAAATGCAACTCTAACTCGTATGCTCATGCATTTTAGAAACGTGAACAGATTCAACAATTCAGTGGGATTAGGCTGCTATAGTGGACATGTTACCATCATAACGCCAAACTGCTTGGGATACTTGGAAAGAGAGAGAGAGAGAGCATAAAAACAACTCTCCAATTCTGTAGGACGTTCTGGGTGATTGGTGTAAGGAGGCATTGAGAACTGAGACGTACACCCTTCATGAATATCTCGAAGGATATATTAATGGGACATTTCACCCCAAAAAATACATATTTTCCTTTTTATCTGTAGTGTTATTTATCAATCTTGATTGTGGGGTGAGCTGTCCCTGATATGGCAACTAGACTTTGACACTGGACCCCTCTGGACAAGACTCTGACTACAAGAATTGGATCCAAGTAAATCATCTACTGCAGTGGTTCTTTTTTCAGTAATGTACCCCCTGTGACCCGTGCAAAGCATTTTTTTGTTGAAAAAAAGATGTAATACACAGCTCTGCCATCATTTATTATAGAATATATAAAATTCAGTTTATGAACTTACACTTATATTTCATTGAATATTTATTAAATAACCATGACAGCATGAAAGGCATGATCACCATCGCGGACCCGTTTTCAGTGTGTCACGGGTCTTTGCATGGGCAAAAAAAATAAATCCTGTGCTTTTATTTTGAAGGGAATTTTTAATGCAGCAAAGTGCGTCTATTCACACTTCTCAGTGCTGCGTTCACGACACGCTTTACTTGCATGAGTTAACACACCAGACTATTTGTGATAGTTCTCTTCATTCCCGACCTTTTCTTCATTGTTTAATGTTTGTTCATGAAAGCACTGCTGAGTCTGAATCTGTTAAAAAAGGCTGAAGTTATACAATTATGTGTGTTGTATTACCTTGTGTCCTTAAGATGCACTTTTGAGGTTTTAATTGAGTGTAAAATATTTTTAACTATCGGTTTTGGCGTACTGTGAGATTCTGTACCATTTCAGGCTCAAACTGCACCATCTTTTCATTACATACATTTGAGAAGTTGAACATGTTCCTCGCTTTGTTTCTCGGCGGGTCATTCATGAGTGATGGTGCAGCCAGACCAGTTGAGAACCACTGCGCCAGACCACATGCATGTTCTTATTAGCTCACAATTATTTGTTGGGCCAGAGTTAAGTCCTTCTCAACTGTGACAAGCTTTGAACAAAGTTAATATAACATGCATTTGATCTTTCTCTTTGTTCTTTTCCTCTGTTTTAAGTTTGATCTTTGATACAGTAATGTGGGTGTGAGGATGTGGTTTCTGGACCCAAAAGCAAAACCTCGGAACACGGTAAAGTATAAACAAAAACGAATTTATTGTCTCTCAAACAAAACTTAAATACTCAGGCCTTCGGCAATACTCCAACATGGCGGTGTCTCGTGTCCAACTCGTGAACGGGAATCTGCAGCTGCTTCAGCGGCGTCTCGAGTGCTGTGTCTGGAGCTGAGCATAACAACCATCACAAGTGCAATCTCCCGACGCTTGTGTCCGGGCAGAGGCCACTCTTAAACTGCTGCCGTGATTGTCCTGATGATCTGCAGCTGCGAGCGGTGGCCATCTTCCTCCCAGCTGTCCCGCATCAACCTGATTACAGACCCAAACACAATCTCTGGTCCCAGCCAGCGTTACTCTGGCACCCCCTGGCGGAGGTGCACTCAGGATCCTTACAGTACCCCCCCCCTTAAAAGACGCCTCCAGGCGTCCACGGTACCACCGGACCAGGGTGGGCGGATGGGGGTCCGGTAGGAGGGCCAAAACACTCCGGACGCCCACCGGCTCGTGGAGAGAGACCTGGAACACAGGAAAAAAGTCACTGGACAACCGAGCTCAGGGGGACGGGCCCCAGGCGGAGACTCAGGAGGACGGGCCGGAGGACGGCCACCAGGCGGAGACTCAGGAGGACGGGCCGGAGGACGGCCACCAGGCGGAGACTCAGGAGGACGGGCCGGAGGACGGCCACCAGGCGGAGACTCAGGAGGACGGGCCGGAGGACGGCCACCAGGCGGAGACTCAGGAGGACGGGCCGGAGGACGGCCACCAGGCGGAGACTCAGGAGGACGGGCCGGAGGACGGGACTTGACCTGACGGGACTCGAGGGCCGGAGGACGGCCACCAGGCGGAGACTCAGGAGGACGGGCCGGAGGACGGGACTTGACCTGACGGGACTCGAGGGACATACGTCGGCCGCACAGTCGGGGGGACTCGGGACAGGGGCTGACGGCGGCACAGTCGGGGGGACTCGGGACAGGGGCTGACGGCCGCACAGTCGGGGGGACTCGGGACAGGGGCTGACGGCGGCACAGTCGGGGGGACTCGGGACAGGGGCTGACGGCGGCACAGTCGGGGGGACTCGGGACAGGGGCTGACGGCGGCACAGTCGGGGGGACTCGGGACAGGGGCTGACGGCGGCACAGTCGGGGGGACTCGGGACAGGGGCTGACGGCGGCACAGTCGGGGGGACTCGGGACAGGGGCTGACGGCGGCACAGTCGGGGGGACTCGGGACAGGGGCTGACGGCGGCACAGTCGGGGGGACTCGGGACAGGGGCTGACGGCGGCACAGTCGGGGGGACTCGGGACAGGGGCTGACGGCGGCACAGTCGGGGGGACTCGGGACAGGGGCTGACGGCGGCACAGTCGGGGGGACTCGGGACAGGGGCTGACGGCGGCACAGTCGGGGGGACTCGGGACAGGGGCTGACGGCGGCACAGTCGGGGGGACTCGGGACAGGGGCTGACGGCGGCACAGTCGGGGGGACTCGGGACAGGGGCTGACGGCGGCACAGTCGGGGGGACTCGGGACAGGGGCTGACGGCGGCACAGTCGGGGGGACTCGGGACAGGGGCTGACGGCGGCACAGTCGGGGGGACTCGGGACAGGGGCTGACGGCGGCACAGTCGGGGGGACTCGGGACAGGGGCTGACGGCGGCACAGTCGGGGGGACTCGGGACAGGGGCTGACGGCGGCACAGTCGGGGGGACTCGGGACAGGGGCTGACGGCGGCACAGTCGGGGGGACTCGGGACAGGGGCTGACGGCGGCACAGTCGGGGGGACTCGGGACAGGGGCTGACGGCGGCACAGTCGGGGGGACTCGGGACAGGGGCTGACGGCGGCACAGTCGGGGGGACTCGGGACAGGGGCTGACGGCGGCACAGTCGGGGGGACTCGGGACAGGGGCTGACGGCGGCACAGTCGGGGGGACTCGGGACAGGGGCTGACGGCGGCACAGTCGGGGGGACTCGGGACAGGGGCTGACAGCGGCACAGTCGGGGGGACTCGGGACAGGGGCTGACAGCGGCACAGTCGGGGGGACTCGGGACAGGGGCTGACAGCGGCACAGTCGGGGGGACTCGGGACAGGGGCTGACAGCGGCACAGTCGGGGGGACTCGGGACAGGGGCTGACAGCGGCACAGTCGGGGGGACTCGGGACAGGGGCTGACAGCGGCACAGTCGGGGGGACTCGGGACAGGGGCTGACAGCGGCACAGTCGGGGGGACTCGGGACAGGGGCTGACAGCGGCACAGTCGGGGGGACTCGGGACAGGGGCTGACAGCGGCACAGTCGGGGAACTCGGGACAGGGGCTGACAGCGGCACAGTCGGGGAACTCGGGACAGGGGCTGACAGCGGCACAGTCGGGGAACTCGGGACAGGGGCTGACAGCGGCACAGTCGGGGAACTCGGGACAGGGGCTGACAGCGGCACAGTCGGGGGGACTCGGGACAGGGGCTGACAGCGGCACAGTCGGGGGGACTCGGGACAGGGGCTGACAGCGGCACAGTCGGGGGGACTCGGGACAGGGGCTGACAGCGGCACAGTCGGGGGGACTCGGGACAGGGGCTGACAGCGGCACAGTCGGGGGGACTCGGGACAGGGGCTGACAGCGGCACAGTCGGGGAACTCGGGACAGGGGCTGACAGCGGCACAGTCGGGGAACTCGGGACAGGGGCTGACAGCGGCACAGTCGGGGAACTCGGGACAGGGGCTGACAGCGGCACAGTCGGGGAACTCGGGACAGGGGCTGACAGCGGCACAGTCGGGGAACTCGGGACAGGGGCTGACAGCGGCACAGTCGGGGAACTCGGGACAGGGGCTGACAGCGGCACAGTCGGGGAACTCGGCACAGTCGGGGAACTCGGGACAGGGGCTGACAGCGGCACAGTCGGGGAACTCGGCACAGTCGGGGAACTCGGGACAGGGGCTGACAGCGGCACAGTCGGGGAACTCGGCACAGTCGGGGACCTCGGGACAGGGGCTGACAGCGGCACAGTCGGGGAACTCGGCACAGTCGGGGAACTCGGGACAGGGGCTGACAGCGGCACAGTCGGGGAACTCGGCACAGTCGGGGAACTCGGGACAGGGGCTGACAGCGGCACAGTCGGGGAACTCGGCACAGTCGGGGAACTCGGGACAGGGGCTGACAGCGGCACAGTCGGGGAACTCGGCACAGTCGGGGAACTCGGGACAGGGGCTGACAGCGGCACAGTCGGGGAACTCGGGACAGGGGCTGACAGTGGCACCGTCCGGGGAATTGGGACAGGGGCTGACAGCGGCACAGTCGGGGGACTCGGGACAGGGGCTGACAGCGGCACAGTCCGGGGAATTGGGACCGGGGAACTGGAGTCGGCCGGGACGCCGACCGGACTCGTGGACCGCACCCCCCCCTCCACGGACGCCTCCTGGCGTCCACGGGTCGGCCAGACAAGGGCGGGCGGAGGGGGAACGGCCGGAGGGCTGAGCTCGCTCCCGGCGGTCGGCTCCCGGAACGAAACGGGAGGTGCAGAAAAACCCCTCGCCGCCGGGAAGGGAACCCCAGCATGGGGAGCCGGCAAGGGGCCAGATGGCCCCCACACGGTGACAGCCGATATCCGCGCGAGGAGCGCGTCCAAGCGTACCATGGTCTTGTCGTGGGCCTGGGCGTGTCCTCTGAACCATGCGGTTCGGGCGCAGAGGTCTTCTGGGAAGATGTCCGGGTTCGCTGGGTCCATGCTATGGTCGGGAGATTCTGTGAGGATGTGGTTTCTGGACCCAAAAGCAAAACCTCGGAACACTGTAAAGTATAAACAAAAAGGAATTTATTGTCTCTCAAACAAAACTTAAATACTCAGGCCTTCGGCAATACTCCAACATGGCGGTGTCTCGTGTCCAACTCGTGAACGGGAATCTGCAGCTGCTTCAGCGGCGTCTCGAGTGCTGTGTCTGGAGCTGAGCATAACAACCATCACAAGTGCAATCTCCCGACGCTTGTGTCCGGGCAGAGGCCACTCTTAAACTGCTGCCGTGATTGTCCTGATGATCTGCAGCTGCGAGCGGTGGCCATCTTCCTCCCAGCTGTCCCGCATCAACCTGATTACAGACCCAAACACAATCTCTGGTCCCAGCCAGCGTTACTCTGGCACCCCCTGGCGGAGGTGCACTCAGGATCCTTACAGTGGGTTTCTTAACCCTAACTTAAATGGATTTATGTCATAATAACAGAGACATTTGCTTACATATATTTTTACATGTATATAAATGCATGTACAATATATTTTAATTTGAATAAACAATACAAAGACAAACATTCAAAAAGACTTTTTTTGGTTACACATCACACTTTGCCAAGCATTGATTATATGTTGAGAGTACCTCCTGAATATATTGTACTCCCTTGCAAGGTGGATAATGGTCTCTAGCAGACTCATTTTATTCCAAAACCTGAGCATCACTATATCATATTGTAATTAAAATACACTTAGGATTAAGCTTTAACATAATAGACATAACAGTTTATCTTAAGTTTAAGACTCTTCTTCCTAGAAAATGTCCGGGGTTCGTTGAACCCAGGAGGCCCTGGGCCCCTGCAGATCAAATCACACTCAACTCGTGCATCCGGCTAACTTGCACAGGTGAACTGCAGCAGGTGTATTCTTTCCCTGTTCTTCTCACTTCGAAGATGTCGGAACTTTGCACGTTAAAGAAAGCTGAAAATGGAAGACTGGGCCTGTTTAATCTGAGGACGTTGAGACCGTCTAAAAACGAATGAGCAGGGCCTCAAGAGCAGGGCCTCAAGAGCAGGGCCTCAAGAGCAGGGCCTCAAGAACAGGGCCTCAAGAGCAGGGCCTCAAGAGCAGGGCCTCAAGAGCAGGGCCTCAAGAACAGGGCCTCAAGAACAGGGCCTCAAGAGCAGGGCCTCAAGAACAGGGCCTCACGTTGCTGAGATATTCACATAAACTTGCACATCTCTCAACAAGTTAAATTTATAGAGCGTTATAGTTACAACCGGCCCTTTGAGGGCGACCATGATGCTGATGTGGCCCGGGGTGAAAATGAGTTTGACACCCCTTCAAGAGAAATTCTAACGGCAACATCCTCATTAACCATACTGTCAGACCACCACTAGATGGCACTATGACACCACTACAAGCCAACTGGATGAAGCCTCCACCATGACCTAAGTTATTCTCATACTGTTGGAGCTTTCTTTATTTAACTGTGCTTTGAGATTGGAACAGGGCACGTGGTGAGGACAATGTCAGCATAACCGAAATAAAAAGCAAGTTGGTCATTTAAACACAAGGTCACTCATTTTTAAAGCTGCAGAGGACGGTCACTCCAAAGATATAGTTTGTTTGATTCCACGCATTCTACATCCCTGTCAAAACCTGGCGCCTTCAGTCACCACAATACAACGTGTCACGAAACACGCATGAATCCCTGGGTTACACATCACACATAGATTGGAGGAGTTCTCATGTCCCCGCGACCCTAAAGAGGATAAGCGGTTCAGATAATGGATGGATGGATGGATGGAGTTCTCATGTTTCCACAGGTCCATTAGTTTTCACCCACATCGCGAGCAGCTGATGTTGTGCTCCCTCTGCAGCGTCGTAAATCTTCAAAATATTTTTATCGAGACAAATAGAAGAAAAATCGTAACACCCTTGTTAATTAATGAGTGTTAGTCCAGGGACTTATGGAGTTTGCAAACTCAAATTGTTTTCTTTTCACCCTTTACATTTGAGAAATCCAATGTGACATTTAAAAATAATGAAGAAAACTCTTCAGCGTGACACAGATTTGGCTCGCACGCAGCAAGCTGGGCCGGCCGGCTTGTCCAAACTAATCAAATATGCAGGAGAGGCCGGGGTCCTTAACTGGACAAATGAGTCCAAACACTACCTGGGTGCACTCATTGTGCCTCATTTATGCGGAAATAATGAGAGTGATAATTAGTAAATTGATCCCACATGTGGCATCACAACTCGTTGGTCGTCCTTAATGGTGGAAGGGTCAGCTCAGTCCACTTGTCACTTTGATTGAACTGAAGCAGACCTTCTTTGCTTTTTCTCATCTCATCAAGGCGCAGTGTAACTTCTTCAGGGTTCCATGCATGTTCCCAGCATGCATTGGGTGAAACAATATGGACTATTTTTTCAGTCCTTCTTTTAAAAGTCTAAAGGAACAGGTAAACATTTAGGGATGTCAGAGATCAATATTAATCTCATGGTTTTGCATGAAGTATGGAGCTGAGCATGGTTAGCTTGGAAGTGCAGCATTCACCTTATACCTTCAGGCCGGACCGTCTCTGGAAGCCATTAGCACATCTGGCCTCACTGGATGGATTTGGCATTGTTATTGGTTTTCAGAGCTCATGACAGCATGTCATCACAAATAAAAGAAAAAAAGTAGAATCTGTAAAGAAGACTTTCTTATGGCGGTTCTGATTATGAACATTTGGACAACGTGAGAAGCGCTCCAGCTCGGCTGAGAGAAGGATGACCCGCTCTTCCACTGAGCCACCTTGACTGAGGTGAAGATCCACGGACCAACGTTGTGTTTGAACTCTACTGGGCTGACGGAGGCACTACTAGTGGCACTCCAGGTCTCCCTGTCTCCTTCCATTTTTACCTCAATAGAGTGCTTTTGATCATCTGGAACAAATGTCCAGCCATCATTCCATCCAATTGTCTGACTGCTGCTTTGTTTTAGTGATGTTGCCGTATTTACAGATGGATCCTTCACTAAGTTCTGCCCCTCGAACGCAGACAGACCAGAAATCCTAGCTTATCTTAAGCTAGCTCCGGCCATGCCGACAGCCGCCCGGCTCTGCTCCATCGACTGCCATGCGGTTGTTACATATCTTTTCTTCATTTTCAGGCTGGTTTTGTGGATCTTGTCTTGGTTAAATGTCGTGAAAACGGTGATGCTCGTTACAAGGAGAGGTTGGAAGGACACAGACCCGTCGCCAGACCTCAGTCTTAAGGGGGGCATATGAAATGCATGGGAGGGCACACTTATTATTAGCCTACAGTACGTATACTTATAATAATCGTATACTATTCGCGCAGCACGTAATCATCACGTTAAACATAACCAACAGCAATATGACCAGATAGCCTATACCACATTACATAGAAGCAATTTTATGAATATCCATAAAACACTTGACTATACAACATATTAGATGTAACACCAGTAGCATCTCTCAAACATTGCATTTTAAAGCAGTCAACAGAGATATGCATTGCCATGACGCGCACGCGCACACACACACACACACACACACACACACACACACACACACACACACACACACACACACACACACACACACACACACACACACACACACACACACACACACACACACACACACACACACACACACACACACACACACACACACACACACACACACACACACACACACACACACACACACACACACACACACACACACTTTGAACCTACCGGTACTTTGAGTGGAGGCAGCGCTGTCCTCTCTCCAGTCCCTCCTGTCAGTACAGCGGGAGGCGGCGTTTCTCCAAGCAGAACCTCCTCATCAAAGTGTCCTTCCACTCGGACTTAAACTTGTGAGTGAGGTCCTTTTCAAAAGCAAGCTGAATCAGCTGGGCCTTGCGTTTGTGCAGCATACTGCGCCGATGCTCTGAGAAGACGCTTTTGAGCGTGGAAAATGAGTTTTCACACATTGCTGTGGAAGCTCCTAAAGTTAGGGCAAGGGTGTAGGCTGTGAGAACAGTCGGCATAGCCTGGAGTGCACAGTTGAATGTGCTGAGGATGTTAGCTATTGTCCATTTTCCATCTTCGGGGGTAACCGGGGTGTCAGTCATTTTCTTCACCAGGAACTCACGAGCCACAGTATATTCAGATTCAACCACATCAGTTCCAGCTAATACCAGGAGAGGGGTTACCTTTGATGGATCCAGGAAATTATCCTCGGCCTCTGCGTTCAAAGCAGCCAGTGCGCCAATGAGCTCGCTACTGCGCTCTCCAAAACGCGCATTCATCTCTCCTTGCACAGCATCGATAACACTGTAAAACAATCTCATGAACTCAGTCTTTTCGTCTATGTCACTTTGTGGCTGACCAACTGTTTCTTCAACTGCAAATCCGCGGAGGTTCTTGTTAATTGTGCGTCTTCTCTTGCTTGGACCAGGGTCGGTCACCGGCACAGCCTTGGTGGCCGATGCTGGAGGAGCGCAGAGGTCCCACAGTGCAGAAAACTCGTTTTCTGTGCGCAGTGTCTTCACGCAGTCAGAAGCGCTTTTCACAAGTGTCACCGCAGTGAACAAATCCATATCTTCGGCCTGTAGTAGTCTGTTAGGCGGCTCAAAAAGTGACAACAGTTTCATAACAAGGTGCGCAATTAAAAGAAAACTGCGCTGCGTAATGGCACGAAGCAGCCCCGTAGCCTCAACGCGCACCTCCGCTCCAAGGCCTCGTGTGTTTTCCACCTCGGTCAGTAATGTGGATATGTCGTGAAAACTCTTCACCACAACTTTGACCGTTGTCAAGTGGCCAGTCCATCTCTGGTCCAAGAGACGTTTCAGGGTATCGCCTTTGTACAGAATAGCCACGGTTGGCTTCCTGATGAAGTTGTACTGTTGTGGATTCAACAGCCCGTCCACAGTCCGGGTACACGGAGGCACCCGAGACATCAGCGCGCGCGGCCAGGGAGCTGCGCGCCAGGCGAAGGGAACGAGCAAGGCGCGTGCCGGCGCACACCTGAAGCCAATCGGAGTGTCTCGCAGCTGAAGCAGATCAGCGGATCGCAGAGGATAAGAGCAGGAGAGCAGATAGCGTCCGACGTGGGTTCGTGCCTTGAGTTCACGCTACAGACGGAGCTGTCAGGAGAGAGAGATGCGGAGCTAAGCTTTGGAGTGAGTCACGCTGCAATTACGTGAGCAGAGGTGCGGAAGAGGAGGGATTGGATTAGCTGTCGCTGTCAGTTTTAAGACAGTTGTTTTTTGTTTGTGGTTTTGGACTTTGCATTTTCTGTTGGTAAATAAACAACGCTAGTTCTCTAGCTAAAGAAGTACACTGTCTAGTGTCGTGCTCTTGGGGTCGGATCACAACCCGTAACAGTACGAACCCACCAAATGGAGACCTCAGCCGACACAGACTCAACGTACCGGACCGTTCTAGAACATCAGTTGGTGGTGACGGATGGCCATTCTCACCAGTTGGAGGCAGCAGCAACCGCCATCCAGGAGCTCCAGGAACAGGTCCAGAGTCTCAACAGGTCAGTGGAGAAGATGGCGCGACTCCAGGCAGCGTCGGCTGTCCAGCATACGGAGTTACTAGCTCAGCTTCGGGCGCTGACTGTGGTCCGTTCCACTCCACCACCGGAGCCACCCGCACCGGTGCCGACGTCTGGGCTACGAGCGGCATCTGCTGAACCTTGTTTGGCCAGCCCGCAGCTGTTCGGGGGAGATTTCGAGACCTGTGAGGTTTTTTTGATGCAGTGTGAGCTGGTTTTCACTCACCAACCCAGCCGGTTCGTGTCGGACGCTTCCAGGATCGCCTATATCACGAACTTGCTCACGGGTCGGGCGGCACAGTGGGCGGCGGCGGCGTGGACCAGAGGAGTCGGATTCCGACACACCTACAAGGAGTTTGTGGCGGAGCTCCGGTGGCTTTTCCACCATCCCTCCCGAGGCCCAGAACCCGGAGCCCAACTGGCCACCATTCGGCAGGGGAATGGCCGAGTGACGGACTATGTAGTGGAGTTCCGACTGGCCGCCGCGGAGAGCGGGTGGAATGATCCGGCGCTGCGAGTTACCTTCCGGGCGGGGCTTAGCGAGGCTGTTCGGGATCAGCTCGCAACCAGAGAGGAGCCCACTTCATTTGACGAGCTCGTGGCGCTCGCCCTGCGTATTGACGAGCGGTTCGAGGAACGGAGGCGAGAGCGGAATCCCAGAGGGCGGGTCTCGAGTCCTCAGCGTTCCAGAGCCTGGGAATGGGTCCCCGGGGCGTTCCAACCGGTCCCTCCAAGCCGGGAGGGCCCCGTTTCGAGCCAGGGAACAGAAGGGGAGGAGCCGATGCAGCTGGGACGCACACGCCTCGGTCCGGAGGAGCGGGAAGCCCGTTTTCGGGCAGGACAGTGTTTTTTGTGTGGCCAGAAGGGTCACCTACGCCGTAACTGCCCCGCCCACCCAAAAGCCCAGGCTCACTTGAACCACGGGGGGTTCTAGTGAGCCGCCTCGCCGACTCCCGTTCTGCACCGCCGGGCCGGCATATGAGGGTCAGTCTGGCCTGGGCGGACCAACGAATTGAGGTGGGGGCTCTCGTCGACTCCGGAGCGGACGCCTGCTTCATGGACGTCGCGTTCGCTGCAAAGGCCGGGATCCCGACCATGGAGTTGGAGGAGCCACGGGAGGCATTCGGCCTGGATGATCGGCGGTTGGCCCAGGTCACTTGGTGTACTCATCCAGTGGTCCTCACGGTGGCAGGGAACCACGTCGAGAGTCGCCAGTTCTACCTGCTCCAGTCTCCAGCGGCTCCGGTGGTGTTGGGACATTCCTGGTTGTTAGAGCACGAGCCTCGCATCTCCTGGGCATCCGGGACCATACTGGAGTGGGGAGCTGCATGTCACGCCCAGTGCCTCCGGTCCGCCCCGGGAAGGGCTTCCCAGGTTGCTTTGCGGGGTCCACTCCCGGACTTGACATCGGTGCCAGCGGTCTACCAGGACCTGGGGGAGGTTTTCAGCAAGGTCCGAGCACAGTCTCTTCCTCCACACCGACCGTACGATTGTGCCATCGACCTTCGCGCTGGGGCTACTCTACCCAGCAGCCGGCTGTACAGTTTGTCCCTACCAGAGAAGGCGGCCATGGAGTCCTACATCACAGAATCACTGGCAGCAGGGTTGATTCGTCCCTCATCTTCACCCGTGGCCGCTGGGTTTTTTTTTTGTCAAGAAGAAGGATGGTAGCCTCCGTCCGTGTATAGACTACCGACAGCTGAATGAGATCACGGTGAAGAATCGGTACCCTCTCCCCCTCATGGGTTCCACCATGGAGCCTCTTACCCAGGCGACCATCTTCACTAAACTGGATCTCAGAAACGCCTACCATCTGGTGCGTATTCGGGAGGGCGACGAGTGGAAGACCGCCTTCAAGACGCCTCGGGGGCACTACGAGTACCGGGTGATGCCGTTCGGATTGACCAACGCCCCGGGGGTCTTCCAGGCGTTAATGAACGACGTGCTCCGGGACATGCTGGAGGAGTTCGTGGTGGTGTACCTGGATGACATCTTGATCTTCTCCCGGACCCTCGAGGAGCACATCCAGCACGTGCGACAGGTACTACGACGTCTTCTCCAGAACCAGCTATATGTGAAGGCGGAGAAGTGCCTCTTTCACGCCGACTCAGTGGAATATCTGGGTTTTATCGTCGAGAGGGGGCAGGTTCGGGCCGACCCACGGAAGGTCCAGGCAGTGGTGGAGTGGCCCACGCCGAGTTCCCGGAGGGAGCTGCAGGTGTTCCTGGGGTTCGCCAACTTCTATAGGCGGTTTGTCCGCAATTATAGTGCGGTGGCGCTGCCGCTGACCAGCCTGACGTCTCCCGCACAGCCCTTCACCTGGACCCCCGAGGCGGAGGGGGCGTTTCTGGAGCTGAAGCGGCGGTTCACCAGTGCTCCTGTGTTGCTGCACCCTGACCCAACGAGACAGTTCATCGTGGAGGTGGACGCGTCGGACGCCGGGCTGGGGGCAGTCCTGTCCCAACGAGCACTGGAGGACCAGAAGGTACATCCCTGCGCTTTCTTCTCCCGACGTCTCCTGCCCGCGGAGAGGAACTACGATATTGGGAATCGGGAGCTGCTGGCAGTGGTGGCGGCTCTGGAGGAGTGGCGCCATTGGTTGGAGGGGGCTGAGCAACCGTTTGTGGTATGGACCGACCACAGGAACCTCACCTACATTCGGTCAACCAGGCGACTCAACGGGCGACAGGTGCGGTGGGCCGGGTTTCTCAGCCGATTCGACTTCTCCCTGACTTATCGGCCGGGGTCCCGGAACACGAAGGCGGACGCGTTATCCCGACGGTACCAGGAGGAGGGACCGACGGAGGAGGTGCCGGCGCCCATCGTTCCGGAGGGCCTGGTGATTGGTCGGGTCGCCTGGGGGGTAGAGACGGCGGTGCGGAGGGCCCTGCGTGATCATCCAGCCCCGAGCGGCGTGCCCACTGGTCGTCTGTTCGTCCCGGAGGTGGTCCGGAGTCGGGTCCTCAAGTGGGGTCATGCCAGTCGGTTGACCTGCCATCCTGGGGTCCACCGGTCCTTCTCTTTCCTGGCCCGGCACTTCTGGTGGCCGGGCATGAGAGGCGACGTGAGGGAGTACGTCCAGGCATGTTCTGTGTGTGCCCGCAGCAAGTCGGGTCATCAGGCGCCTGCGGGATTGCTGCAGCCTCTTCCCGTTCCGAGCCGTCCGTGGTCCCACATCGCCGTTGACTTTGTGACCGGGCTGCCGGCCTCCCAGGGGATGAGCGTGTTGCTGACGGTGGTGGACCGGTTCAGTAAGGGGGTCCACCTGGTGGCTCTTCCCAAGCTTCCTTCGGCGGCGGTGACGGCGGAGCTGCTGATGGCCCAGGTGTTCCGGCTCCATGGCCTCCCACAGGACATCGTCTCGGACCGTGGGCCCCAGTTTACATCACAGGTATGGCGGGCGTTCGGCAAGGGGTTGGGGTTTTCGGTCAGTCTCTCTTCTGGTTATCACCCTCAGACGAACGGGCAGACGGAGCGGACCAATCAGAGCGTGGAGGCAGCGCTCCGTTGCGTGACCGCGAGGAATCCGTCCGCCTGGAGCCGGTTCCTTCCCTGGGTGGAGTACTCCATCAACTCCCTGGTGAGCTCGGCTACGGGCGTCTCTCCGTTCGAGGCGGCCTTGGGGTACCAGCCGCCTCTGTTTCCAGCACACCATCCGGAAGTGGCGGTCCCGTCCGTGCAGTCCCACCTGGAGAGGTGTCGCCGCGTTTGGGCAACCACCAGGGCCGCCCTACTCCGGGCGACGGATCGGAGCAGCCGGGGGGCCAACCGTCGACGCGTTCCAGCCCCAGTGTACCACCCGGGGCAGAAGGTCTGGCTATCCACCAAGGACCTCCCCGCGCTGCCAGACGCCAAGAAGTTGGGTCCACGGTTCGTGGGGCCCTACGAAGTGACGAGGGTGCTGAATCCAGCGGCGGTAAGGTTGAGACTGCCGGCCTCTATGCCAGTTCACCCTGTGTTCCATGTGTCCAAGGTCAAGCCTGTCATCCGCAGTCCACTGATGCCGTCGGACCCGGATCCACCGCCTCCCACGTTTGTGGAGGGTCACCCCCAATGGGAGGTTCGTCGAGTGCTGGACGTTCGACGACGTGGGCGGGGGTACCAGTTCTTGGTGGATTGGAAGGGGTATGGTCCGGAGGACCGGAGCTGGTTGCCACGTCGGCAGATCATGGACCCTGGTCTGCTAGAGGCATTCTACCGGGCCCACCCTGAGAAACCGGGCAAGTCGCCAGGGGTCTCCCGTAGACGGGGGGGTACTGTTGTGGATTCAACAGCCCGTCCACAGTCCGGGTACACGGAGGCACCCGAGACATCAGCGCGCGCGGCCAGGGAGCTGCGCGCCAGGCGAAGGGAACGAGCAAGGCGCGTGCCGGCGCACACCTGAAGCCAATCGGAGTGTCTCGCAGAGGATAAGAGCAGGAGAGCAGATAGCGTCCGACGTGGGTTCGTGCCTTGAGTTCACGCTACAGACGGAGCTGTCAGGAGACAGAGATGCGGAGCTGTCAGGAGAGAGAGATGCGGAGCTAAGCTTTGGAGTGAGTCACGCTGCAATTACGTGAGCAGAGGTGCGGAAGAGGAGGGATTGGATTAGCTGTCGCTGTCAGTTTTAAGACAGTTGTTTTTTGTTTGTGGTTTTGGACTTTGCATTTTCTGTTGGTAAATAAACAACGCTAGTTCTCTAGCTAAAGAAGTACACTGTCTAGTGTCGTGCTCTTGGGGTCGGATCACAACCCGTAACATGTACAGCATGTTGCATACACCAAAAAAACCCTCGACAGCTGCTTCGCTGGACATCGCATGAATCACAACCAGATGAAGTTGGTGATTAAAGCTGTGAATATATGGTATGTTACGATCCAGCTTGTTTTGGAGCAATTTCTGCACACCACCATGCCTGCCAGACATGAGTGATGCGCCATCATAAACCTGACTCAGGATTTTGTCCGTGCTGAGTCCGGCGCTGGTGAGCTCATCAATGATGACACCTATCAGAGCCTCTGCATCACCTTTCTCAGATGTGGCCATTACCAAGAGGCGCTCACACACACCATAGTTTTCGTCAACAAAACGCACAACTACAGATATATTTTCTTGGCCTAAAGGATCCCGTGTGCCATCCACTTTAATTGAATACCAGCTATCGCCGACTTGTCGCACTATCTCTTCTGTCACGAGTTTGCTCATCATTTCGATAATCTCGTTTTGTATCTGTGGGCTGGTATAGCGTGCATTCTGTGGGATTGTTTTTGTAATCCTTGTCAGTTCGGGATCTTTGCGCATGGTGTACTCAAAGAGAGACAAAAACAGCCCCATGGAGCTATTATCATCTAGCACACTGGCAAAACCAGAATTATCTCCACGTAACGGCAACTGATTCACCACTAAAAACTCCAGCATATCAATTACGGCTGACATGTAGTTTCTGTTGCGAGCCAGTTGCTCTGAATTTAAGAGAGTGGAAATCTCTTTTCCTGTCTCTCTACGTTTTTCTGAATCTCTCCACATTGCTTCACATGCTAAATGTTCTTTTGAAGCTGCATGCTTATTTAAGCCCTTGCCTGTTTCGATTGCATGTTTCCAATCATTGAATCCCTTAATGGAGAAGGACGCGTCCGATGATGCAGATTTGAATTTCCTGCAGGCATAACAAAATGCGGAGTCCTTTTCCACCGAGTACTCAAGCCAGGCCCTGTTCAAATACCAGCTAGAGGAAAATGATCGCTTTTTTGAACCAAACATTTTAACTGGATATTTCTTCAACACAACCTGTTTGGGTTTGTCTGTGCCGAGGTCACTCACACCCACTGATTCAACAGGCAGTTGTTGTGGCCCAAATGCTGCCCCAGTCGCGGTTGCACTTGACCTGCCAGGCCCAGGGTCGGGCTCCACGGAGCTAGCATCAGGCTCAGACTGTCGTCCAGGGTCTCCTTCTCCAACATCAGGCGTCGGTGTCGTTTCAATTGTGGCAGAGGAGACTGTTGGTGGGCTTTTCAACCACTTACGGATATCCATCTTCTTATATACTGTCTATGATCTGAAGCGAGTAAGCGAAAACTCATCCAGTTTTTAAAAATTCGCGGTAACTGTTGAGCGGGTACACTGACGTAGGCAACGTCACGTACGTAGCCTAACGTTCTTTTTAGTAAGGCCGTGATAGGATGTTGCAGTGTAGATTCCCATCAATCAAACAAAATCACACCATTGTTTCTTTATATATTAATGTTTTAATGATAACGAATGCAACATTAATGCAACACAAAATTAGCAACTATGATTATATAAAATTACTGTATTTTTTAAGAGATCTGTGCCTCAATTGGGGGGGCACAAGCATTTTTTGGGGCTGGCCCGGCCCCCTATGGCCCGCCCATAGCGACGGGTGTGGAAGGACATAAACGTTTCTAAACTGTTTCGTTTCTACATTAAAAACCCTGTGGCGCATTAGCAGAGGAATTTAGCACGTCATTAACTAGCGTTAGCACCTCTATGCTGCGCTAGCTACTGAAGGTAAACTGAATGTGTACATGCTGTTGTTGCTTTTTAATGATTGTACAAGTCAGTAAAGATCTACCAGCTTTACAGGAACAATGTTCATTTCCTTGTCTTCGGTCTCGATCAGCAGGTGATGTGATGGTTCACTTTTAAACTGTGATCTGTAGCTTTAGCTTCTGTCTTTATCTTTTTGAACCCGTTTTTACTGCTGAGTCTGTCTGGCATCCTGGATATATCCTTCCATCACAATGTAGACCCTTCTATCAGATTCTCTCTCTAAAGCTGATTTTGTTTGTCCAAACATCTTGATAATATATTTTTCCATTAGTGCAGTTAGTAGCAGGCTTAGCCAAGGGTCATTTGCTTTGGTGAGTGCAATATTCTCACAATTTACAGAAATATCATAAAAATAAAAACAAAGTTGTAATAAATTGGAAACAATATCCCAATAATTAATACATTTTACAGTGTTTTCTGAGTGTAGAAGTGAACTATATATCAGCGTGAGGGCATTCTATAAAGTGCTGGCTGGTCTTTGAGAGATATCACAGTGATTTTCTGTAGTCTCTCATAAGCTGCTTTGTTTTTGGCCCCAGCACACAAAAAGTTCCCACCATGAAATATTCTGCGCCGGGCGACTGTGAAAGCTTGTCCACTCAGCACCGAGCCCGCTACAAAGCCGCTACAAAGCCGGGTTTGATAACACAGTTAGAGAGAAAATGAGGCGGCCGCTGGGAGGGCTGGGAATTGAAGTGGTTTTTTTTCTTCTTTCCTCCTTGTTCAAGTTCACACACGGCTCCGTCTGGTGGCAGGTGGTTCAAAGCAGCTGAATAGGCAGCGGTCCAGACTCTCCTCCTCGCCCATCACACATGGCTAACTTATCAGAACAGACACAATGAAAACAGCAACGACACTCACCGCGCCTGTAATCTGTCAGGGATGAGACTTTGATTCACAGACGCTTTCAGCACATTTGTCGACATTTTTCTTTCTTCCACCATCTTCCCCTCCTTTCCTCTTGGGTTCTGTGGTGGCTTGGCATTGTCAGTTGGTGTGTGTGTGTGTGTGTGAGAGTGTGTGCGCTCACACAGACGGGGTGGGCTGGCAGGGGTCACGGTTCGCCGGCCCGCCTAGATCCATCAAGAGGAACAAAGCAGGAGGAGAAGTGCCAAGCCCCCCGAAATCAAAGACCAGGTTTGGGATTGGGATTCGCTCCAAAGGGTTGGACCCATTTTGGTAGTGCAGGGGGTCTCGGGAGCCAGGGGGAGTGGGAGGAGCAGAGTTAAAAACAATAATCAAATCCACCACAGCGTCTGAGGACCGGGCCGGTTGAGTGAGCTGGCTGAAGCCTCCGCATGCCGCATCCTTCCCCGTCCCTCCTCTTTGAAGTCTGCTTTGCTTTTGTTCTTTACATAACTTGATCTGATATTTGAAAGGCTAATTTGTATGCATTCTGTGAGTGGGGGTGGTGGGTGGACGACAGAACCACCAGCCACCCAGAATTCCACAGGAGAGCTGACAGGAAGGTCAACACGATTGGCCACAGGAGGAAACGGGGACACACAAGCAACCCAAAAGCATGCGATAAGTGTCTTTGAATTATTGCAGCTCTGTGCAAATTTGATGACAATGGCCAAGTGGTCAGGGGGCTGAAATCCCTTTGCAAACAGAGGCCACGTATGCTTTGGTGGTCTTCATTTTGCCATCGGCTTCCCCAAAAGAAAAGACAGCGACAGGCAAATATGAATAAACACTTCAAAGGAGCTCTAAAAGCGTGGATTTACATTAGCAGAACCCCCCACATGTTGTACTTTCATAACATATTTAACGTAGAAGGGTTTCTGATGAATTGGAATGAATAGACAATGGAAACAGTAACTAAAAAAAGGTTTTATGAACAGGATTCAGAGTATTAACATAGCAACAAACAACTACGATCTATGTAAAGATATAGTGGATATGTCTACCTAAGCACTATATGCTTTGTTTCTATTTTAGTTTTCTTTTTCTTAAAGACATCTGTGAACAATCAACACTGCAATTTGTTCAATTTGAATGTTTTCTTTTTAGCCCAGGACACCCCGGGAGAGGCCAAATTTTGGGAACATTTTCACATTTAACATATTGTTCCTTTTTATGGGGTGTGTGTGTGTGTGGGGGGGGGGTCTATCAGCTCCTTTCTTTTGTCCACATCAATGGAGCTGAGGTGGAGCAACAGCTTTCAGTTCCTGGAAATCGGCATCACAAACCACCTGACGTGGTCCTCATACATCTGGTGAAGAAAGCTCATGAACGGCTGAATTTATTAAAGAAACTTAAGAAGGAATATGTTTTGTGCCAAGCTCTAGTTATCTTTATAGAAAGCTTCCCGGCTTCCTGGCTGCCCGGATCAGGACCGGCTCTACAGCGGACCAGTAGGCTCCTGGAGAGGTTAGCATAGCTGCTGCTACAGCATCACTTCTATCAGAACTGGAGAGCACTTTTTCATTGAAAGAAGAGCAATAAACAACACTCGATGGAAAAGATGTTCTCGCTCTTCCTGAGTGGCGACCTGGTGGACAGTTGGGGCATCCTACCACCAAGGGCCTGGTCCGGGGGTTCTGTGAATCAAACCATCTGATCAAGGTGAGTTGTATATACCATTTGCTATGATATTGTGAAAATCATCAAAAACTGTTTGGAATCTAGCATGGATGCTGAGGTTTATAAGGGGATTTCTATAGTAACTCACCAGTAAAAGAATGCAGCAATTCACCAGCATGAGTTATTGTATGAAGGGTTTTGCTCAAGGTTACATCTCCATCATGTGGCTCTGGAGTAAGAAGTTCTCAGAGCATCAGGGAGGTGAGATGAGGAAGGAGAGACTTTTCATTAACCTTGAGCTTTAATTACTTCCTCAGGGTGCTTTTTGACTACCGCCCAGAGGCTGGGGGAGGGGGGGGGAGCTTTTCTCCTCAGCCTTGGCCTCGTGCCAGGGTGACAATCAATGTCTCTGTGTCTCTTCTGTAGGAGATTCTTTTGAAGGTCTCCCCCTTTTTATTGGAGGAAGTGGTAGTTGGAAGCTCAAACAGGATGTCGTGCTGGCTGGACATCCTGTAGAGACCCCCTAACCCCCTCTCAGCTCCTCTCTCTCAGAAGAATAGCTTAAATTAATCCCGGAGTCTGAGCAGCCACTTTCTCTTGTTCTTGTCTCCATTTGGAATGCCAGTGAAATCATTCACAAGTGAAACTGGTCTCGCTTGTACTGAAGCCCGAGGTCTGCTGTACACAGAGAGGATGCCCTCTGAGCAAATGAATACAGGATGCTCCCTCTAAGGTGCAGATATAGTTGTACTGTCCAATACCACAGATAAGGGATGCTGCCCGGCGAGATGTCCATTATCGGGAACTGATGGACCGAGTGGTTGCCTCCGCTATAGCAGCACCCGCTGAGAGGAGTCATAGAGTCAGGCCTACGTGGTTATGTCTATATCTGTAATGTGTATCTTAGTTAGACTGCAGCAGCTAAAGAGTATTAGGGTTAGGGTTTTATTGTTTATGAATTGCTTATTTTAACAATAACATCTTCTCACTTTAATATTGTAGATTGGAATAAATTATATAATATAAATGAAGTTGTTGTATGTTGCAGTGATGTAGAATGCTACACAGCACGATACTCCAGGAAATCACATAAATAAACATTCCCTTGGGAATCTGAGAAGAAAATGTAGAACAGTTCAGTATTTTGGGAACTATTTCTTGACAAACAACATCCAGGGGACTTGTGTGCAGTCTTAGTGAGGTTACCAAGCGGATCCTCCTGCCTCCTGGGTCTTGCCTCCTGGGTCCTGCCTCCTGTCTTCTGTCTCTTGCCTCCTGGGTCCTGCCTCCTGTCTGCTGTCTCCTGCCTCCTGGGTCCTGCCTCCTGTCTGCTGTCTCTTGCCTCCTGGGTCCTGCCTCCTGTCTTCTGTCTCTTGCCTCCTGGGTCCTGCCTCCTGTCTGCTGTCTCTTGCCTCCTGGGTCCTGCCTCCTGTCTGCTGTCTCTTGCCTCCTGGGTCCTGCCTCCTGTCTTCTGTCTCTTGCCTCCTGGGTCCTGCCTCCTGTCTGCTGTCTCTTGCCTCCTGGGTCCTGCCTCCGGTCTGCTGTCTCTTGCCTCCTGGGTCCTGCCTCCGGTCTGCTGTCTCCTGCCTCCTGGGTCCTGCCTCCTGTCTGCTGTCTCTTGACTCCTGGGTCCTGCCTCCTGTCTTCTGTCTCTTGTCTCCTGGGTCCTGCCTCCTGTCTGCTGTCTCTTGCCTCCTGGGTCCTGCCTCCTGTCTGCTGTCTCTTGCCTCCTGTCTGCTGTCTCCTGCCTCCTGGGTCTTGCCTCCTGGGTCTTGCCTCCTGGGTCTTGCCTCCTGTCTCCTGCCTCCTGTCTCCTGGGTCCTGCCTCCAGGGTCCTGCCTCCAGTCAGTCAAAATGACATCATCCATCATTGATTAAAAAACTCAGTCAATGACAGAAAAGATTTGTGTAACAGGAGCGATGCGATTCTCCAAATAGTTGTGAGACGTTCTCCACCCGACCAACGTCCCCCCCAGACATTTAATGCCGAGTGGAGCCGATTGGCTGTTGCTCTGCTTTTTTGTGTGTGCTGAGGAGCCTAATGTTGTCCCTCTGTGCTTGTAGTTGTAGTATTCCTTTTATATAGAATATTGGAACTGAGGTCATAAACAATACTGGAGTAAAGGGAAAAAATGTATACGCTTGAGTATCGCAATATTTTCTTTCAGTTTTGTGGTATTGCCTCCCCCAAAACACTATTGATTTAATAAATAATAGTTTACAGTGTGAAATAGCACATTATGTCAAAATATGTAATGGTTTTGCATATGTTCAAACCTACAAGGCACAATCATGAAAGCACAGTGTAGTCTTTTAGCAGGTTTTTAATATTTACTGAGGTTTTATTGTGTTCTGGTACTGTTTGCCGTTTATGAGTCTCATTGGATTCTCAAGGCATAATCAGGTCTATATTTATAGGCTGTGCTTGTATATGTCGGGTCAAACACGTTGGTGGAGCAGCGACAACAAACATCTGCAAATTCTTCATAAAGGCCGATCATGTCCAGGACTTTTCCCACCAACCGAAACAGTGAATATCAATATTTCATTAACACTGTGGAATATTACAGACAGTCCATTTATTGCCCTCACTTCCTAATGCGAATGGTCACATGTGTGGAGGTGAGGGAGTCAGCAGGGTTTAAAACTCCTCTCTGAAGCTGTAGCTTTGAGTTTCTATGAATAGTTGTGAGAAATTACAAAACACCGAGTTCTTGGAGCAGGAGGGTTACGGCTTGTCCTGGGGGTGACGATGGAGGAAAGGTCACGGGGTCAATTCAAACCGAAAGTAAATTTTAGATTTTGATATTTTTAGGCCTCACCTCGTGGGGCCAAAACAGGACCGCATAAGATCCACAGGATGAAAGTGGACCAGCAACGATTTTATTTCAAAAGCTGAATAGAGAAGAACAGTGCTAACCCGACTCCTGCAGAGACATTTTTAAACCTCCTTCAGGCACCAGGCCTGGTAAGATCTGTGACATGGGGACTGAAGAAAGCATCGGGGAACTGGAGGACTTCCAAACTGCTCTTCCATCAGACCACCCACTCAGACAACATAAAAACCTGTGCTGTGCATGTTCTTTTTGTGATCCATTAGAGGCGGGAGATCAGCATTTTGATCCCACGGTGCAAATTCCCATTTTCTGACAATTTTTCCCTGTTTCCACTGTGATCCTGCTAGGTTTAACCAGATGGCTTCTCATTGTACATTTAGGTTTTAAGCAGCTGTACAACCTGCAATAGAAACATTTCATATGAGGGTTTCTCCAGAAAGGGTTAGGGGGACGATCTTCATGAGTTTCTGATTAGACCTTCCACTAGTACTTTTATTTGAAATCTCTGTTTCTTGGACAGCGCTGCGATACAGCGAGGATGCACTCAGTAAAGTGCAGCTCTCCGCCAGGCGTGTGTGTGACCAACACTGCTGTAATGTGTGACCATGAAGGGGTCTTCACGGTTTGTGCCCCTTGATCACACACATACCCCGCCTCTGAAAAGAAGAATTGAAGAAAAGCAGGATTAAAGCTCACCCACAAGTTGCTTAATAGCTCAGCTGTACATCATACAGAATGTTTATTGTATGTCCTCAAATACACAAGAAACCATAAGACAGAACGCAGGATGAGAAGAACCCTTTGTTACGATCAAACAAAGGCATTTCCCTTGGTGAAGTGGATGCTGAGCTTTGATTTAACAACTCAAACACCCACAAAATAAATGAAAGATTGGTGTTGTTTCTTCTTACACTCGTAACAGTATCTGTCCGCCTCTTGTTAAAATGTACCAAAAATATTTCACACATTTCAGAAATGAACAGGAGCCATCATCGCGTTCTGTAGGAGGACACAACCAACACGTGTAGAACATCACGTCTCAGGATGCTCCCTTTAAACCCTTCTATTTGCAGCTGTTCGGATCCATCTTTGTCACAACCACAGTGTATCGCCTGCACACTGAAGCCCTCAGCATGCTTCAAGCGACGCGCTACTCGCAATGACACCCTCCTCCGACCCCTCCGACCCCGGCGGCTGTGCTCAGCGAGGCCAGCCGTGAGGAGGCGTGGAAGGAAACAGCTGAGAGCGACACAACGCTGGCTCTGGTGTGTCGTACGAGTCAAACCTACATGTGGTGTGAGTGACACGTCTATCGTCATGCCAGGCGCCGATTCAGAAGGCCTTAAACGTGCATTCTCTCTCCTGACCACCAGGGGGCGACTCCTCTGGTTGTATAGAAGTCTATATAAATGACTCTACTTCTCTCTTGATGTATTCCCTCAGTAAACATTGTAAACATGAGTTTATGTCTCAATCTCTAGTTTCAAGTCTTCTTCTTGGACCATAATGGTCCATTATGAGTAAAACAGAGCATAAAGCAGGGTGTGCTTTAGGGCGGGCTTATTGTGATTGACAGGTCACTACCAGAGCAGTATACATCTATATGTCACTCCTCCGCATTATATGATAACTTCTGTTCATGAGTTGCAAAAAAAACAAGATGGCGACGGCGAAATGGCCAAACTCAAGGCTTCAAAGCGGCAGTCCACAAACCAACGGGTGACGTCACTGTGACTACGTCCACTTCTTATATACAGTCATGTGTCTTGCGCAGTAAGATCACAAACACAGACTTCTTGTGCAGTTTGCTTGAATCTGGGATAATTTCAGACAATTTATTAGTAAGTAAGATAAGAGTTCAACCAGTCACAACCCAAAACCACAAATTTTGTTTTCAGAATTAGGACCCAGACCATGCCCTGTGTCATTAAAAAGAAAAAATCTTGTCGTTATCCAAACTACTCCCCTTCACTGACGTCTACCTCACGAGCTAGGAGGGCTTTCTGGGAGGCTGCTGCTGCAACGGCCTGGAATATGGAGTTACCAGCGGCCCCTTCACACCTGCTGCCGTTCCCATTGAAATGATTCAGAGGTACCATCCATTCAAATCGAGGCTCCCCAGGAACGCTCGACTGTCACACAGATCCAAAGGCATCCTGCAGGGAAGTGCTTCCACAAAGTCTCATTCTGCGGTTCTTCTATTTCAGTTGCACACACACACACACACACACACACACACACACACACACACACACACACACACACACACACACACACACACACACACACACACACACACACACACACACACACACACACACACACACACACACACACACACACACACACACACACACACACACACACACACACACACACACACACACACACACACACACACACACACACACACACACACACACACACACACACTTCAATAAATAAGACTTACAATGTTGTAAGGCAACCATGCATTTGTCATGAACAACACATTAAGGAACATACATGGTAACAATAAGCGCATTCATTAAGAGCAACCACTTTTTTTCTCTCTCTAAGAAATCAAGTGACGTTTGAAGGCTTTCTGGGTGATCTCCTGATCCACAGGGCTCATGACCCAAACACCTGGCTCTGGGTCGCGCAGCGGGACCACCTCCTCGCTCAGAGGGCCCAGTCCGACGGGCAGGCCGGACACACAGCAAACCAGACCCAGCCACGGTGGGGCTTTTGCATTGCATCCAAAGTTGGAGTTCATTCAAGAAAAGTCTAAAAAGTCTACATGGAGACAGAGATCCAGCAGCCAGCTGCTCAGAGCCTCAGGACAGCCCCGAGGTGTCCAGGTAACTCTGGAGCTTCCTCACTGTACTTCTGTCCAAGGAGCAAAGGTCGAAGTCAAAAGTAGTGTTCGTGATGTGGAAGTGTCCGGTCTCTTCAATGAGGTTCACAATCTGGAGGACAGAGAACATAATGAGGTTATGGTTCATTAGAGACAATGTCTGAATGAAATCACTGCAGTTACCACCATAACAATTCCTTTCATCTTTACATAAACAGGAGGATACAGAGGCAGGAAGAGGGATTGTGAAGGCAGTAGGAGGCTTTAATATCAAACTAGCATAGACAATCTTAAAGGGGACACCTCACGCTCATTATTGGGCTCATACACATATTTTGGGTTTCTACGAGAACATGTTTACATGCTTTGATGTTCAAAAAACACTTTATTTTTCTCATAAGGTCTGCCGTCTGTCTGAAACGCTCCGTTTTAGTGCCTGTCTCTTTAAGCCCACCTCCCAGACCGAAGAGCGTGAGAAATATGGTGCGCCTTCACGAAGCTGGTTCTCAAGCTGTGGTTATGGCTCGAGACATATCTACATGTAGATCAGCAGAGCACCGGAGAGGGGACGAGCCTAATGAGATGAGCCCTGCTGAGGCAGTGTTTCATCAGAGCTCACACAAACAGAAAGACTCTCCCGGGTGTCAGCGTTGCATACACTTTCTCAGAACTTTGCAAAGAATAATCTGGACTCTTTTTGTCTGGTGGGATAACTTGAACGGACATTAAAGGACACGTTCTGCAGGTGTTATCACTTTAAGACTCGGTTCCCCCGCTGGTGGAAACGGGAGTCCTGGGGATTACGAGGAACACCATCCCATATATCTTGGTGGAGGTACAGTTCTCAAAAATGTGGGAAAAATTACAAGGGGTTTTTACGACAGGTCAGATCAAAGTCAGGGGCTCAGGTGTCACTTCCTTGTTTTCATTGCTATTCAGGATTGGTTTCAACTGGAAACAGCTCCCAAACACAGGGAACTGGGCTGGATTAGCTTGATTACTGGGAGCTGAAGCTGTGCACACTGATAGCCCCGCTGTGTTCTGGTTGGCATTTCGTCTCCCCATCAGAGCCAGGCATCTTGTTAGGAGAGCGACGCACAACTTGGCAGCTGCCGCTGGGAGGATCCACCAATACCGCCACGCGATACGCCTCCAGAACATCAGCGAGAAACATGCAATCGCTCAGGTGGAGAGGCCAACCAAATAATTCATTGCTGCCAGATGAAGACGCAGATTACAGAGGACTTGTAACAGATCACAGCTCCTCTTCTAATCCAAGAGCCGACTAATAGCACTGACGTGGAGTCAACGCCCCCACAACCTTTTTGATCTGGAGCCTGGCAGTTGTAGTTCAGTAAGCGATCACTTTAAAGTCCAAAGCTCGAGTACGTACGAGGTTTTCCTGTTGCCACTGGAATTTGATACTAAAGATTGTGAGTGTGAATCTACCACATACTATACGGTACATTCACTCAGCTTGGAGGGATTGCCTCCACATGGCTCTCAAAAGGGTTTTGCTAGCAGCTTGCGGTGCTTACAGCGCTACACACAGAGGGACTTCCTCCTCTGCTCAGGTGGACTTTACGCCATTATATCTTTATTTAGACAAGTTATATTAATGCTATTAAACTTGTTCTGTAAATGCAGTCGTTTCTGATCATATCATTTACTTCCCATTGGCTACTACTAGTCTTCAGAGGGAGCTGTGGGAAGTCTGATAAAAGTCCTCAAGTGATGTCACTTGGGGGAGCTTTAAACGGATAAGATGAAATGCTCTCAATCAAAACAATAACAAAAGAAGTAGTTTGGTGAACGAGCATCATGGGAGTTTGGATACCTTCCGTGTTCAAAGCGCAGGAGGAGTCTTTTTTTTTTTACCACAGAGGTCTCTTCTTCAAAACACCAGCCAGCTGATACAAACACTGAATAAAGCCGCTTCATGTGAAACATTAGGTGTTTTCAATGTTACAGAGTGAGTACATGCTGCTAGTGTATCGCTGAGGGGGCAAACGGAAAGAGGCGGAGCCGTTCATCTGTAGGTCTACATACACACCTGTTGCAGTATATGACCTTCTCTGAGGGTCATCAGCCGTTTGTGCAGCTCCACCAGCTCGTCCAGGTACGCCTGGGAAGCACAGCCACAGCTCCTTTTACACGGGTCATTCACACAAACTCAAAAACCCTTTAATAAACTGAGTTCTTAAATATGAAATATCATCTACATGCTATAGAGAACTATACAACTGGAAACATTTCATGTAAATTAGAAATTAAGTTTTAGTAAAGTAAATATGAATATACAGTATAGTATATATCCAACCTCACATTGGAGCAAGATTTTAGATGATTTTATTTTTATTTCATTTAATTGTATTTAACCAGGTGAGCCATTAAGAACGAATTATTATACACGATGGCGGCCTAGTGAAGGGCAAAGCCTCTCGAGGGAAGGGGTCAGAGTAAAACCATAGAATAAGTCCACATCTTGTAAAGTTGCACTTGCAGAACAGAGCTGTTAACCGCTGCTTCGCTCACACTGGTTATCTAACTGCACAAGTGGTGTGTTTCTAAATGTCACCTTCATCCTGCTATCAGCAGCGTGTCCATTGTATTCCCTCACATGTTGTTGGTCAGCTTGTTGCAGCTCATCATTGCACAGACGATGTTAAAGCCATCTTTGACTTTGGGATCTCCACTTGAACACAACACCAGACGTCGCTGACAGAATCAACTCATTTGAATTCTATAATAAGTCGTAACCATTACGTATTTCTACAGGTGTTGTCTCGAAGCCATGTTATACTCTGACACGTTGACCCATTGAAACACAAAGTCTGAGTAGTGTAACATACTGTGCCAGACTCCTGATCTATTGGATATGGGTGGATTTCTAGTGAAAAACCAAAGAAGAAGAGGCTGTTGTACCTTGTCACAGTCCATGTTTCTGTTCTTGTCCTGCTTGTTCTG
This sequence comes from Cottus gobio, assembly GCA_023566465.1. NCBI lineage: Eukaryota > Metazoa > Chordata > Actinopteri > Perciformes > Cottidae > Cottus > Cottus gobio. The sequence goes on along the minus strand of CM042233.1, from coordinate 15,622,299 downwards.
CTTGCTGGGACTCTTCACTTCCAGTATCTGACAGAGGAAACAGGCACAGTCACTCTGGGGGACTAGGAGCTAAAAGCTGGTTGTGGATTAAATGACACAAACATGTTACCTGGTTAGCAGTAGTCTTTAGCATGGGCGGGGCTTCATTACGGGATGGGGGGGAGGGCGAGCTGCTGTCACTCTCACTGCCATCACTCAAACTGACCCTGGGTAGTTCATCACAAGAGGGAAGGTAACAAAAGATGCGTTACACATGTTCAGTGTCCGACCGCCTCCATCGCCACGCGTCTCCAACACTGCAGCTACATGCTGGGACTGGATTTTCAGTTCTAGATAAGGAAACCACATTTGCATGTTTTTGGGTAACCCTGCTACATCAGGCTGCACTGGTTGATTGGTTTTGACCACATGGTGGCTTCAGACCGAGCATCTGACATATTACATGTTAGCAATCAGTTGACTATTGACACATCCAGCAGACACAAAGCAACAGTCGTGTCCATCTGACGAAAACAAGTCCAATATTCACTCTTTTAGCTCCGCTTGGGTCCCCACCTCATCTCTTTAGCTGCTAGATGCTTCGCTGTGGTCAAAATCTAGTCTGTACTTTTAGCTGCTGCACAGGTAGTGTCAAAGGAAAAGAGAATAAAGCTCTGTAGAGCTTTAGTGAGAATTCTCATCACTACACCTTTATTACTACACAGTCATTCGAGTGTGAATTCAACAATATTGATTAGTGTGGCTTTAAACACCAGAAGGAAAGATCCCGAGCTCTTAAAAGGAATGGATCCTTTGCATCGGTGGAAACACATGGCGGTTTATACCAGCAGCTACCTGCGCTGGTGGTGCGTATGATGCGTGTGCGCTGGCCGCTCCATGTCTGAGTCCATGTCATTGTCGTCGTCGTCCTCCGAATCGTCATCGTTGTCATCCGAGTGCAAGTCCTGCATGACCGACTGCAGCGGGCCCAGCACTGTGGGGTCGGGACAGAGGGCTCTCATTATTATGGCGAGGCACGGGTGAGAACATGCACGATGCAGCGGGTCATGCTGGGAGCTGGAGGCATGGCGGGACGGTCTGGTGGAGCAGGTGGCTGTAGAACTGGTCCCAGTAGGTTGACACTTTTACTCTTTACTTAAAAAGGACGAGGCCTTTTCTTATAGCCTTCTTATCAGAAAAAGAATCCAAGAAAAAGACTAAAACCACCAATGTGTTAGTCCGTCTCTCTGACTCTACCCCGTCAGCGCCCCTCAGCTCATAGATCATTGGTTCCTACTAGAGAAAACTTTTAAAATGGCACACATACACACTTTCATTTTATGAAAAGCAAACATACATTTTTATTCCCATTTGGTCCTCTGGTGAGCATTTCTGGCAGCAGGACAGTGCATGTGGGATTAAGTCAAAATGAACCGCAGTGGGTGTGTCCATGGCGATGTGACATCACAGAGTGCGGGAGGACATGTGCACATGTTGCTGGATCAGCAGTGATGGGAGCTCTGGAGGGTAATATCACACCCACGATACAACACAGAACCCTTACTGACTGCAGAGAGATGCACGAGTTTTCATGCATGGACACGAGATTCTCCATGCAGATGTGAAAGGGGGTGTGTGTGGGGGGGCCTTGCAGGAACGGTTACCTGTGTGGGTGGTGGCAGGAATAGCCAACCTTTTCCTGATGATGAAGTCCACCACTGCATCCAGGGAAAAATTACAAACACACAAGCAGAGGTCACCCTCAGGTAAAGAAGAAGAAAAAGTCCCACATTCTAGACTCACCTGACCCTCTGACAACCGTTCCAGTCCTAAAGGATTCTCTGGACCTTTATACAGACCAACTCTGACTGACAGAGACAATAACCAAGAGATCCTCTGAAACATATGCGTGTTCCAAATAATTACCTTGCCGTTTGTGGTGTGTGGGAGCAAAGCCTGAACTGGAGCTGGAACTGGCTGGACTGGGCTGTTCGGACTGGGAGGGAGAAAAGAAAACAAAATGTGATAATTAAACAACCAGGATGAAGCAGACTGATGCAGAGTCAGTGAAGGGGTTCAACAACAGCATCCAATCATTTCTCAGATATTTGCAATGTTGACTTTTGACCACTTTCATGCGATGACATACATTAAGAAAAGTCGCACGTTCTGTCCACCAGAAGTTCTCACGGCTCATTATTTAGTCTGAAAACACATTCTGCTGCCAAACAGAGAGGACTGGAGTGGAGAAGGTAGTGGCCTCCAGACCAGACCGGCACATGCAGGTACTTTGCAAAGCAAGGCGCCGTGCCTTATTGGGGGGGATGGAGATCAGAAGATCCCATTAGTGAGGAGGAGCTCCAGGAGTCAGTACGACTCCGAACATCTGGCATTTGCACAAACCACCCACAATGCAACAATGGACTCAGTGTCTGTAAATAAGCAGCCTGTTAATAGTGAATTTAGTCGGAGAGGATGGCCTGATGCTGCTATATTTCTGGACTGTACGGCAGCACCCTCCCACTCGAGCCAGCTATCCAGTAGTAGCTGTCACCAGCATCATTTAGTGCTTTACTACACTGACAGTGAACATTCACATCTCTGATGTGCCTCATATCAGATCTGGATTCATCTGTTCATATGTTTCACAACACGCAACACAACAGCTTCTGGGCTTTTCCCCCGTTTCTCTCCTTTTTCAACGTTCTTTCCTCCAAGATGTGGCCGATTGACGGTGCATCTGGTCTATGGGAATGAAAAAGCCTGGTGACATCAGGGTCACCCCATCTTGGGGTTGGAAACCAGCATATTTCCAGCAACTGTGGATTTGAAAGACATGATTTTGTTCCACCATAGTTTCACGATGAAGCAGATTCTTTTTCCCCTTCCTAACGGGTGGGTGGGCTCTCTCTGGTGGCATTTCCTCAGCAGCGAATCGCAGTTACCGTCCCTAGTTTGGCCTGGGAAGTGAAAGTGGCTTCAAGCACCCGGCACCGGATCGGTACTCGGTATTGTCTGATACTTAAACTTCAGGTATTGCTCTATATCCGGCCCGCAGGTTTAAGTGCTGCTTTTAACAAGCTGAGATATGGTACATAAGTCTTTGTCAGCCCTAATACTTTAAAGTCATCTTGGCGTGTCAGAGCCCGAACAAGCTCTGCTCCTGACCTCGTCTGAAAAGAGTCAGGCCCGTTTCAGTGCTGGAGCCTCAGGTTCCCATCAAGCAGTCTAAATGATGTGCCATAAACAAACAGTGCTGGAACTTAAACCTGCTCTACATTGACCATCATGCCCTCCAATATTCCTCATGTCCCGAGGGTTTGATTCCTGCTCTCTGGCTTGTTGGAGGTCCCAACACAACGGGGACTTGTTGTAATCTGGTTTTGTTTTGGTAAATGTTTGACGCTACTCATATTTACCAGGTTTTTATGGAATAGTATATACTAATATATACAGCTATTCTTTTCTTGGACCTGCTTAATAAACAGCATATATAATGATACATACATTGAGTATGATATGGCTTTTGTAGCTAGCAGTAATGACAGTTGGCTACAGGTCTTCCTGCAGCACAATCACCATTTTTACTTTATAGCTGTACAACATCTTCCATGAGCCATATTAGACATAATCAGATATAAGTGATAACTAATGTAATGAAAAATATTTAAATTTGGCAATAAACTTTCTGGTAAAAAAACAAAAACATGTTATACTTTTTGGCACTTTCAAGACCTGCACATACCCTGAACCCTGTCCATGTAAGATTTTCTCCCATAAACTTGTCTTATATTAGCATACATTTTCTAATATTTGTGCTTCAACAGTGGGAATCAACCAGAAACACACTATGCATGTCATTCCTTATCAGTTGCATTTCCTTTGGTCAATGAGCAGCAGGCAGCTGAGAGCAGGAGATGCATTAGTTTTTATTATTTTCTTGCATATAAAACACCGCCTTGTTCCATCCACAAAACAGGAAGAACACACAGTGAGGATGTTTCAAACCTCAAGAGGTAAAATGAGACTTAAAGGGAGCAGCTGTGTGGTCCACTCTCATCACTTCAGATGTGGGGGCAGCTTGTAAATTTCAACATGGATGCTCGGGGGAACAAAGAGCTCACACCAGCCGACACGTGTGCAGAGGAACTGGACACACCCAGGAAGTCAGACAGATTATCTGGCCCCTGATTTGTTGAACCCCTTTGAAATTAAACATACTTATCTGGACTTTCCCATCTTTATAAAAAAAGAAGGTAGAATAAGTAGGATCTCCCTGTCAAGCTTCACTTCTGATCCACTAGAAAAAAACTACAATATGGAAAATATCTTCTACCATGACAACGTAGGTCATTTCATATCTAGTTAAAGATATTTATCACGATACATGTTTTCTGGTTATTCAATAAATTAATAGTTTACATGAAATAACCACATGGTAAAGCCTACTTTATAAATGCAAAGAACTGAGGATTTTCTCATTTAGGTCACAGCTTCAGTGCAAAACAAAAAAAAGCATAAATAATTCCAGCTATACACTGACTATGTTCGCATGCAATGTGCATGAATGCAGAAAAAAGATAGTTTGATTTAACCACGTTTAATAATAATAACAATACTTCAATCTTATTTAGAAAATCTCACTTTTCTAAATACCCAAAGATGCTTTTCATCAGACTGTCTGAGAAATCTGAGTTAGTTTATGTTTATCACAATATCTCAATACTAATATATGATTACATTGAAAGCCAATACATTATATTGAATTATTGCCAGGCCTTCGTAGTGCATGAAGGTCAACTATTAATTTCAACAGCATTTCTGTATGTGCCTGTTCTCTGTGTTTCTTTATGCTTCGTGTGCGTTGTTTTATTCCTTGGTTCCCCCCGTGGGACCAGCAGGAGCTCAGTGTAAGGTTCAGGTACTTTCAGGAGCTGTGGGTCGATGGCATTTAACAAGAAGGACTACAACAAACACAACAGTAACCAATATGTTGCTACGCCATCTCTCATTACAACGAATACTTCAAATTAAGAACAATGAAGTACAGTTGCAACAAATTATCCATGAGTCAACTCTCATGATAATAATAATAATAATAATAATGAATTGTTTTGAGTATAAATGGGAAAACACTCTTGTTGTGTGAATATTTTCAGGTTTCCTTCGTCCTCTATGATAATAATCACAATATCTCTGGGTTTTGGACTGGTTATTAGGATGGATGGGTATTTTTCACAATTTTCTGACACGTTATTGACCAAATAACTAATCAGTTAACTGAGAAAATAGTTGACAGATGAATGGATACTGAGGTTAATGCTGCTTGTGTGCGAGACAAACACAAAAGTAACGGCCTCGTTAGTATTCGGGGAGAGGAAGACATTTCTGGGGTCCGTGCTCTGAAGCTGACAGTACATGACACAAACTGAATGGATTCAAACATCAAGGATCAAAACGCAGGTCATCAGTCTCCTGAATTCAGCAGAATGGGTATTATGATATATATGATTATTGTGGCAAAACAATCACAGTACTCGCTATGCAGATTATAGAAATATAAAATTACTATTAGAGGTAAAATACAGTCCAATGATGTTAAACAATAACTGGCTTAGATATTAAACTGAACAAACTCAACAGTTGTACTGACACTTTGTTGAACACTCTAGATGAACAACCTGATTTAGTTTAATATGTTTTAAAGTTAAAGTTAAGAAAGCTGGCTGGAAACAACTTTCAATGTGTCATTCCATTTTTCATGTCCGGATATCTGCATGTTTATGATCTTCGACTGTCAATCACATGGACTCACTGTATTCATAATGTGTCAGTCCTTCAAAAAATACATTTCACACATCACATCATTTAAGTGCCACCTGATGGGTGTTCACTGTAAACAAAATAAAATAAAAGAAAGAAAGAGTAGAACGGAACAATGGACTGTGGAACAATTAAGTCTGGAGCACCATCCCCGCCTGTCTGCAGCTCCACAATGTCACTGACTGGGCAGGGCTGGATGTCCCTGTGAAGAAGAACATGACCTGTCCTCTTGACGCAAATAACAGAGAAAGACAGGACTCCTCTGGTGCCGCTGGGCTCTGCTTCCATTCCACTGGGAATACAAGCTCTTATCTTGTGGCAAATTGCTAAATTAATACAGGAGCGCTGTGAAAATGTCTATATTCAAGACACGATTAACTATTACTATGTATATTCAAGGTATGATTAATTGTCAGCAGTATTGTTACAATCAGAACGATTCACGGCCAAGTAGAGTTAAACCGGTATATACACCTCTAATATCTAATAGTGTAATGTTGTATTTGAATCATCCGAGTTTGTAAAATGTTGCAGAACTGCAGAGGAGAGGCCAATGCTTTTCAAAGGGAGGATGATGGAAGCCCCATGATGCGACAGCTACCGGGTACTGTGGTATAAACAGTCTCCCAAAATCTGCTGATATTTATATCGTCCCATAGTAAGCGGGATAATATTTGTGGCCCACTCCGATCGACTGGAGGCGTGGCTTTAAATCGCGTGTCATTCCAACGGGAGTTTAAAATGTGGCGAGAAGCGACCGACAGAAGAAACATGAGAGAGAAAAAGAGACACAAGGACAAAAGGCAGAGCGACTTCAATGGGCGTCACCTCCCGCCAACAAACACCACACAGCTGGTCTGTTGGTTTATGGGACAGCTTCTTCAGAGGGCCATAAATCTTACCAGTGCTACTTTTAAGGGCTTTTGTCCGGCTTTGCTCAAAGCCGCCGAAGCTGCCCTCCTCAAAGACAATAAATAGTCTCTAGCCGGCATTGATCTGGCCTCCTCTCTTAACTCTTGGCACAGTTAGGACCGCCAACAAGAAATGCCAGCAAACAAGAACAAACTGAGCAAGAGCATTTGGTTTGCTTGTGTAATTCAGCATGGGCTGTCCAAACAAAACGCTTTCAGTTTGACACCGTAGATCCATTCAAACACAGCCAACTCAATTATACCGGGACAAATGTATCGGCTCATTGTCACACTTGTTGTTCCCCCATTCACGGTTTTCTCAGCTGTGAGGTGATTGTTGCGGAAACCTGTGCTGTACTTTTCTCCACCTGACAAAGCATTCTCTGGTGAGCCCACACCCAAAGACACCCAGAGACACCCATGATCCAGAGACACCCATTTACACCCAGAGAACACCAGACACCCATATACACCCAGAGACAGACAGAGACAGACAGGGACATCTAGAGACACCCAGAGATACACCCATATACATCCAGAGACACCCATATACACCCAGAGACACCCATATACATCCAGAGACACCCATATACACCCAGAGACACCCATATACACCCAGAGACACCCATATACATCCAGAGACACCCATATACATCCAGAGACATCCAGAGAACACCAGACACACCCATATACACCCAGAGAACACCAGACACACCCATATACACCCAGAGAACACCAGACAAACCCATATACACCCAGAGAACACCAGACACACCCATATACACCCAGAGAACACCAGACAAACCCATATACACCCAGAGACAGACAGAGACAGACAGGGACATCTAGAGACACCCAGAGATACACCCATATACATCCAGAGAACACCAGACACACCCATATACACCCAGAGAACACCAGACAAACCCATATACACCCAGAGACAGACAGAGACAGACAGGGACATCTAGAGACACCCATATACATCCAGAGACACCCATATACACCCATATACATCCATATACATCCAGAGACACCCATATACATCCAGAGACACCCAAATACATCCAGAGACACCCATATACATTCAGAGACACCCATTTACATCCAGAGACACCCATTTACATCCAGAGACACCCATTTACATCCAGAGACACCCATTTACATCCAGAGACACCCATTTACATCCAGAGACACCCAAATACATCCAGAGACACCCAAATACATCCATAGACACCCATATACATCCATAGACACCCATTTACATCCATAGACACCCATATACATCCAGAGACACCCATATACATCCAGAGACACCCATATACATCCAGAGACACCCATTTACATCCAGAGACACCCATATACATCCAGAAACACCCATTTACATCCAGAGACACCCATTTACACCCAGAGAACACCAGACAAACCCATATACACCCAGAGAACACCAGACACACCCATATACACCCAGAGAACACCAGACAAACCCATATACACCCAGAGACAGACAGAGACAGACAGAGACATCTAGAGACACCCAGAGATACACCCATATACATCCAGAGAACACCAGACACACCCATATACACCCAGAGAACACCAGACAAACCCATATACACCCAGAGACAGACAGAGACAGACAGGGACATCTAGAGACACCCATATACATCCAGAGACACCCATATACACCCATATACATCCATATACATCCAGAGACACCCATATACATCCAGAGACACCCATATACATCCAGAGACACCCATATACACCCATATACATCCAGAGACACCCATTTACATCCAGAGACACCCATATACATCCAGAGACACCCATATACATCCAGAGACACCCATATACATCCAGAGACACCCAAATACATCCAGAGACACCCATATACATTCAGAGACACCCATTTACATCCAGAGACACCCATTTACATCCAGAGACACCCATATACATCCAGAGACACCCATTTACATCCAGAGACACCCATTTACATCCAGAGACACCCAAATACATCCAGAGACACCCAAATACACCCAGAGACACCCATATACATCCATAGACACCCATTTACATCCATAGACACCCATATACATCCAGAGACACCCATATACATCCAGAGACACCCATATACATCCAGAGACACCCATATACATCCAGAGACACCCATTTACATCCAGAGACACCCATATACATCCAGAAACACCCATTTACATCCAGAGACACCCAAATACATCCAGAGACACCCAAATACACCCAGAGACACCCATTTACATCCATAGACACCCATTTACATCCAGAGACACCCATATACATCCAGAGACACCCATATACATCCAGAGACACCCATTTACACCCAGAGAACACCAGACAAACCCATATACACCCAGAGACAGACAGAGACAGACAGGGACATCTAGAGACACCCATATACATCCAGAGACACCCATATACACCCATATACATCCATATACATCCAGAGACACCCATATACATCCAGAGACACCCATATACACCCAGAGACACCCAGTTACATCCAGAGACACCCATATACATCCAGAGACACCCATATACACCCAGAGACACCCATTTACATCCAGAGACACCCATTTACATCCAGAGACACCCATATACATCCAGAGACACCCATATACATCCAGAGACACCCAAATACATCCAGAGACACCCAAATACACCCAGAGACACCCATATACATCCATAGACACCCATTTACATCCAGAGACACCCATATACATCCAGAGACACCCATTTACATCCAGAGACACCCATATACATCCAGAGACACCCATTTACATCCAGAGACACACCCAGAAACACCTAAAGACACCCAGAGGTCACTGGGATTTTCAAACCAGACCATTTCAGTCAAGTCAAGGCCATATAACCCAAACGTTATTTATTTGTTCAGCTTAGAAAATGTTGAACGTCAACGTTATAGCTGAAGATATCCATAATTTCTCTCAATATGAATCATATTTTCTTTTCACTGTAAAATAGACTAATATATGCAGATTGTTAATATGCACATTCACTTTAAAATGTTGATTTTAAGTTTGGTAAAAGGTTGTTAAAATACAATAAATGAAAATGATAAAATACAAAAACTGTAAAGTTGTTACCGTCCAAAGGCTCTGAGAAATGAAACATTTTGTTTCTCAGTCCGAGGAGAAGATATCAAACTCCTCATCAACCAAACATTTTGCTCTGAATATTAATCAATAATCTCAAAATACGTTTAAGCCATCTACAAAGCATGTATGAATTTGAGCATACAAGGGCTTTTTTTTTTTTTTACACACAGACTTGAGCAGGTGACACATCCCTCCTCCAGTGCCCACATCCAGTGTGCTAAAGAGGTTCTCGTGCTGACTCTCCAGCCGGCTCTCCCTTCATGTCATCACCTACTCCACATTTCCTTCTCTCTGCTGTTTCTGGCGCGGTGCTCGGAGGAAAACACCAAGATCAAACAACCGGTCACATGAGAAATGAGAGAGGTGCTCTGTGTCGGCCCGGCGCTCGCCCACCGGAGTTGCTAGCCTGGGGAGGATCAAACACCTGGCATTTGTCAACCCACATCCCCTTTACAACCGGCCCGACCCCCAGCCTCGGTATGGGAAAACCTAAAAGACATTTACATATAGCATAGAAGAAAACACGGGTTCTGCTTGTGCTAAGTAATAACTCCCTTGGCTAAACAAGCTGCCACTAAGGAGAAAGATAAACAAAGACCCACGCTTTAGACAATAGAAATGAAAACACCATTGCATTAAAGAAAGTTGCTCAAAGCACAGGGATTTAGACCTTTCTCCCACAAATGCCCACCCTCTTTCTTCTCTCAAAAGCTAAAAGGATTAAAAGGGAACTCGGTGCTATTCACTGCCCCGTCTCCCCTTTCTCCTCAGGTGTTGTAAAACCATAAATCTTTCTAGTCAACTATTTGGCTTTAAAACAGCCCGTCTTTATGGGGAGCTTCTCCATCAAATGTGCGTGGACCAGGCAACCCAGTCAAATGTCAGCCTATTCATGAGAGCAGCCACTGTAAAATAATCCTGCTCTTGATGTGGAGCTGGAGAGCAATACTTGAGCACATTCCACATCCATATTTCATTTTTCTCCTGTGCTAAACACAATGTAAGTGTAACACATCTGTCATTTGCTCTTAATAGGGCAACAAAACTGCATCTTGTCACTATCCTACTCCAGTTTTAGCCACTTCCTGTTGGGCCACCCAGATGAATGCAGCTGAACTAGTTAATGAGTGCCACCCCTTCTTCCCCCTCTCAGCCCTCTGGAGTCCAGCACACCCCCATTACAGACGATTCTCTCTCTGTTGGTCATTTGATTTGTATAGTGCTTCCACACCGAGGAAAGACCAACAACCCATCTTGTGTAAAGCCTTGGGAGAACTGGACCTCTTTCCACACTACTTTTCCCGTAAAAATGTCCTCAAAGTAGGGCTGAGCGGTATACCGTTTCTACGGGTAAACCGGTCTCAAATTTCCGTACGGTATGAATTTTTCATATACCGTCAAACCGGTGCCCAGCCGCAACAACATATGTCGCTACTCAGCAGGCAGCGTAACAGCGGTCAGAGCTACTTGTGTTACGTGCATTGAGTTGGAGTCTTGGTTTTAACTTTATAACAACAATTAATAACCCACAACTAACGCTCTTTAACAGGGTAAAACACTACAACTCAACAGTTTGTGACACATAACGCCGAACTGCATGCTGGGTACAGCCCGCCCACTATCACAACAAGAAGAAACTCTGTCGCTACATTAAACAACAGAAAAGAGCGATGCAGGAGGAACAAGAGAGAGCAGAGATGCACCAACACAACGTGTTGCCCAGAGAGGAGCTGTGTCTGCTGGCTGGAGGGTTTGAAAAGTCCGACGTAGATCAGAAAACGATTTATTGCAAAGAAGATGAACATTGAGGGACTTAGGACCCAGGGGAGTGCAGATGAAAAAACCCAGAAGAGACAGACCGGAAGTCACGACAGACAAACAGCTGTTCACCGCTCGCTGGGCAATTGGGAGCGAGTTGGCCAGCGAGCGGTGAACAACGAGCGGTGAACAGCTGTTCTGAACCGCCAGAATCTTACAAAATACTGTGATATGAATTTTTGGCCATACCGCCCAGCCCTACCTGAAAGCTCAAATCAGTGAGTCCAACGTGCTCTTAAGAACTCTTACACTCTTGGGTTTTGCTAACAACTAGAAAGACATTCCACTTACATCTGATTTGGTGGACTGGTCCTCCATATCCGAGTCATTGGGGTCCACCAGTTCCTGGAATGGTGGCAATGTAGACACCTTCCTGCGGCCCGCCTCGTCACCTTCTGGCCGCAGTTTACTTGTTCGCCCCTGCGATCTATCCTTCAAGAGACTCTTATCCAAATGTTGAGAGTCTGATCCCGATGGCTGCTTCCCTGATGGATCCACAAATCCCTTTTTTTGTTTTTTGGTCACATGCTCGTCGCCGTCAGGGGTGGCCAGACGCTTGTTTAGCGCCGACCCGTGGGTCGTCCCCTCAGTCCGATGCTCCTTGGACAAAGACTTGGGTTCCTTGAAGCCCATTTTAGGATTGATATCTCTTAAGGGCTGGTTCTCTTTGGGTTTCCTGGAAGGTTCTTTGGGGGCTTTGCTGGGTTCCCAGCCAGATTCTCTGAAGGCACTTTTGGGCTCTTTCAAGTCTTTTGAAGGCTTGTCTTTGTGATCCTTAGAGGGCTTGTGGAGTTTGGAGAAGCTGCTGCTGTTGGTGCTGGTGGTTGTGGCAGTGGTGAGAAGGGTGATACCGCTTCCCTTGGAGCCTTCCTGTGAATCAAAGCCAACACGTGAGAAAGAGCCTTCATTGTATGAACACATCCCCCAGAACAAAAGGCTCAACAATGTGCAAAGGTTTATATTCCGTGGTAGTCCAAATCATGACGTACAAACTGAAAAAGTTCAGTCAAGTTCAGTCAGGCATGAAAAAATACCTCAAGGCATTCAAGCCAACATTTAGGGTGTTAGAGCAAAATTACACAGAATCATCTAAGCTACAGAAGAATAAACTTCAGTTCAAAGGATTATAGAGAGGGAAATCCCACTTTAGGTAAGTGGGCAAACATAAAAGGGCAAGCCCATTATTAGCCACTGAGAAATACTGTTGTCTGAGGACGGTATGGGCTTTTTATTGCTGTGATAATAACTGATATAAGAAAGTACCACTCCTAGCTCAATAAACCTAAATCTCAGCATTCAAAATGTTGTCCTCTTGCTCTTTGCATTGTGTTGAATTTGGATTCCACTAGACTACATGCAGTACTTCTAAAATAGTACCGAACAACAAAGTGAGCAAAAACTGGGCAGCAAGGTCAACTGAAGATTACTCTTCTGCCTTTTACACAAGAGAAAACACGAATGCCACCCTGCAGTTTGGCCTTACCGCCTGTGAAAAGCACTCTCTATTCTTAAAAACATCTATGGGCTTAAAAAGCAAACTCAGGACTTCTTTTGAACCGTGCTGTTCAGTGGGGTGAGGGGGTGTTTTCGGCCACATGCGCACCCTTAAAAGTGGAGCGAAGGGCAATGTGGAAAAAAGGAGGAAATGCATTCCTTCCACTGATGGGGGCCATTTGTCCCTGGGTCTCACCTCCAGCCCCTGTGTCAATATTTCATCAATGTAGTAAACTCATTAAAGCAGTCTAGACGGCGGGGGTGTGTCACAACTTTGGCCAACCACCTCTGAAACCTTTCATTTGGTGCATCTGCCGGTGACCCGGGACCTCGGGGCATAAAGCTGTCGGCTTGTTTCTAAACTCCAGTGGGCTCCTCCGCTGCAGTGAACCCGTCTCCCTCCCGGGGCAGCCCGACATAAAACTGCTTTAGTGCTCTGGAGGGGACGCAGGGCCTCTGCTGCCATCAACATGGAAGAGATCACTAAAGTGGCACTTTTTAACAGACCTTTCAGCACCGTGACATCGGCAGGTTAGAAGGTGACCCAAGCTCATGTAAATCACTGAAGGGGTTATAATGATAATAATAATAATAATGACGCTGTCAGAACCAAAAGCACATCATAATTACAAACAGTTACTAAATTATTTTTTACTTTTTAGGAATGCACTCTTTCCATATGAACAAGACGTCTGGATCAAGTAATTTACCATTTCTGATAGATTATATTATGACTACGCTACTGAGAATAGCAGTAGTAACAATTATTACTCTATTATGAAGCAATATCTATGGAATCTCTGCTATTTGTATTTTAGATTATCTCTCCAATAGTAGTATAATAATTATATATGAATAAATATGATGGAGAAAGAGAAAGGGGGATTGAGAGAGATTGTGTATGATGAATTACTTGTGGAACAGGACACACAGACACACACACACACAAAACTGTTTCCATGTGAAATGGGCCTCTACTAACCTGGCTCTAAAATGACACTATTTAAATGGACTAAAAATAACACATAATGGAACCATCATGCCGGCTTATTGACATACATGATTTAGTGCATCACAAGGTAATGTCTCATATCTCAAATGTAGCTTCTAGACCCATCATGTAAGCCTTATCTCTTCCCCAGCTCTCCCTTTGATTCTCTTTTCTCATTTTGTATATTATTGTCTCAAACATTTATTCATAATAATGTCTAAAAAAGGACATTATTTGGGCAGTGTCCAACCCACACATTTCCCTCTTTATACAACGAGGTTGTGAAAGATTCACAGCATGTCTCTGAGTCAGTGCTTCTGGCTGAGCAGCGGCCAAATTTTAGTTTGCTTAAACAAAAGTTGTCTTTGAAATCCCAGATTTAAAAAATCTTGGAAGTCTTTGAACCTGCCAAATGTGTGGGGGATTAGGCCCTGGATACTTTGAAGGGGTAAAAGGTTTCAGAGCTGGGTGGGGCCGAGAGTGGACGCCGAAGAGACGGTTGTCTACCTCCAGGCAAGTACCTGGAAACAACACTGACCTTTGACCCATGGAAGCTTTTGCTCTTCTTTGGATCAGAGAAGGTGGATATCAGTGAGCTGTTGGGAAGCGTAGGCAGCTTCAGGTGCTGGCCGAACAGGGAGGTGGAGCCCTCCTGCATTACCATCACCTGCCAGAGGAACAGCAGCAAACCAAAATCATCAGAGGATCCTTGGCTTTCAGAAGCTTGTCATTGGGGTACTGTTTGAAAGCCGAAAAGTGGGACTGGGTATTGAACTTAAAGGTTTTTGATACTGGACGAGATCCGAAAGGATCCGAGTTGTTATTGACTTATTCTTTGATCAGATTGGTTTATTGAGAGGCAGTAGCAAAGAGTTAAAACACTTTTGTATTCTATATTTATTCATGGCATTTCTGCTATATGATATTCAAAACTTCAAAGGAATGCTTCAAAATGTGTGGGGTTAGCCTAGCTTAGCATTAAGACCGAATCTGTCAAAAGTTCAAAAACACAAAGTACAGCTACGAAGCTCTTCAATTAACACGTAACGTCTTTGTTTAATCCACCCAAAAACCGCTGCGTCTAATACTGTCCTCAGCACATAACTAAGCTAAACACCGCGTCTCGCCTCCAGCCCTGAAATGAGCACATGGACATGAAACTAATATTGATCTTCTCATCTCACTCTTGAAAAGAAAGCAAATAAAGCCACTGAGGCACACAACGGTAAGCCAGGATAAATGTACTGGTATCATTACACAAAAAGCAATTTGTAACCACTTTATAGGATGGCCTTAGAGAAGTCATTGTTTCATCAATGAGCCCCAAAGCATGGTGGAAATCTTACTTTTGAGTCTTCTGAACTTCGTTTGTGAGGATCCCGTTGCTGTTAAAGAGAGGACAACAAAGGTTTACAGTTTAATTCTCTAAAATGCAAAATAATTTTAGCTAAGCCTAAGACTCACTACATTATTAATATCCGAAACGGTGGAACAAGGTGTGGTAAAGAAACTTTGGATTGAATGAAATTGATCAAAGTAATGTTCTCTTTAAGCGGTGAGACACGATAGAGAATGTGAGTTTGGATATGGCCAATGTCAGCATGGAAGTCATTTTTGAGGCTGAGAAGGGGCTGCAGGCCAAAGTAAATAAAGAGCACTTAGCTCCAGTCATAAAACCTCCAGCCTACAGGGGTTCTCTGGCTGGGGACCAACAGACTGACTGAACCCAACACTGAGGAAGTAACTAGGGCTGTCCTGAGCCGATCCTAAGGATCATATGAGGGCACATTTTAATGGATCGGTATTAGCTAAATTAAAGCCTCTAAAATCTGATAGATAATTTCTTGACTGCACTCGGCTTCGTTTTATCCTCCTCAGTTAGTGCTCAGCTAGTGTTGCAGCACTGCTCTCCTAGTGCACAGCGGCAGCTACACTAAGAGCTTTTCCCTCCATATGCAAGTGAAAATGTGAGAACGTGAAACATTATTTGGTCATAAGGAACCTTCAGTCAAAACCTTCTGGTGTTATGGTTTACAGACCCGTCTCCCTCTCTCTTTCTAAAAACACTTTTTTTCTGCTCATCTCCACCAGAACAAATTCCTGACCTGCACCGGTCTACTTTAAAAGGCCCTTCCACTGAGCTACTCCACACTGCAAGAGCAATCTCCCTCTCTTCATTCATGCTGCTACACCTTTAAGCAGTGTGTTGACATGGTGAACTACCAGATCCTCTTCTCCACCCTCCAAGAACTGGGAGTCTCAGACTTTGCACTCTTCCCTTTTCACATTCTACCTCAAGGGAGGCACTTACAGGGAGAGCATCTGTGCTTGAACCTTGTAGTCTCACAAGTGGGGTCCCTCTGGGTTACCTTGTCTTTCCTACTACATTTATGCTTATGATATTTTTTCCCTGTCTGAAAGACAGCACAAATCTTTGCGTGATTGACTGACTAACCTGCCTACTGAGAATGGCCCAGGGCAATCGCACATCAACGACATTGTCAAACCAGCCTGTCCAATACGCTCTGCTTCTGGCCCATCACTACTGAGCCCCGACTGCTATTCAACAAAATCAACGGTTTGCTGTCCTGGCTCTACAGTGGGGGAGAGCTCCCCATTGACATCAGGATAGCAGAAAACATCTGTTCACACGGCACGTTGTCCCATAAAAGAGTCCGTTCTCTATCTCTCGTTGTTTCTAAAAGTAGCATCTGAAGCAGATGAGCGTGTTCACTTAAGTTGCATGACTGGCTTTGCATAAAAGCTTCGCTAAATTAATGGAGTGTAATGACAGCCAGATTGATAAAACATCGCTTGATGTCAGGCCAAACTAAAGCATGGCTGTTTGTGCTTTTGCAATTTTGATCAAATTGGTTGGTTAAATGCTTATTTAAAAAGGTGTTTGAGACGTATTTAAATGAACATTTAGCATTCGATAGGACCTGGTATTGGCAATACTATCAGGACATTCCTGGATGCAACTAATGGTAAACTTACAACTATAGAGAGTTCTGTTGATTCAATCAGCTGTTTTAAGTGATACTACATTTGTAGTAATTAATTCTGCCTTGTATACGTTTCCTAAAACAATACTAAAGCAAAAAGATCTGTGTGATTAAACAAATCACAATTTGCAGAACAGTTATAAAATCAAATATTAAGGAAATACCCAAAAGGCTCCGTGAACAAACAATCCAGAATATTTGGAGTCTAAAAGCACACAAACACGTTCACGAAATCAAAATCTTTGAAACATTTAAGAAGAAACAGCAGAGCTCCTGTTTCACACAACAAAGGCCACGTGTGCCATGTGTAATTTGTTTTGTCACCTGACCTGAGAAATGTCCTGGTGGAAGACCCTGGCATCATTTGTCAGCTTTTACTCCTCCACAAAGCTATAAAAAGGTGAAAACTGGTGCACTGTATTTCACCCTTCATTATTCAGGGTTAGGTCATTTTGAGACCTGCTGTTGCTTCTGCAGTGCACAATGATGCAGTGCACCGATTATACTGGAAACACGTCTTCTCCACTGGGGCTCCAATCAGACTTTTAAGAGCCAGCCTCACATTGTTTTTTCTTTTTTTTCTTTCATAGGATATGTTGACAATAATAATATTACCATCCTTATTTTTTATATATGTAAATAATTACAATTACTGTAGTAAAAGTTGCAGTATTTCATTGAGAAGTGTCCCCCAAGTCCCTGCCTCCCTCTCTGACTCCTACCCCTCCGGCTTTCAGCAGCTTCCTACGAAACTCCTCCGTTGGGTTGTTGAAGGTGAGCTTCTCACAGCGGAGATGATTGACAGGCGGGTGGCCCTCCAGGTGGAGGAACAGGTCGTAATCAAAGCGGACTTTCTTCGGTTCTTCCTGAGGAGAAGTGGTGGTCCACCCAGAGAGGGAAAAGGGGAGAAGGGTCACAATCAGGACTTAACCAACATCATGTTCTTGCATCAACACCACTATGCTGGACTGTTTGAAGGCTGCATTCAGGTCCAAACTACAATGTTGTTCTCTTCTCCAGAATGATTGAAATGAATGGGGAGACAACAAATTTAAGAAATGCCTTATTAGACATCTTTAAGCTACCTCTGTGAGACAAAACGGCCAAAATGACATGCTTAGATGTTCTAGATTTAAAGAAATGCACATTTACAGATCGTAAATATATTACAGGTGTAAATGGTACTGTACTTAGTTTTCTAGTCTTCTGGCCACTCAAGTGCTTTAACACTACATGTTAGTTTTCACTCACCCATTCGAACACTGATGACAGGAGCTACTCTGCAATGGGGCACCTGCCCATCAGGACTTTGACTAAGATTCATACCCTGCAGGAACATTTGGAGTTAAGTGTCTTGCTCAAGGACACATCAACATGTACTAGCGGAGCCGGGGATCGAACCACCGATCCTCTGATTGAAGGACAACCCTGCTCTACCACTGAGCCAGTCGCCCATGTGTGCCAGTTGTGTTGCAAACCTGGCAACCAGGCAATCCCTGCAGAGACCGACTGAATCATAGATATGTTCTGAATTGAGTTTATATCTTTTTTTTTAGTACATCTATTAATTATAAACTATTAATAGTTTATAGTAAAAAGCTGCATTCACAAGTTTACTTCAAGTGATGAGTAAAGACAAACATCAGCATTATATACATCCATCCATCCATCCATTATCTGAACATACATTTTCTTAATGTCTGTTCAAGGTGGAGCTTTACATTCTAATTTGTTGCTGGACAGTTTCAATAACAATAATAATAATATCATATTTGAATTGTTATAATTTGTGAGTCAATTCTGAATCTGCACAAGTAACATTTTTTGTCAGATAAATGTAGAACTACAAAGTTTCCCTCTGAAGTAGAAGTACACAGTAAGTAGTATACAGATAAGTTGCATATGTCATGTATCAAACTATACGGACCCTTGAATTGATGTAGTTCAACATATTTGGATTTAACAAATACTTTCCCCAGAACCCTAGTTTCAGGTAGATTCAAACGCTGCCCATGGTGTGACAATGCCTCTGGTTAAAGTTTGGCCAGTGGCCGCATGGTTGCATGTTATTCTACCGTCACACAACCAAAGCACACCTGGTGGAACGAACAGATTAAGGCTGTACATGAACACAGTGTTGAAACATACAGTTGGCTGGGGAGTCAAAAATGTTAAAATGTACCTTATTTTTGAAGTAAACTTCAATAGGCAAGATGAAGCCTGCGTATCCAGACTCCTCCACTTTGTACGGTGGATCCTTGCACACTGAAATTAAAGAGCGGTTTGCCATTAGCGAGAGGCCTTCAACACAAGGTGAGTAACGAAACAGAGGGACAGGATGAAACCGCTTTAGTTCTAGAAAATGTAACGCAGCTGCCTTCATTCAAACACTGTTGCACAGCAGCGGTGCAGTGTGTGTGTGTGTGTGTGTTCGTGATTGCTGGGGGACAGAACATATAGTTCTCACAATTATTAGAATTATCACATTTTCTCACAAAGTTCCAGTTTGTGTATTAAAATATATATATATGCGCCTCTACTTCTTGAAGCCTTGTCGCTTAATGAACTGAGCCACCAAACCTCATGAGATCTCATTAGCTCCCATCTCCATCGTCTCTGCTGATATCGATGCAACAACTGTGGTTTATATTAGGACCTGGGTCTTTAAATCTTGTGAATCCACCTAGATGGTGACAGGATGAAGACACCCCCCTCATCCTCATGGGCCTTTGAAGACAAACAAACTACAAGAGCTCAGGTGTTCTTCTCTGGAGGTGTGTGTGTGTGTGTGTGTGTGTGTGTGTGTGTGTGTGTGCTTGTCAGCCTCTCCCTGTGGACTTGGCAGAGAAGTACCAATTAAGTACATGTATGCAGAGACCAGAGTGTGTTTACTGGGAGAGCAGAAGAAAGTAGGTCTTAGCTTGGTCCTTTAGATAATGCCGCTCTGATGCAAAGCATGAATGAAGGTTATTTAAGACATCACAAGACGTCTGCAGCAACCAGAGTGAAATGTGAGCGGGAGCTCCAACAGAGCTGATGAGCTCTTTCTAGTTAAAAAAAGTAACAAAATCAATTTAAAAAAACCATTGAGATTCTTTGGATATCTTATTTTAAGATGCATAATAATATTGGCATTGCACCTTCAAAACACACACAGCCCATTATTATTGTACTACTGTATCCAGGGAGCTGAGCCTATAAGTTAACACATGATAGTCGGTTTCTCAGTTAAGATTCTCATCAGCATCATCTCATGTCGTGATAACACTCATCAGCATCACCACATAAAACAATCAGGTCTGCAGCTAGTGACGGGCACAGAAACCTGGTGTTACACGGGCATCGCGCTAAATTATTAAAGACCGTAGTATGGACAGGCTCCAGTGTTACTGGCTTTTCAATGGCTACTTTTGAAAATGGTATTGTCATTTAGGAGACTGTGGCTCAGTTATGTGCAGTCGTCCTTCAATCAGAGGATCGGCGGTCAGGAAGGACAGGAAGACAGGAGGACAGGAATACAGGAGGACAGGAGGACAGGAATACAGGAGGACAGGAGGATAGGAAGACAGGAAGACAGGAATACAGGAGGACAGGAATACAGGAGGACAGGAAGACAGGAGGATAGGAGGATAGGAAGACAGGAGGACAGGAAGACAGGAGGACAGGAAGACAGGAAGACAGGAATACAGGAGGACAGGAAGACAGGAATACAGGAGGACAGGAGGATAGGAAGACAGGAAGACAGGAGGACAGGAGGACAGTAAGACAGGAAGACAGGAGGACAGGAGGATAGGAGGATAGGAAGACAGTAGGACAGGAAGACAGGAAGACAGGAGGACAGGAGGATAGGAAGACAGTAGGACAGGAAGACAGGAAGACAGGAAGACAGGAATACAGGAGGACAGGAAGACAGGAGGACAGGAAGACAGGAAGACAGGAGGACAGGAAGACAGGAGGACAGGAAGACAGGAAGACAGGAAGACAGGAATACAGGAGGACAGGAAGACAGGAATACAGGAGGACAGGAGGACAGGAGGACAGGAGGACAGGAGGACAGGAAGACAGGAGGACAGGAAGACAGGAAGACAGGAAGACAGGAGGACAGGAAGACAGGAGGACAGGAAGACAGGAGGACAGGAGGACAGGAGGATAGGAAGACAGTAGGACAGGAAGACAGTAGGACAGGAAGACAGGAGGATAGGAGGACAGGAAGACAGGAAGACAGGAGGACAGGAAGACAGGAAGACAGGAGGACAGGAGGACAGGAGGATAGGAAGACAGTAGGACAGGAAGACAGTAGGACAGGAAGACAGGAGGATAGGAGGACAGGAAGACAGGAAGACAGGAAGACAGTAAGACAGTAAGACAGTAAGACAGGAAGACAGGAAGACAGGAGGATAGGAAGACAGGAGGATAGGAAGACAGGAAGACAGGAAGACAGGAGGACAGGAGGACAGGAGGATAGGAGGATAGGAGGACAGGAAGACAGGAAGACAGGAGGACAGTAAGACAGTAGGACAGGAGGATAGGAGGATAGGAAGACAGGAAGACAGGAGGACAGGAGGATAGGAGGATAGGAGGATAGGAAGACAGGAAGACAGGAGGACAGGAGGACAGGAGGATAGGAGGACAGGAAGACAGGAGGATAGGAGGACAGGAAGACAGGAAGACAGGAAGACAGGAGGACAGGAGGATAGGAGGATAGGAAGACAGGAGGATAGGAAGACAGGAGGACAGGAGGATAGGAGGATAGGAGGACAGGAGGACAGGAGGACAGTAAGACAGGAAGACAGGAGGACAGGAGGACAGGAAGACAGGAAGACAGGAAGACAGGAGGACAGGAGGATAGGAGGATAGGAGGATAGGAGGACAGGAAGACAGTAAGACAGTAAGACAGTAAGACAGTAGGACAGGAGGATAGGAGGATAGGAGGATAGGAAGACAGGAGGATAGGAAGACAGGAGGACAGGAGGACAGGAGGATAGGAGGATAGGAGGACAGGAAGACAGTAAGACAGTAGGACAGTAGGACAGGAGGATAGGAAGACAGGAGGATAGGAAGACAGGAGGACAGTAAGACAGTAGGACAGGAAGACAGGAGGATAGGAAGACAGGAAGACAGGAGGACAGGAGGACAGGAGGACAGTAAGACAGTAGGACAGGAGGACAGGAGGATAGGAGGATAGGAGGATAGGAGGACAGGAAGACAGGAAGACAGGAGGACAGGAGGACAGGAGGATAGGAAGACAGGAAGACAGGAGGACAGGAGGACAGGAGGACAGGAAGACAGGAAGACAGGAGGACAGGAAGACAGGAGGACAGGAATACAGGAGGACAGGAATACAGGAGGACCGGAAGACAGGAGGACAGTAAGACAGGAGGACAGTAAGACAGGAGGACAGTAAGACAGGAGGACAGAAATACAGGAATACAGGAATACAGGAATACAGGAATACAGGAGGACAGGAGGATAGGAGGATAGGAGGATAGGAAGACAGGAGGATAGGAAGACAGGAGGACAGGAGGACAGGAGGATAGGAGGATAGGAGGACAGGAAGACAGTAAGACAGTAAGACAGTAAGACAGTAGGACAGGAGGATAGGAGGATAGGAAGACAGGAGGATAGGAAGACAGGAAGACAGGAGGACAGTAAGACAGTAGGACAGGAAGACAGGAGGATAGGAAGACAGGAAGACAGGAGGACAGGAGGACAGGAGGACAGGAAGACAGGAGGACAGTAAGACAGTAGGACAGGAGGACAGGAGGATAGGAGGATAGGAGGATAGGAGGACAGGAAGACAGGAAGACAGGAGGACAGGAGGACAGGAGGACAGGAGGACAGGAGGACAGGAAGACAGGAAGACAGGAGGACAGGAGGACAGGAGGACAGGAAGACAGGAGGACAGGAATACAGGAGGATAGGAATACAGGAGGACCGGAAGACAGGAGGACAGTAAGACAGGAGGACAGTAAGACAGGAGGACAGTAAGACAGGAAGACAGAAATACAGGAATACAGGAATACAGGAGGACAGGAGGATAGGAAGACAGGAGGACAGGAGGACAGGAAGACAGGAATACAGGAGGACAGGAATACAGGAAGACAGGAAGACAGGAAGACAGTAGGACAGGAGGACAGGAGGATAGGAGGACAGGAGGACAGGAAGACAGGAAGACAGTAAGACAGTAGGACAGGAGGACAGGAAGACAGGAAGACAGGAAGACAGTAAGACAGTAAGACAGTAAGACAGGAAGACAGGAAGACAGGAAGACAGGAGGATAGGAGGATAGGAGGATAGGAAGACAGTAGGACAGGAAGACAGGAGGACAGGAGGACAGGAGGATAGGAAGACAGTAGGACAGGAAGACAGGAAGACAGGAGGACAGGAGGATAGGAGGACAGGAAGACAGTAAGACAGGAAGACAGTAAGACAGTAGGACAGTAGGACAGGAGGATAGGAAGACAGGAGGATAGGAAGACAGGAAGACAGGAGGACAGGAAGACAGTAGGACAGGAAGACAGGAGGATAGGAAGACAGGAAGACAGGAGGACAGGAGGACAGGAGGACAGGAAGACAGGAGGACAGTAAGACAGTAGGACAGGAGGACAGGAGGATAGGAGGATAGGAGGACAGGAAGACAGGAAGACAGGAGGACAGGAGGACAGGAGGACAGGAGGATAGGAGGACAGGAGGACAGGAGGACAGGAAGACAGGAGGACAGGAGGACAGGAAGACAGGAAGACAGGAAGACAGGAGGACAGGAAGACAGGAGGACAGGAATACAGGAGGACAGGAATACAGGAGGACAGGAATACAGGAGGACCGGAAGACAGGAGGACCGGAAGACAGGAGGACAGTAAGACAGTAGGACAGTAGGATAGGAAGACAGGAAGACAGGAGGACAGTAAGACAGTAGGACAGGAAGACAGGAGGATAGGAAGACAGGAAGACAGGAGGACAGGAGGACAGGAAGACAGGAGGACAGTAAGACAGTAGGACAGGAGGACAGGAGGACAGTAAGACAGTAAGACAGGAAGACAGAAATACAGGAATACAGGAATACAGGAGGACAGGAGGATAGGAAGACAGGAGGACAGGAGGACAGGAAGACAGGAGGACAGGAAGACAGGAATACAGGAATACAGGAGGACAGGAATACAGGAAGACAGGAAGACAGGAGGACAGGAGGACAGGAGGATAGGAGGACAGGAGGACAGGAAGACAGGAAGACAGTAAGACAGTAAGACAGTAGGACAGTAGGACAGGAGGATAGGAAGACAGGAAGACAGGAGGACAGGAAGACAGGAAGACAGGAAGACAGTAAGACAGTAAGACAGTAAGACAGGAAGACAGGAAGACAGGAAGACAGGAGGATAGGAGGATAGGAGGATAGGAAGACAGTAGGACAGGAAGACAGGAGGACAGGAGGACAGGAGGACAGGAGGATAGGAAGACAGTAGGACAGGAAGACAGGAAGACAGGAGGACAGGAGGACAGGAGGATAGGAGGACAGGAAGACAGTAAGACAGGAAGACAGTAAGACAGTAAGACAGTAAGACAGGAAGACAGGAAGACAGGAAGACAGGAGGATAGGAAGACAGGAAGACAGGAGGACAGGAGGACAGGAGGATAGGAGGATAGGAGGATAGGAGGACAGGAAGACAGGAAGACAGGAGGACAGTAAGACAGTAGGACAGGACGACAGTAAGACAGTAAGACAGGAGGATAGGAAGACAGGAAGACAGGAGGACAGGAGGATAGGAAGACAGGAGGACAGGAGGATAGGAGGACAGGAAGACAGGAGGACAGGAGGACAGGAGGACAGGAGGACAGGAGGACAGGAAGACAGGAGGACAGGAGGACAGGAGGATAGGAAGACAGGAGGATAGGAAGACAGGACAGGAGGACAGGAGGATAGGAGGACAGGAAGACAGGAGGACAGTAAGACAGGAAGACAGGAGGACAGGAGGATAGGAGGACAGGAGGATAGGAAGACAGGAGGACAGGAGGACAGGAGGATAGGAGGACAGGAAGACAGGAGGACAGTAAGACAGGAAGACAGGAGGACAGGAGGACAGGAGGATAGGAAGACAGGAAGACAGGAAGACAGGAAGACAGGAGGACAGGAGGACAGGAGGACAGGAGGATAGGAGGATAGGAGGACAGGAAGACAGGAAGACAGGAAGACAGGAGGACAGGAGGACAGGAGGATAGGAGGACAGGAAGACAGGAAGACAGGAGGACAGGAGGACAGGAGGACAGGAAGACAGGAAGACAGGAGGACAGGAATACAGGAGGACAGGAATACAGGAGGACAGGAATACAGGAGGACCGGAAGACAGGAGGACCGGAAGACAGGAGGACCGGAAGACAGGAGGACAGTAAGACAGTAGGACAGTAGGACAGGAGGATAGGAAGACAGGAGGACAGGAAGACAGGAGGATAGGAAGACAGGAAGACAGGAGGACAGGAGGACAGGAGGACAGGAAGACAGGAGGACAGTAGGACAGGAGGACAGGAGGATAGGAGGATAGGAGGATAGGAGGACAGGAAGACAGGAAGACAGGAGGACAGGAGGACAGGAGGACAGGAGGACAGGAGGACAGGAGGACAGGAAGACAGGAGGACAGGAGGACAGGAGGACAGGAAGACAGGAAGACAGGAAGACAGGAAGACAGGAAGACAGGAAGACAGGAGGACAGGAGGACAGGAGGACAGGAGGACAGGAATACAGGAGGACAGGAATACAGGAGGACCGGAAGACAGGAGGACAGTAAGACAGGAGGACAGTAAGACAGTAAGACAGTAAGACAGAAATACAGGAATACAGGAATACAGGAGGACAGGAGGATAGGAAGACAGGAGGACAGGAAGACAGGAGGACAGGAAGACAGGAATACAGGAATACAGGAGGACAGGAATACAGGAAGACAGGAAGACAGGAGGACAGGAGGATAGGAGGACAGGAGGACAGGAAGACAGGAAGACAGTAAGACAGTAGGACAGTAGGATAGGAAGACAGGAAGACAGGAGGACAGGAAGACAGGAAGACAGTAAGACAGTAAGACAGGAAGACAGGAAGACAGGAGGATAGGAGGATAGGAGGATAGGAGGATAGGAGGATAGGAAGACAGTAGGACAGGAAGACAGGAGGACAGGAGGACAGGAGGACAGGAGGATAGGAAGACAGTAGGACAGGAAGACAGGAAGACAGGAGGACAGGAGGATAGGAGGACAGGAAGACAGTAAGACAGGAAGACAGGAAGACAGTAAGACAGTAAGACAGGAAGACAGGAAGACAGGAAGACAGGAGGATAGGAAGACAGGAAGACAGGAGGACAGGAGGACAGGAGGATAGGAGGATAGGAGGACAGGAAGACAGGAAGACAGGAGGACAGTAAGACAGTAGGACAGGAGGACAGTAAGACAGTAGGACAGGAGGATAGGAAGACAGGAAGACGGGAGGACAGGAGGACAGGAGGATAGGAGGACAGGAGGATAGGAAGACAGGAGGACAGGAGGATAGGAAGACAGGAGGATAGGAAGACAGGAGGACAGGAGGACAGGAGGATAGGAGGACAGTAAGACAGGAAGACAGGAGGACAGGAGGATAGGAGGACAGGAGGATAGGAAGACAGGAGGACAGGAGGACAGGAGGATAGGAGGACAGGAAGACAGGAGGACAGTAAGACAGGAAGACAGGAGGACAGGAGGACAGGAGGATAGGAGGACAGGAGGACAGGAGGATAGGAAGACAGGAAGACAGGAAGACAGGAAGACAGGAAGACAGGAGGACAGGAGGATAGGAGGATAGGAGGACAGGAGGACAGGAAGACAGTAAGACAGTAAGACAGTAAGACAGTAAGACAGGAGGATAGGAAGACAGGAGGATAGGAAGACAGGAAGACAGGAAGACAGGAGGACAGGAGGATAGGAGGACAGGAAGACAGGAAGACAGGAAGACAGGAAGACAGGAAGACAGGAGGACAGGAGGACAGGAGGACAGGAGGATAGGAGGATAGGAGGACAGGAAGACAGGAAGACAGTAAGACAGTAAGACAGTAAGACAGTAAGACAGTAAGACAGGAGGATAGGAAGACAGGAGGATAGGAAGACAGGAAGACAGGAAGACAGGAGGATAGGAGGATAGGAGGATAGGAGGACAGGAAGACAGGAGGACAGGAGGACAGGAGGATAGGAGGACAGGAGGACAGGAAGACAGGAAGACAGGAAGACAGGAGGACAGTAAGACAGTAAGACAGTAAGACTGGAAGACAGGAGGATAGGAAGACAGGAAGACAGGAAGACAGGAGGACAGGAGGACAGGAGGACAGGAGGACAGGAAGACAGGAAGACAGGAAGACAGGAGGACAGTAAGACAGTAGGACAGGAAGACAGGAGGATAGGAAGACAGGAAGACAGGAAGATGATGACTTTAGTGATGAAAAATAACTCATGAGTATCAATAAAGTACCGAACCGAAAGGAAGTAATGATTAAATCTTTAAGATAACCATCCATTACAGTTTAATCTTGATTAGGGATGCACAGATACATATATACACACACACAGATAACAAGCAGATATGCGTTCAAAAAGCTGGATCGGGTATCAGTAACAATGACGCAGATTTTCCTGTTTAAAGGTTTTAACCTGAGAAGTTGTTGCTGCATTAAAAATATTTTACACTTAAATTCTATTTCCTGTTTTTAACCAAGTTGTTGACACACATTTACATATTTAGATAATAAATAATCCAGTATGTTTATATCAGTGTTTTATTTATTCTATTTTGTTTTACAAAGTTAATAAAGAAATGTATCACTATCAGTCCCGGGACTGTGTAAGTCCCCTACAATTGATTTAATGTGTGGACAAAAATTGAGTCGGTCGACACACTGTAAGCTGAATCAACTAATGAGCTCCAACGACAATACGCAACTATTGTTGATTGCAGAAAATATTCTTGATTGTGTGAGCCCGGTCAAAGGAGGCATTCCTCCCGCGATTCTCTAGTGTGGAAGTATTTTAGACAACATAGTGCTCTGTGAACTCTGTATATTGGAAAGCAGTAGCACCCCGGGGCGCATATCAAATCTGATGCCTGCAGTGCGCCATTGGAGCAACAACTGATGATCATCAAAGGAGAGGAGTCTTTAATCGCTCTCAGTGCGTTGAAGCCTGAAGAATCTGACCAAGCATTTCCTGTCAAACTTCAGTTGTTGACAGGTACTCAAAAAGTATTTGGTCCCACACTCCTTCCTAAAGTGGACTCAGAATATTACAGGAGAACGAACAAGGAATACGATGGCGGTCTCAGAGGAAAGACGTTATTAAACTGATACCTTGGCTCTCTGTGATGTGGGAGACCTTGGAAATTCCTCGAGTCATCTTTAGCTTTGGCACAAATCTAATCATCACTGTGCTCCCTCGTGTCACGTTGGAGCCCCGCCCCTTCAGGGAGCAGCAGTGATTGATGGCTCAGCTGACTACGCTGAAGTCGACCTCACCGCTGGGGCCGAGCCATCTAAAACCCAATACCGCTGAGCAAATATTATGGGTTAGAGGTAATTGTGCAAGTGGGTCAGGTTCAATTACAGCCGGCTAAAAGAGCCCATTCAACCACCACCCCTTTATATAAACTGAGGTGGCGCGGGGGAGGAGCCGAATATGGAGCCCATAATGGAAAGAAAAATTCACACTGGAGCACATAAACTGTGTACATGTGTTGGTATATTTTTCTTATTTGCATGGATCGCTGTGATGTCAGGCTTAGATATTTCCAGTGCAGCTACGATGAAATTACTATTCAGGATCTTGTGAGCACTCTGATGGACAAACTCTGCAATGGAGACCTGGTTTCTAACTGACCTCAAACAGATGTCAGGCATCTCTGTGCTGACAATTCTGGTTACTTATTAGCCGACATATTGGTTATAAACTGTAAAAATACAGGCACCCTGGTGGTTACCTGGTGGTTTAGGGTTCCGACCATGAACAGTAACCCCCGGTTCATGTCCAACCAGGGACCTTTGCGGCGTACAATTCCCCAGCTTTCTCATTTGCTCATTTCTCTCTGCTGTTTGCAGATGATGTGGTCCTGTTTGCCTCCTCGGACCATGACCTCCAGCATTCACTGGGGCGTTTTGCAGCCGAGTGTGAAGCGACGGGGATGAGAGTCAGCACCACAAAATCTGAGGCCATGGTGCTCTGCCGGAAACCGGTGGATTGCTCCCTCCGGGTGGGGACAGAGTGCCTACCACAAGCGAAGGAGTTCAAGTATCTCGGGGTCTTGTTCACGAGTGAGGGTAAAATGGAGCGGGAGATCGACAGGCGTATCGGTGCGGCTGCAGCAGTAAAACAGGCGTTGCACCGGGCCGTCTTGGTGAAGGAGCTGAGCCGAAAGGCAAAGCTCTCAATTTACTGGTCGGTCTACGTCCCAACCCTCACCTATGGTCACGAACTTTGGATCGTGTCCGAAAGAACGAGGTCGCGGATACAAGCGGCCGAAATGAGTTTCCTCCGTAGAGTGGCCGGGCTCAGCCTTAGAGATAGGGTAAGGAGCTCGGACATCAGGAGGGAGCTTGGAGTTGAGCCGCTACTCCTTCGTGTCGAAAGGAGTCAGCTGAGGTGGTTCGGGCATCTAATTAGGATGCCTCCAGGACGCCTCCCTTTAGAGGTTTTCCAGGCACGTCCATCTGGTAGGAGGCCCCGGGGAAGACCCAGGACACGCTGGAGGGATTATATCTCCCAGCTGGCCTGGGAACGCCTCGGGATCCCCCAGAATGAGCTGGTAGATGTTGCGGGTGAGAGAGAAGTCTGGGTCAGACTGCTTGACCTGCTGCCTCTGCGACCCGACCCCGGATAAGCGGTGGAAAATGGATGGATGGATGGATGGACTCTATTAAAAAGGCATAACATTTCCACAGAAGTAATGACAGACAATTTATTGGTCTCTACACACAATGAAAAGAAAGTTGTTGGCTTGGCGGCTTCATATGCAGATCCATAGTGTTTAAAAAAACAAAATGATGTTTTTATAAACAAAACCTTTCCATTCTTGTCCAGGAACCATGCAATAAAGGATTTATGATATATCATTCACCGATCATCAACCGATCATCAGTAGAAATATATGATCAGGAGTGCCGCCGTGCCGTAGCCCGGCATGCAGTGTGTAATTTCCATTTTTACCGAAATGGTTCAGCTTCAGTTAGTGAGTTAGCTTGTTTTATTTAGCTCTTTCGTTGCGTTTTAACATTAAAAGGTTATCAGCTGGTGGTATTATATTTATTTTAGGTCGTGATAACACTCATCAGCATCACCACATAAAACAATCAGGTCTGCAGCTTGTGAAAGGCCCGGGCGGGCTGCGCCACGCCGGTACTTAATACCTTCCGATCATGGCTCGTGCTCTTGAGTGTGCGGTGTTTTAGTGTCGCAGTTTTGTTGGATTGTTTTGTTATAACTAAATGTGACTGGTTCTTGTTGATGTGGACTACATGCATTGTCCGTTAATGACTCAGCATCCCGTCATGTGCATATTTATGTATACGGTATCAGATGGCACAGATGGTCCAGGGACAAAATGCACGGCCCACCACTGCATTATGATGCATTAAAGGTCTGTTCAGTAAAAAGGTTACTTATAAAGTTTTCAAATGATGTGTTCAAATGTAATCTTGTAAAATTTAGTTTCTGGTGAAAAACTTAAACAAATCCAGATGCTTTCACAGTAACATAAAATAGATATTGGAGATGGAATTATGACTTGTAGATTATAATACATCACAAAAACTACTCATGCCAAGAATATATATACATATTTATATATATATATATATATATATATATATATATATATATATATATATATATATATATATACATATATATATATATATATATATATATATATATATATATATATATATATATACATATATATATACATATATATATATATATATATATATATATATATATATATATATATATATATATATATATATATATATATATATATATATATATATATATATATATATACACATATACATATATACATATTTATATATATATACATATATACATATTTTTATATATATATACACACACACACATATATATATATATATATATATATATATATAAATATGTATGTATGTATATATATATATATATATATATATATATTTTTTTTTTTTTTTTATTGTTGGCTCGATGGCTCATTATATATGGCCATTGTATCTGCAGCACACACCGTGATGGGGCATCTCCATCTATGTAAAGTAGGCTTTTACAACTATTTAGTCCCACATAGCCAGACCTGTCTCCACAACGCTTAACGCCTTCAGTGGAGTATTTCCTGGGGGAAAACCTGCATGTTTAGCACTTCATTGACCTGCCTTTTATTAGGAATGAAACAAAATAAATCATTCAGAATCAGAATCAGCTTTATTGGCCATGTGTGTTTACACTCACATGGAATTTGACTCGGGTTACACATAGCTCTCATTGTACATATATACACATTTACAATAAGCAAGATAAATATTTAAAAAGGAAAAGTAGTCCAATTAGTGCAGATGGGGGAGTCTGATTAATTGTTCATCAGGGTGACGACGGTAACACTTCAACCCTGAACGCTGTCTGAATACTGTGCAAACTCTCCACAGATTTAAAGTGACGAGTCCAGTTATGTTTAAAACGAGACAGAAGCCCTGCTTGAATAGCGTAGTAACGTGAAGGTGAAGGGTTCAGTAGTTCACTTTGAAAAGGTTACCATTATCTGAAGGAGCGTCTGAGAGGCAGAGATGCACAATGCGTCCGCTGTCCTGTAACCAAAAACTTGCCTGTGGTCAGAAGCGTTCAAAGAGGGACGGGGTCGTGTCGCTTATGAATGCGCCCTTGGTTTAAACCAAGATGCCAATCACAGAACAATGCCAGTCACTATGTATTTGCCCTTTTTACACAGACTGCTTTGTAAAGAGGCCAGGCCAGACCACAGGCCGGACCATAAAACAAAAGACAAGAGTGGACGTAAGAAAGTCTTTAGTGAGGCTCGCTGATTTACTGTTAATCCCTCTGTCTCCCTGACGGAGACATTCATCTCAGCATCACTTGTCCAACAAATGCCACATGTTTGTCCACATGTGCAGCATAGAGAAATAATAAATCCTGCTTAACGAGCCCAAAGGCCATCACTGTGATGAAGTCTTCCTGTTTTGTTCCGGTAAATGTGGTCAGAATGGACAATGTCAAATGGAGACAAAAGGCTGATATTAGCGGTTATTAGGGATGCAACGATACCATTTTTTACAAACTGATACGAGTACGAGTATTTTTATTTGTGTACTTGCCGATACCGAGTACCGATACCGATACTTCTTAGATTTGGTCTCCATGAAAGTGCAATTAATTTGGAGGCAGATTTTATTTTATCCTCTGCAGATTATGTCAAGCCTATAGTACAAAATTAACAGAAGGCTATCCCAAGCTTTAAACTTCTTGTGGAAGTCCCTCTAATGTCCGACCATAAAACGCCCCCGTGTCCGGGTTCATAATGTAAGCGATAATATTAGGGATCGAGCAATTATATAGGAAGCTGTGTTCCAAGTTATGTTTCCGGTGCTTTTATTGTGGAGGGAGAAACGGAAAGGAAAAGAGGAGTGGAATTGTGGGATATACGTGTGTGAAGGAGATAAAAAAGTGGTTCAAGTTACCCTGCAGCGTGTTTTCATTTTATTAGAATTACAAATATAGACACACAACAGACACTCGGCTACAATAATATCATCCGTAGCCGCACAACAGCGTCTGAATGAGGCCGCTGCCAGCGCTGCTTCTGGCGGACCAGCAGCAGTTTGATTCAAACCGGCGGAACGGCAGTAATTTGCGTCGCGTTGGGTGTGAACGCACCATAACACTACACACCTTGCTGCAAGAGCCGCAAGAGAGCGACGAAAGAGCCGTATGCGGCTCTGGATCACGGGTTGCCGACCCCTGCCCTAGACGTTGAAGTCAGGTAGGACAACAAATCTTTTTCTCCACAAAGCGCGACCAGTTTGTTGTAGCGAAATACTGTTGAGTGGTATCGGTTCTTGGTATCGACAATTGAAATCGATACAAGTACTTTAACGCAGTATCGACCCCCGATACCGATACCGGTATCGGTGCATCCCTAGCGGTTATGAAATATATGTTTTGACCCTCCTCATCCAACAGCAAGAGCTCCATGTGTACTTGAATCCAGAGCTAAACACGCTAGCATAGCTCACACCTTTTGGTACCCGATGCTGGTATTCGATCGGCCCCATCTCTGAAATATTCGTCCCCTGTATTAGAGGAAATATATAGTACTCTAAATAGCAGTAGTCTGTGTTGTACTCCAAGGAACATTGCAAAGAGATGAAGGAAAACATTTTTCCAGCATAAATCTGATAAAACGGTCTTGGAAGACAAAAGCACACTACATTTCCTGGAACAAACCACAATTATATGACTTATAATTGATTATAAGTGTATTAGTCTCAAAACAGAGTGGCCATGATATGAGCTGCTCTAACAATGGTGGGTGGCTATTAGCAGCTCAGTGGGGGGGGGGGGGGGGGACATCCCCACTTGAATGAGCACAGTCCCTTAAAAACAACGTCACACTCGTTTTCTTCAGGAACTCGGTTGACCCAAACGACCTCTCACTAATCGGCTAACAACAAGATCCTAGAACACAACCAGGGTGAAGATTAATCTGCTGAGATTAAAGAGCAGAACGCAAGAAACATTCAAGTTTGTGTCGTAAGCCGACTCACTAGATAAGTGGCCCAACAGGTGGCATGTATATGGCAGTTAAAGGTTAAACGGGTTGGATATGGCGTGCACTCCTCACTTCTCATCACGTCTCCTCTTGGTTAAACCAGGATATCGGCAGAATCCTCTTCCCACCCCACCAGCACCCAAACCAGCAGAAAGTAAAGCACAGACAGAAGTGTGTTGGTCAAAAACAAAAGAAATGATACACAAACACCATAAGCACTTCCTAGACTCAACCCAAACAGGTGTGAAGCAGCACCCACCAGATGGGACCAAAAACTGATTGAAGGATTGAGGTGAGGGGTGGGCCGAGGTGCTGCCAGCGGACTCCCGTACCTCCTCTGAGAACTGTTCCCGGTGCAGGTCATGACATTTGATCCTCTCAAGGGCTCTTTCAGAAAGTCACCCATCGTACAAGATGTACCAGTGCAGCTATTGCTTCATAAAGCACGACCACAGCTTGACAAATAGACCCATTTGGATGATTTATAGGCTACTGGTTTGGGAGGAGCTGGGTACGGCCCTGGGCACCATTGACCAAACAGCGCTGACTCCAAGTTACCCTACTCCACTACCATCTAGTGACTACATCCTTCTCGCAGTCAGAAATGTCCATACGGATATAGCTTGGTCGCAGTAATGTGTGATATGGTGCGATTGGTCTCTACGGCGCCGTCGTCCCGTATGGGAGATGTCCACGTTCCCCTCTTACAACTCGAACCCCTTCACAATGTGTTTTCACTTCATGAACGTTAATCAGAACCATTTTGGCTTCCATGACTGAATAGTGCAGCCAGCATGCATGGTTAAAGTATTTCACAAAAATGTTTAAGGAACAACAACATTTGTTTGTTGATGGAGGTTATGTCCTGACCAGCTGAAAGGAACCCTCCGTGTTCTCTGGTATGCACTGGCTGCAACCAGAGACAAATGACTTTAACAAATACTCACTTAATGGCTTCTCTGTGGATGGATTAAGCCACTGTACTAACTGGTACAGTAAGAGCTAACGTCTGTTGTGGTAAATGATTTCCTCTTTATTTATCTCACTGATGAAACCAACCATAGCTCATTTAGTGATTCCTGACTCAAATCCTCCAGCGCTGGTGTGTGTGTGGAGGTGCTGTAAATAAAAGACAAATGTTTTATGGCAGGGGCAAGTGAGAAAAGGGTGAAAGAGCCGTCGACAGACAGCCCTTATAAACCATGCCTCAATAAACCACTTCCTCCGACCTCCTTTCATTGACTGAACCAAGGGAGAGCCAGCATTTACAGCCCAGTTCCTGTTATTTGGTGGTCTATCTGCACCTCCTCCACTTCCCCGTCCTTTCATGCCAGCAGCAGCAGCCGGCCTGCAGCTTTCTTTGTGTTCAAGCAGGTATGATTGCTGAGGAATCGTAAAACAATTACTGGCAAATTCCTGCAGCTCTTTGATTTCTGCCAGACACTGTGCGGGGGGAGGGAGGGCGAGGAGGGGGGCTTAGGAGCCTTTTACCCGAAATGTTAGTTATTTTCATCCACATACACGCTGCCGATGTGTCGTCCCGAACACCGTCCAAGAAACTGCTGCCAATCAGAAATGATCTCAGAGCAGGCTCGCACACCTGATGTGCGTCCTATGTTAGTAGAACTGGACCTCCTAAATCCTGGACCCCCTAGATGAGCAGATCCTGTATCCGCACGTGAAAGGCTCTCGGCTTCTCACTTACATGGTCCTTTCACCTGTGAACAATCGTCAATGCATTTGTGTTGCTATTGAAATTTGTCAAGCATGTACCAAAAAAAATAATTTTAATCAGAAACACAAATCATACGTTATGTGTAAACTCTGTCGTTAAATTTGCTAATTCAGTATGATCTTATACTGTGCTTACATTATTACACATTTACCTGAATGTTGAATAAATATGTATCTGACAAACTGTCAATAAAAGCTGACGCTACTAAATCCAACGGCATGATATGAATGAAATGGTTGAGACTCTGTTGTATTTGAGGAACTGAGTACAGACAGCGCTCAGAGGGCACACAGAGCCGACATCAAGTCACTCACAGAATTAACATGAACTAGCGACAGCTAATGAGCATCTATAGTCATATGAACCTGGATGCTGGATGATTGTTTTGTTTGTTAAAATCGACATCACATTATATGTGAAAATATGCAATCAGGAGATCAGTATTCATGCTTTCTATTCGCTGATCCCTGATAATGTTACATCTGTGTTGAAATTGACTGAGGAAAGCTAATGGTGGCAGAAAAGCTAACGGCTAGTCCAGAGGTTCCATTCAATGACATAATGATGCGTTCAAGCTCTGTTCAGTGAAACTGAGCCTCGGGCGAAGGTACATTTTTACATTAAGAATCTTGAATGAATGTTGCTTGAAGGAGATTTTTTCACGTGAATATAAAAATGATATTAGAGATGAATTATCACCCATTTAACTTCCTAACACTAGCTCTAAACACAATATAATACAGCATTAAAACTACTCAATTAAAATGTCTTATTTCCTTATCATTAAAGCTGTGTTTTTAATGAAGAAAGAAAACAACACAATAGATGACAATAACGAAGTAAAAGGATAGTGACAAAAATAAATATAGTCTGGAGCTGCAATGCAATCTTTTATGATCCGTTGCACCACTACCTGATACCGACACATGGGATACAAAAATAATAGACTTGTCGTACTTGTTTTACTCTTTGCACATCCAGCAGACACAGAGCAACATTATCGTTCAGTCGAAGCTGTGTTCCTGACCACCTGACAAATAAGGACCAGTTGCTGGCTGCCCCAGTGCTAAAAACAAACCTGAAAAAAATTAGTTTCTTAAAAACCTGCATCGGTCAAACCCAGATTCACATCTCACCCGAACCAGAGAGGACATCCAGTAATGTCCCAAGAAATCATTACATCTTTATGAAAT
Organism: Cottus gobio; assembly: GCA_023566465.1. NCBI lineage: Eukaryota > Metazoa > Chordata > Actinopteri > Perciformes > Cottidae > Cottus > Cottus gobio. The sequence continues at coordinate 15,585,379 of CM042233.1, read as the reverse complement.
ATTACATCCGGCTGCTACCGGTTTTTACAATGCATGGGATGTATTGCTTTGTAAATTAATACATTTAGAATTGAAAAAACAGAAAGGATGTGGCAACCCTTCTCAGTAACAGGTTATGACCTCACTATCGCTACAGTAAAAACGGCAAAAGCAACCACATGTGCACACATGCAGCGGGAAGCATATCAATACTAGTATCATCCCAGATCACATTAGCAAAGCCACAGCAAAGAGCACAGGAATGCACCGCTTGTGAGACACAGTGAGCCTGAGGATGTGAATCTGATGTGTAGGTCACTGCAGTGACTTGACTTATGTGGTATGTGCACACAAGCCACAAATTAAGCCTGAGCAGAGCATGAGGGGAGTTAAAAGGCTTCATGGGAGCGTTCCACGCAGCCAGGGAGATGGCCAGAGGCTAACATATTGGCCCAATCATTAAGGCATCAATCTGTGTGTATGTGTACAATGTCAGGGGCTTATACTGTCGCCAATCTGGCTCACAGAACGCTTTTTCCTCTAAGGAAAGGAGATACTCTGAGTAAGTATGAGTGTAAGGAAGTGATTTTCTGTGTCTCTGAGAAGGCTTTTTGGGAAAACCAGAGACAGGAGGCGTAAACGTGAAGCTTCTGAAGTTTCCACAAAAAGGTTGAGCAAACGTCAACTTCCAAGTCATAGGGGCAGAAATGAGAACTTAAGAGGTCAACGCGGCCACCTGAAGAAGAGCTGCACTGAGCCCTGTGTGCAAGTCCTCTCATAAAATAAGCTATACGTCAAAGGATTTTCATGGGATCACATATAGATCACAACAAACGTCTCTATTGAGAGGAACACACGAGGTGATGAGATGAAGCTGTTCAACAGATGTGCCTGGAGGAGAATAATCATTTTCATATATATATAGTTTTGTAAAGGAGGTTCAGTCTGGTTTGCAGCTTTCTTGGGTTTTGTATACCCTGTGTACCACATATTTACTGTAGCGTTAACCTCATGCACTCTAACTAGGTCTGTGACTTGGCACTCGTGGACCACGTTCAAAAGAGAGAGGACCGCAGCTTTGGCAGTTGTGATCATAACCATGTTGGGTTCGCCTCATGGAGGTACAGCTCATATAAGTGGGTCTAAAACTCGAGAAGGAAAAACCTCTGATCGTACGGGAGTCATGGTCATGTCATGGTCTTATAAGTTACAGGGGTGTGCTGCCAATGTGCATGAAGTATCCATTGCCCAGTAAAAATGAGCAGAAGCCATTTGTCGTCCAGGAATTAGACAGTGCCTTGCATGCATGAGGCCATGCTACGGGTGCACCGTTACACGGTCACGGTTGGGTGGGGGCTTAGTGGGACAGACTCACACGCCCACTTCTGCACATGTTGCTCACACTTCAAATCTCGACATACACACCGTGACCTCTGCACTCCGTGAAGCCCCTGCACACGAGCACAGTCTACAGCGGAGGAGGAACCGTCCACTGACAGCGGCTCTCACACTGCTGGACCGACCGTTTCATTTGTCATGGAAAATGACAAACCCTCTGCCTTTTGTTTTTCCTGCTGAACCAAAAAACACCCCGAACGGTGGCTTTTGAGCATCCCAACACTCACAGTTTAGAATACTAGAGGTGTGCAGGTCCAGGCCAGCTCCAACAGCAGCGCACTGGAAGCCTCGCTCTCCTCGTCTGGAACAAAGAGCACCTCGGCCTCCGCCGAGACACAAAAACAACCCCATCTCTCGTGAATCTTTCCTGCACTGCACCGAGCGCGGGTCTGAAACCCTTTTCACCACGCTGGCCCATTTCTTTCCCATTACACTGTCTGTCCATAAAAGCGACAGTCCCCTGAAATATCACAAACAGCCTTGAAACGACGGCGTCTCCGGAGTAGATTAAATGGCAGCCGTGGCTCCAAATGAGGTGCTTAAGCAGCGTGAGCCTCTGCCTCCCATCGACAGAGTAGCAGCCCCCCTTTCCATTTGTTCAGACGGCGTTGCTGTCGGGCCGTTGCCGTGGTAACGCCGCGCATCGCCGGCCCATTAAACCGCGTGGCCATAATGAAGCGCGGTGGCAGCTTTACGGACTGATTCGTCATTAATCTTAATGTGTTGTCTGGCAGCTGCAACAAATCACAGAGAGTGGGAGGAAGTTGCGCTCTCGTCTCGCTCCGGCGATAAGAAGAAGCGTCTTTGGAGCGACAGGCTTTGTGACATCCTACCAGCGGGCCATGTGAGCCTGTCAGCATCGCTGCGAGAGCAAATCAAGCGTGGCTGACACTAAACTGAACAATAGTCCGCCTCCATCCGACCCAAGAGTGAGCCAAGTGGCCGTGACACGTTCCACTTGATTTCCACACGTGTACAGGGAACGCTGATCTCTGGTCGCAGTCCTCTTCGCAGAACCCTGAAGCTCACCTGACTTTCACCGCTGCTGTAACGTGTCTCAGCTCACAGCTCGTATTCAAATGGAACGGATCCACGTTTGTGCTAACAGAATTTTGAACTGAGCCATGTTGGTTTTGAAAAGGTTTCTCTTGGCCACGCTGTGCACTAATTATCAGTTGTTATCTGCAGATGCCTGTAGGGCTGAAGACAAAACGTGAGCACCCAATCCCTCCAGACGGATATACTCTGTGCTTACGACCCGTTTAAACGCCTCTCGCTTTGTTCTAGAGGGGATGGAGGGTCACCATGAGCGACGTGCAGGTGAAGAAAAAGCTGTAATCTTCAACAGCTGGAACAAAATGAAACACTTTAGTGAGACGAGGAAAGAAGAGTGAGCGAGCTGAGCCAGATGCCGGCGCCTCGCTGGACACTGTCAAACACAGCAGACTTGTCCGGGTCGGATGAAAAGTCAACTCAGTTGGTGCTGCTGAAAGGATCAAATCAATTCTGTTCAGTTTTATTCTTACACCCCAACCTCACCTCAGAGGACTCTACAATCTGTCCAACATACAATACCCTCCATCTTTGGAAAGGAACAACGTTTTTGTCACCATGATAATAATTGTTGTTTGTCGATCAAAAAGGGCAAAAAAATAGAACTACAATTAATCTATGGGGCAGCACTCCTCAGTTAATTCAGGTATTTGTAAAATGAGCTTTATAAGGCTCATCGAACAACGATCAATTCAGTTTTAGCGCCAACTCAATTCAAGCATCACTTTGTCTCTTTCTAGTCACAGTGAAATCCAAAATGGCTCCCAGCCTAAACTTTCTGCTGGACAGGTGGTTCTAAATCTCTGCCAGTGAACCGTCCTCCATTGAACTGGCTTCAACCACAAAACAACTCCTGGACTGTAAAGTACGTTTTCAAAGAAGGTAGACTTCACCTTTGAGATCTCAGTCTGGTCAGAGAGTGGACCTGTGGCTGACTTCAGTTGAATTGTTCTCCTGAACAGCTGGAACAAATGAAACCATCAATCCCTCGGATCTATTCCACTTTGGCTTCCTCCGATCAGGAAGCACTTTGGCTCACAATCCGACGCCGTGTAGAAACACTCTGGCCCGAAGGCTTCCCAGACCCTGGAGGGATCTCGTGGCGTGTGCCGTCACAGAGACTTATTGAGGGTTAGGAGTTCTGCTGCTGCGCCCTCAAGTCTTCCAGCCACATATCACATTCATCAAGAGAGGAGAGGGAGCGGGATGAAGCCAAACCTCATCTAGTCACATGTCATCAGAAGCCTTTCAGGAGAAACTTTAAGCTTTGAAGGGTCCATAAGAGCAGAGAGGCATTTGACTGCTTGGAGGCTCTGTGGTAAATTAATACAACGAGTCTCAAAACACCTCCTCTTCCAAAACCTTTCCACAGCATATGTCAAGGGGTTAAACTGTCGGTGTACTACACATCCAGCTCTCTGAGCCTGTAGGTGTTCACAGCAGCTCACGTTGAGCCCTGAAAAAGGTTCTGGGATCACAGAACCCATCCGAGCAGTTGGACCTTTGTTCAACGTGCTGATTCAAACGGCGTTCTAGTCCCACAGAGACCAGGTCTTTAGAGTCCCTCCTGCATCGAGAGGCTGCGCTGCTTCTGGGCCAAGTGAACAAATGACCTTCTTCTTTTCACCGTTAACATCATCCTCATCAATAAGAGTTGCTTTGGGTAAAAGCGTCAGCTAAATGAAATGTAATGTAATGTAAAAGAGTCCAGGCATATTTTACCATACATAGTATACAATTTGACTTATTGATGTATTTCATAAAGATACAGGTTTTTCTTTTTAAAATTTACATTTTCCTGATGGTTTACATCTTAAGGACTCAAAAAGGTCCTTACCATATATATTTTTGTTTTAAAAGGAGCAAATGATAACAGTTACACAGACTTATGACAAAAGTATTTCATGACTTTTTTTTATCAGAATCTAGTGGGAAAAATCCATCACAGCTTCTCAGAATCCACGGGGACATCGGCAAATATCTTCTCTAGAGAACAAACTATTGTAAAAGCAGAAATCCACATGGATACTCTGGAAGAGACATTTTCTTTTTTTCCTTTAAAAATGACAAAAAATTGCTTATCAAAAGAGTTGTGCTTCAATTTTGGGCACTTGACTTAACAGATTTAAGGACTAAAAGTTTCAGCTCTCTATGGAACAACCAAACTATTCAAAAACGTATCGGTGGAGTCAGAGGTCAGAAGTCAGGCTCCTGATGAGCAACAGCAAGACAAACTAGACTATAAATATAATTTCAGTGGGATTTCACCAATACACAATATGTCAGGGACACCATGCAAACAATGACGTGTTAAGTTTCCCCCCGTTTCATGTTGGTATTGTGGAAAAAGCAGATGAGTCCGCATGAGAACCATAACATGACAACATCCCCCCTCTGAAGCCAGGCTAGTGGCTCTTTTTCAGCCGGACGCTGACTGGATGACAAAACGGTTCATTGATAAGATAATTAAACACCATTTTCTTGAAACAAAGAAACGAATGGCAGCTTAAATTGATAATAAAAACAAGATGCAGCTCTAGATAAATCTGAGTAAAGACTCTCATCTTACTGCAGATGTGTCCAGCGTGCATTACTGACCTTCTTTTCTAAAAGGCACAAATAGACAGACGGACATATTGCTCCAAATGAAAAGAAAAACACCAGAGAGAGTTATTACTATTGCCCAGGGTGGACTATAAATCAAATGTCTCTGTGCAGCCTGACTCTGTAACTATGTAATTACATGAGGAGCAACAGGAGGACTCAACGTTGGCCCGATGCCAAGCGTCAGTCTCACCCAACAAACCCCTGAACTCACAAAAGGCTGAAGTGGGGTGAAAAAAAATCCTGAAGCAGAGGAGATTTTAATTGATCCCTTCCGGGCCAGATGCTCCATTAGGACTCCTTCAGCTCACACGGCACGATGCATGGTTGACCACAAAGACTAAAGGCCCTCCCTGCACACCGTGTGGCCCGTCCAACAGCAAAGCTCACAGCCACGAGAGAAGCATGGCCAAAAACCTCGGACCTCAATCCAAAACCTTCCCCAATGGCGGAAGGATTTAGAGCCGCATCAAAGACCCTAGTCGACTCAGAAATGTGGTACTGAATTCAACGCATGTGACAACAGCTACAACCCATCTGTGCAAAGCAACCAATCAGAAAACAGCAGGAGGTTACGCAGAGTAAACTGTTGCATGGAGAACTTTAACTTCAGAGTGGTGGTGCGATTCATTTCAGGATTCATCGTACACGCTGTCCCAGATCAGCCCCATCCAGGGCTGCAGGGATTCGTTGATTATTCAACTAATCTATCAAATTAAAAAGGAATCTGCAACCATTTTGGTAATGGAGCAAATGTTTTACGAGTCTCCTTTGCTGGTTTCAGCGTCTCAGATTGAGGACTTGATGCTCTGTCACGTATGATTGGAAACGGGAGAGCTGGGTTTCGGGGAGTTCAAATAAAAAGATCCCATTGGGCTCTGGGATGTTGCATAAGCAGAGTGTCTGTGTGTGTGTGTGTACGTCCTTCAGTGAGGAGGAGACTGCACAAGTTCATGATGAACAGCAATCAGCGGTCTAACCTTGGCTTTAAAGACTCCCTGTTTTTGTTTGCTTTGTGTTCCAGGCTCAATGACTGGTTAGCAGCGGAGAGCCTGGAACCAACCAACACTAACACTAACCTGCCGGGTCTCTGCTTCCTCTTTAGAGAAACACAAATCAAGGCACTCTCACACTCAAAAGATAGCAATGGGCATCGAGCACATCTGTACGGAGTGGCATTTGAGGACACGCTAAAGTGCCATTAGGCATTGTACAGAAACGGAACGACGTCTCTTACCTCTTTTTGGTTTGGGGAAGCTCTCGTGCAGGTGAAAAACCACTTTCTCCACGAAGTGCTGGATGTTGCTCTGCTCCGGTCCCCGGACAAACACCATCCAGTCGTGGGTGAAGCCTTCTACGGTGGGTTTCTTTCTCAACTGGGCACGATGACCAAGCTCTAGTTTCACCTGAACAGCACCCTGCCAAACACAATGATGGAGGGTTACTAATGAAGATTAAGAAAAGTTGAAAACAAATAATGAAATAAACTGAAAGAAAATCTAACTGTTTGACAGAAATATATATATATATATACACATATATATATGTATATGCGTGAATGTGACTTTGGAAGATTCGCTGCAGCATACAGGTAAATTGCAGAACCTTACCACCCATGGAGCACTTCACGTTTCCAAAAACTTTATTTACTGAAATTTGCTCGACCTGTTTTCTACCATGGGGTATGGCTGTTAAATGATATTGCAATGAAAACAAATGAAAAAATACTTGAAAGTTGACCTATTATATTCCCCCGTTTACGTGCCACATTATGCACCGCGTGTAACATTATGCCGAATTGAAGAACGGACTGTAACCTTAATTGGAAATTGCCTTAATTTACGTAGAAGCGAACGCGTTTTTTGGTGGAAAGAAGAACATTAAATGCGCCAGGATTTCGGGGGAGGTTTGCAGTGAACTGTTCAGTCAGGACATAGCGGCACGTATCGGCTTAAGCTAGCTCTACGGCTTGAAAATCCTCGTTACGGAGTAAAAAGCACCAACTCCTCTGGTGTGGCAAAACAGCAAAATGTCCAAAAATATATACTCCATGAGACCGGACTGGCACGCAAATCCTCCAACTGGCTACTCACCGAGTTGGCCATCCTTGAGGCCCCGCGTCACTGTTATTTCATGGAGAATTCGTTTTAAATGAGAGTAGAGGTGCATTCAGTTTGCCTATGACGGCGGACATAGTCTCTCCTGGACTGAAGTCACACTCAAGACTTTCAAAGCCTCGCCGGCTGTCAATTGCAACGCTGTACCCTGGAGAGGTTCCGCTGCAGACTTTCAAAATAAAAACCCCATCGCAGTGCGGCCATTCTGAGAATTTAGTGAGAAGTATTATTTGCGCACGACCATGGACAGAGTGGTCATGAGTAGCCAGAATGCATGTTTGTGATTCTCCATAATGAATTACCAGCAGTGTTGAATAAAGACCGACCCTAACTGTGTTAAAAGGCCCCAACCTGAGAGTGTGTTTTCTGGCCTTGCTATTACAGTTAATTTATCTGTGCAGAATGACTTGTAATCCAATAGCTGCTTTTTATGTCATGCTCATGTTAGTCCAATAATCAGCCACATTACAACATCTGTTAACATCGTCTCCCAATCAAAACCTATGAGACATGCTGCTGGTTTGTCATGTGTATATCTAGCAGGTAGTAACAAGACTTTTTCCCAAAAAATAATTTTTGCTTGTCCAGGTGTTAGAAATTAATGGATAAGTGGATTATTTGCATTTATATGTTGTATTGCCAAACAATTGAGGAATTACAATACAGCACAGGTATATTAGGCTACCTTATCCTTCCCCCAATATTTTGCCTCCTTTTATTTTGATCACAACATTCTCTCGTTTCCGTTACCTCTTTGACACAATTCGGCAAACCTAACGATCCTAACGTTAAAGCGCACGCGCAGCTTGGCGTACCCACTAGGGCTGGTCTGCAGACAGAGCCCGAGACGGAAAGAGCCAATAAGAGAACAGCAGCCACACGGGCCTCCAATTGGCAGGGGTGCAACTATCATGTACTTGTGTTGCCTTCAAGTCCCAAGGGAAAACTGGCGAAATATGTATTTTTTTAACAGCTTGCACGAGTTGTTCAAACCCAAACAAAACTTAGACACAACTTTTCAAGCCATTTTGATAAATATACGGAACTTTTATAGGAAACATTAGAAATGTAAATTTATTTAGCACACCTTATTGTATTATTATAATGTTTACAATTATATCCTACTCAGGTCACCCTTACTCAAGATAAATTAAATCTCATTAACATAAGCAAAACAAATACAGTACTTAATATAAAATGAAAAATCCTCTTTGGAAAGAAAGGCTCTTTATGACTAACATAATAAGGTACATTAATTACATAAATAAATAAATCATGGATGCAATCAATAATTCAATTTGAATATGGGCAGCCTCCATGTCTAGCACGTATGAGCATTACAGTCCATATATGAAGGCATTATTTTCACCGGTATTAACGCTGATTACAAACTCTTGTATATACATATTTATATAAACATTAACAATACACTAAAGTCTTTATTGTTACTCTGAGGTTATTACAACATTATTTGCAGCGAAAGGTTATGTGCTGTGCGCGTGGAACTCCTCGGGCTCCATCTATTTTGGTCCTCGATACACGCCGTAGTTACACGCGGTTTCGCGGAATGCTGGATGAATGAGGTAAAGTTATGGCAGCAACATGCCCAACTTTACTTTACTTTGCACCGAGAGACTGATACGCTCCTCAGTCCGCCGCAGGAGGGAAGGCAGTCCACTTTGCGTCATTGTTACAAATGCTCGGCCAGCTGAATCTCTCCAACTGTTGTGTTTATGACCCAATTGTAGCTCATATTAGCCGGTTCAGCTAGCTATAACCTAATTTACTAGCCCGTATGTTGTATTACGTTTTATTATAATTACGTAGTAGCCTTTTGTCTCACAATGGTTTGATCTGAAGTTCCCCTACGAGGCTGGTTATGTACGACACGTAGCCAGCATCAGGACCACAACTGGGCTCGAGAGAACGCGATACAGTAAAGAGCCCATTGACAAATCTCTCATCTTTATTTTCACAATCGTACCAGAAAAATATTGTAACGCACAAAACTCTACTGAAAACATTTTCTGACAAAGCTGAAAGCGTCCTTTAATTCGGCACAAATATGATCTACCAAACAGCATGCCAAAAAACTAACAACAACTGGTTGCTAAAATGCACCACTGTGGGTGACAGCAGTTACAGACGTGACGCTAACACCTGCTGGACGGTATTGTAACTATAATGCTGAGTAATGTTCACATGGTGTGGAGCAGGGCAGGTATGGAGGTAGAGAGTGTTGTGGGTCATTATACTTAATAAGAAACTTAATAAGATAACAGTATACGTCCCACAGTAGACAGATCACAGTACTCTGGTCTAAATAACCCTCTAAAGTGTTGGTAAAATTACTGCTGTTTGAATAAAACTGGTAAAGACTATTTAGTACAGCATAGAAACAAGAATCAGTATATATATATATGGTGTATTGCTCTCAGTAAGTGATGAGTAAGATGCTTCTAATGAAGTGATGATTAACTCATCAAAACTAGCTCTCAATCAATCACTTTTATTCACACCTGATGTCATATGTTAAAGAACAATCGAATGTGTGTCTATTGTTTGATATCATATGAGGCCTTCCAACATGGCCGTGAAAGGGTGTGTGTTCTGCCACCTGAAAAGCCCATCAAAAGTCCCACGTGCTTGTCTGGCCTGCAGCGGCCAGCGTGACACAGTAAAGCCTCAGTGGTGTCTTTCTAAAGCACTGTTGGCTCAACACTGTCCACACATTGTCCTCCCTTCTATCGCTAATGCAGACCTAGCAGTACAGGCCAGCCCATATTGTTTTTCTCTAAGGTACATATGCCGTAGAAACCACTGGAACAGTTTGGTGTACAAACTGTTTTTTTTGTATCTGTTTAGCTGAACATCGACGTGTCTTTAAATTAGAGAAGGAGCCAGCTTCTTCTAAATTGTAGCTGTCACTCAAACCATGACAAGTGATGACGAGTGGTTATGAGTTTCACTAAAAAGTAAACCTCTCACACACACTCCTGTCAAACTCCTCACATTCGTTTTAAAGAGTGTTTAACTAAAGTATGATAGGAACAAAGGTGTTCCATTATCAGCAGCATCGTTGTCCACAAGCATCGATAAATATTCTTTTATCGTCAGCGTAGTTGTACAGTACTCACCTGCTTCTGTGTCAGTGGAAACCAGTGGAGAGCGAGCAGGAGCTGGGTGGCGGACAGTATAGTAAAGCAGGCTGGCTTATCAGTGAGATAACAGCAGGGGGTGGGTTGGGTGTGTTTAGGGAGGGGGTTGTAGAGGTCAGGCACATGAGGCTTGTGTTCCCTGTGTTTATAGTAATGTTAAACCAATATATGTGTTTACAGATATTGATTAATGGAGAAAAATAGTTGGTGGGAAAGGAGCTCAACTGTTCCCAGTTAGGACTTAAAAGCTCTTATGTATGCTGTTGTCTCACCTGAAGTTATGTGTACTTAGATATTTGTTGCCTCTTTTTCTTCCCTGATATTTCAAATATACCCTTTAAAACCATGTATGATGTGTGCAAAGACAAAATATTACCGATCATATAACATCCAGCACAAGTTTTGGCACAGACACCAGACCAGTGACTTATAATATATACGTTTCTGTTTAACAAAAGAATACAAACATTCTCAAGCGTTAAAGGTTAACTAGTGGAACTAGTTTTCAGAAACCGTTTTGAGTTTTAACTTAAAGAAGGAAATCCTCAATGAACCAGATTACAATGGAACCATTCAGAGCCAATACTAGTTGTTGATACCCAGCAGAACCACACTGACATCTGAAATATTGACCTGTAAACGTGAACTGCTCGGTGCTGGAGAGCAGCTGTGGTCTGCGGGCCCCCGGCAGCTGGCCGGTCAGCACCTGTACGGCGTATCGCCAGGCGCCGCGACACAACCCGAGACGGGCCGCGTGCGGGTTTGTGAGCAAAGGGGTAAACTGATGACTCGTGAATAATTCAATGCAAAATGATGTGGTGCCTGCGGGCCAATCATTTAATAACACATGGCTCCGGGTCAGCTTTTAAAAGGGGCCAGGCCCCTGAATACCTCCAAGCAGACCTTCACGCTGGAGTCGTCCTCCGCAGCCCAAAGGCCGACTTCAGAACCACCGACATGTGATAGACACTGTTAACTGTCACTAAGCTGAGTTCACGTACTCTAATTGAGTTTCCTTCTGCTCTCTCAGGCTTGACCTGCAGATATGACGGAGAGTTTGAAGATACGCTTTGACTTCCCCAGCCCCGTCGTACAAGCCCAGGTAAGCCACTGACTCGCCACGCAGGACGGCAACGAATGAAAGAAAAATCTATTCCGGAGTTTTAAAAAGTCAGGGATTAAAACTACATAACATAATCCATATACCCAATGTCTGGTATCTTCGTCTTCATTTCATTTCTTTGCATTTCCATCCTCTCATCTGCATTTTCCAGGATGCTCAACGATCACTGTAATGAAAACTCGCCGTGCCGATGTTCTTGTCATGTCAGCCAATGAGTGAGCTGGGCCAGCAGTTTTGAGCAAGGCCAACGGGGGCCGCTCACCTTTCAGACCAACAGAATTTGAGGGATTGTTTGATACTGAAAAGAGATTTGAAGAAAACCAATAGAACGCTGTTGTCTTCCAGACGGTGAGACATCTTGTAGCGACGGTGCTCAAAGAGATAGGAGTCAATGGGAAAATCACACAGTCCTCCACGCAGGTGAGTCACTGAAATGGCTTTGTTACTGCTCAATGTGAAGTGTTTACTGTTCTAACAGGATGTGTGGGCGTGATATAACTAAGTAGGGTTCATTAGAAACTGTAAATCAGTGTGCGGTCGTGGATAGAAAGGGGACTATTTGATTGGAGTGGTGGGGACGTGTCGGAAACATTAGATTGTTACACTGGTTGGAGCCAACGCCCATTCAGGAGGCTCCCATCACAGATCCCCGACCGCTGGAAGCAGTATCAACCGATACGTTTTTTTATGTGTTCATTATTTATTCAACTATTCTGAACAACATTAGAAAATAATATTAAAACGCATAGCAATATGTATTCCACTCTAAATTGGGTGAGGCCTTTGTAGCAGTGCGTACAGGATTGTCCCGCGTGCTTTGCGTCATCCGATTGGCCCTTCTGATCCACCTGAACGGCTCTGTGCATCTCTGTTGTATTCATTTAATCACACACTCGCTGCAGACACACCTAGCGGGGAGCTGAACTCCACTGAGTGCACCTTTCTAGTTTCTTTCACCTTTCCAGATCGAAATGCATATTTCCAAATCTGAATATGGTTTAAAAAGTATGTTTGGACTGTCCATTCAGCACCTTCTCTATCATTGTTTAACAGGGTGAAAGTCGATTGCATGAGACCTTTGAAGCTGAATCTGGATCCAGATCTTGACTTGTGTGTGTGTGTGTGTGTGTGTGTGTGTGCTAGGGCCCGGCGCTGGACGCCCTGTGGCAGCAGTGCTGCAGCGACTGCACTCTGGTGCGGTCGGCCTGCTGCGATGCCCTGGTGCTGCTGGTGGACCAGGGCCACGCAGAGCTGCACCACGTCCTCAACAGTGTCCTCAACCTCCTGCCCTCGGCCAGGTACCCCAAACACGGTCCAATCACAGATGTTAAAGTAGAGCATTACTTAGTCTGACATGGGTTTTTATTTGACCTATTTTGTGTCAATAGTAATAGGATTATACTCACCAAGCTTAATACTGAGTTCTGAGTCATCACTTAAGATGAGACTTGATCACTCCATGTTTTACTTGTGTTTCTTACCTTTTAAAAACCAACCTATTTTTAAGCCTATAGCTCAAAAATTGCATACCCAAACTAAAAAGTGTGTATCTCTGCAACCACTAGGGCTATAAAAGAGTTCAATGTGAGATTTTATTCAGATGTGTAAATATCAGTCTATATTTTACTGGTTAAGAGAAAATGAAGGTGACACACAGCAAAAATAAAAAAAGTTTCAGGTCCGCCTAGAAAGAAAAGCACTTTCAGGATGATTATTTCTTTGGAATGATGCAGATGTAAGGTTTAAACCTCTCCCAAATCATAGCACAATATTCTCTCTGCAAAGTTTGACTTTGAAAAAGTGAAGCAGAACAAAGTTAGAGAGGTTTTAGTACAGAGAGTTCAGATGAGGTCTCCAAAATGGGCATATGTGCACATTTTGGCACATCTGTGGCATTTGAATTTTCTCAAACCACATATTTCAGTTACTTATGGTGTTCAATATATCCAAATACAGCATTTTCTTATTTTTTTGGGGGGAAGTACACACACACACACACACACAAAATACATATATATATATATATATATATATATACATATATAATAACTGAACACGCACAAATCAGTTGATATTGATCTTCTCAACTCTCAGAAAGCAGAGAAGCTCCTTTTTCTGTGGGTGCTCCTTCCTTGTGTGGCGAGTCCTTCTTGGTTATTCTGTGTCCGGTTTGTGACCTGTGAACAGAAATGTCCAGGGGCTGATGAAGGTCATCGGGCGGCTGCTACAGATGCAGGCGGACCGGAGAGACGGAGCCGCGCTCTTCAGCTGCCCTTACTCCATCAGGTCGGTCTTCTTCACACACACTATACACACAGCATGCCAGGTGTTCAAACGTGCATGTCTATGTCTTCATCTTTGCATGTGCCCGTTGTGTATAATCGAGCATACTATCAGGGTTATTTTCACACACTTGGAGGATGCCCGTGATAGGTTGGACTGTGTGTTGAAATCAACAGCCAATCACGCTGCTCCTTTCTGCCTCCTCTTGATGTTCTCTGGTCACATCGAGACAGAAGAGATTTTAGAATTGAGCTGTCATTAATGTTATCACCCCTTTATTAAGATGTTGGTGTCTAAAGAGTTTGTAGTCCGAGCAGTATTGACCAATCACGTTTGAGCAGATTTTGCTTTGGCTGAATGCAGGTAAACGGTCCGTGTGGAGAGCAAGAGAGGTGGAAATGTAAGCTGGAACCCAGCGGCCGTGTAGACTGGCCACTTTGAAACAAGTTGCTCGGAGAGACGTCGCCTCTCAACTCCGTCTCCATTGTCACGACTCAGGTTCTCAGGTCTGCGGTGACAAAGATCGATGAGCGGTTATCATCCACATTTTGGGTTTAGATGCTCGTGTGTCTTTTTCACAATTTTCTGAAATCTCAGTGGAGATGAAGGTCAAACCAACGTGGAAGCTTTTGATAAGAGGAAGGTCTTGATTCAATGATGCTGACGATGCAGTTCCTATTCAGAGGAGGACCAGTCCTCTGTGGTTCAGGTCTGTCGAACCAGTTGAATGTCCCCAGGCTGATATAGTGTCGCGCTGTATAGTGCCGCCTCCTCCTCCTCCTCCTCCTCCCCCTCCTCTTCCTCCAGTCTTAGACCTGCACCTCTGCCAGGACCCTGGGGCCTCCATAATCAGTTACAGTGGGCGATAAAAAGACTGTGGCGTTTTTTTCTTCTTTTTCCTTCATGTTTCCCTTCCTCCCTCCCGCTCTGCATGTACCTTGCTCCCTCTTAACCTCTCTTTCTCCACATCACTATCCCTCCTCTCCTCCTCTCCCATTGTCCTCTTCGGTCTCATTCCGTCTTCGTCGCTGCCTCTGCTGTCTGCGTCTGTCTGGCGGCCGGCACCTCCCCGGTGGGAAGATGAATGTGCTGGGGGCAGCACGGTGGCGCCGTGGGCCCGGCGGTCTGGCCCTCCATTGGCCGTCGGGCCTGGCACCGCTGGGTAACTGTAAGTGCTGCAGGATTAATGGAGGATGCACACTGGCAACCATTGTTGACCGTCTGCTCGCCGCTGCCACGTGCAATCTGCCACGGAGACTCTGAGCCACTTCGGGCCCCCAGCAGGATCAGGGAGGGTTCAGGGCTCTTGTCCTCATGGGATGTCTGGCTGTAGTGTAGTTTGTCCTGGATGTCCCCTGCAGGCTTCCTGCCTGCTCAGGTGGGACTCTGTGAGGGGAGTTAGCAACAGCACAGTAGCTTAGTTAAAGTGAAATATTGCAAAAAAGCTTTCATATTTGTGTTTGAAAAACAAATTACATGTTCACTTTATAAATTGAAAATGGAAAAATGATGTGATCTAGTACCTCCAGACACACCATGATGTTACGGTGTCTGTTTCTGCTTCCTCTACTTCCAATGTCATGGTGTTTAAGCAACATGGTGTCCGATTCATTTTTTGATCTCGTCTCAACCTTAGAAGTACTTTGGATTACATTTTCTCACTTCATTACACAGGAAGTACTCGCACATGAACACACGCATGGTGATGAGATGCCAGAGTGATGGAGCAGCCACATAGTTAGGTGGTTAGGGGTTCAGTGCCTCGCTCAAGGGCACATCAGCAGCAGCTGCCAGTCCACACATCTGAAGACGTGGTCCATGCTGGACTTGAACCGGACATCTTCCGTCCCCCAAGCCAAGCCTCCCCACAGCACTATTCCAGTAATGCCAACTCAGTTAAAAAAAAAAAGAAGAAAAGGAATTGCTTTTAAAAACAACAACTATAATCATAAAGCATTATTACTACAACCACAGTTAACATTGAATTCTGAAAACGGATGACCATTAATCAAAATCAAAAAAGTTAGTGTTGTTTTAGTTTACATTCAGTTTGGATTGTTCGTGTCTGATGTGTGGCTGACTGGTCGTAGCTTCCATGTCACACACCAGCATGCTACACAACAGACTGCCTTTCTCTCACCCTGTGTTCTTAATTCTGGTCTTGTCTTGTCTCTCATGTCTTGTCTTGTTTCACTGAATAAAAAGTGATCGAAGTGAATAAAAGATCACGCTCGATCGGTAATTCTGGCATCGCAGTTGAACTGTTGAACCGTTGTTTTTGGTCAAGAGTGTGTTCAGGTATCATTCGAGGAGTTTTTACAAGTGCTGCTATGATATCTGTGTCTTGGTACTGATGCCAAATGTAGACCAGATGAAACATCAGCATGCTTTTCTTCAGGACAAGTGATATTCCATATACAATGTGTCAAACTCAAGGCCCCCGGACCGAATCCGACCCGCCACGTCATTGTATGTGGCCCGCGACGGCTTGAAAGGCATGATCACCGTCGCTGACCCGTTTTCGGTGGGTCTTTGCATGGGCCAAAAAAAAGAAATCCTGTGCTTTTATTTTGAAGGGAATTTTGAATGCAGTAGAGTGCGTCTATTCACACTCCTCAGTGCTGCGTTCACGACACACTTTACTTCCGTGAGTTTACACACCGGACTATTTGGGATAGTTCACTTCATTCCCGATCAGTTTTGTTTTGTTTGTGCTTGAAAGCGCTGCTGAGTCTGTTAAAAAAGACTTAAGTTATACATTTATTATGTGTATTGTATTACCTTGTGTTTTTTTTTGGGGGGGGGGGGATAATTGAGTGTAAAAGGGAATATTTTGAACTATCTGTTTTGTGTGTTGGCATACTGTGAGATTCTGTACCATCTCAGGCTCAAACCATCTTTTCATTACATACATTTGAGAAGTTGAACATGTTCCTCGCTTTGTATCTCGGCGGGTCATTTATGAGTGATGGTGCAGCCAGACCAGTTGAGAACCACTGCCCCAGACCACATGCATGTTCTTATTAGCTCACAATTATTTGTTGGGCCAGAGTTAAGTCCTTCTCAACTGTGACAAAAAAAGCTTTGAACAAAGATAATATAACAACATGCATTTGATCTTTGTCTTTGTTGTTTTCTTCTGTTTTAAGTTTGATCTTTGATACAGTAATGTGGGTTTCTTAACCCTAAATTAAATGGATTTATGTCATAATAACAGAGACATTTGCTTACATATATTTGTACATTTATATAAATGCATGTACAATATTTTTACACTTGAATAAACAATATAAATACAGTTATTTAATAATATGTTCGGTAGTAGTTCAAGTGTTACAACCAGCCCTTTTAGGGCGACCATGATGCTGATGTGGCCTGGGGTTGACACCCCTGCTCTAAAGGAACTCCAGTTTTCCCGCCTTAGTTGTGCTTAATAATCACAGTCTGTCTATGTTTGGACTGCTCCAGAAGGAAAGGGATTTCTGAAGGCTAATGTTTTCGTGACGTTTTCCTGCATGATGGTGGTAGATGAAGCAAACCCAGACATCGGTGGAACCGGCAGACGTTCCCCAGGAAGCTGAGCATTCCAGCTCGTACCCGCCCGTTTGTCTGCCAGCACTCTGATCCACCGGTGAACTTGGAGTTGCACTAAAAGGAGAACGGCCTCTACTTCCTGCCTGTCCCCTTTGTGCGGCCGTTGAAAAGCAGGCAGCGCTGTGGGAGGCTGATGGATGGAGCCGTGTTGAGGAGACAGACTCAGGGAACCCGAGGAGGGGACCAGAGATGGTCAGACAGATTATCAGAGCATGTGGGGGGAGGGGGGGGGAGGCGCTCTAGTCTGCCACATGCACAGACACGCTCAGTCACTGAACTTCCTTCCTCCACTTAGACATGTGATGGATGCAAGGCGTCGGTTAAGTGCTGGTGAAGTTGACCTCCGGCCTGTCTGTGGGCTTCACCTTGGGTTTGACCCCGGTGTTTTGTCTGGACTTAATGGGTTTGCGAATCGAAGAGTAATGGAGGCAGTGTGCTGTTTGCACTCACAGGACGGGACAGGTGGAGGACGAGAGCCCCGAGGCTTCAAACTGCTATTGTACGACAAATCACAAGCAGAAGATATAATTAGAATACGAGAGATGGAGGCGATCCAGACATATTTAATATGGACCTGTACGGCAGCTGCTGCTCTCGTTGATGACGGCCCGGCTCTGGAGTCGCACTCTGTCATGAGCAGAGAGAAATGTGCGAACCCTTCATGTTCGGTTAAAGTTCTCTCCGCGGCCGGTTTCAGTGTTCAGTGTGAGGTCAGTGGTCAGGAGAAGAAGCTCCCACGTTGTTTCCACACCGTGCCGGCAGCTTCACAGAGAAGGGGTCGTGGACCCTGACAGCACCATGAACTGCACATCAATTAGTCTCAAGGTCGCGAACATGCCCATAAGGCTTTGCAGCCGAGTGCAAAAGGTGGATTTCACGTCTTTATTTTGAGAATTACGCGGTTCCTTTTTGTCTTTTTTGTGCAAAGAGACGTCAGGTTTCAGGGGTCATATTCTCCAGGTAAACTCTTTCATATCTGTAGTTTACGTTGCTAAATGTAATGGTTTGGAAACTGGACCTTCAGTATTCGATTTGGAGTAGCTGGTGAAAAATCAGGTCTTTGAGATGAAGTCGTCTCCAGCTGTTGTTTGTCGTACCTGAAAGTGCACACAACACCTGGAACACAACTCTCCATCACAACAGGGATCTCCCCGCTGGTTGGTTCTCATGTTGTAACCGTGGCTGTATGGACAAAAGAAAGTGATCGTGAAAAACAAAATCATGTGCTTTGGAAAATAGAAAACACTCAGCAGCTCTAGTCTGTGCTCCAACATGCAGAGCACAGAAACGCCACAAACAGTAATCGTGACTACCTTCAGCGTAACATCTGTGTCACATCTGTGTTGTCCTGCAGGAGCAGCCCTCATCCGTTCATCACCGCGCTGGAGAACCGCGTGGACTGCTGGCCCACTTTGCTGCTGGAGATTGATGACCTCATCGGGCAAGCTGCTGACAGGTTAGCATGGCGGCCGCAGAGGCCTTGAACCCTCCATCCAATCCCCCCCACCCCCGTCGCGGCATGAATTATAAAGCCATCTGTGGCGAGCACCCCATCCCGATAACTCATCTCAGCACTGTCAGCTGTTAATACGATGATGACAACACAGCCTTCCGTTTGAGTCTGACATCGGATGTTTCCGTGTCACACCTGGTGTGTCTGCAGACGGGAACCGGCCTACGTCACCATGCTGGCCCCCTTCCTGCGGTACCTGTACTGTGAGCCTCAGAGGCAACCCCAGCACGCCCTCCTGCGGCACAGACTCCTCAGGGTGCTGGTGCCCGTGCACCCAGGGGCTGGATCCGTCCTCCAGGACCAGGACCACACCTCCCCAGTCTCTGACAGCCTGCTGCGCTGCCTCTGTCAGCTGGTGCCACACATGCAGGTGACTCACTGACTTTAGGCAATAATGCATCAGAGGTCAGCGTCATATTGAATTTAATTTGAAGGGTGACCATGTGACTTTTAAAAGAAGGAACAGCGAATGAGAAGTTGGACGTATAAGCAGTTAAACGCTCCTTTGATCAATTCAGTACAATCCGTGATTTTGTTCCGAATGCCTTGTGGGTCTGATAACCAGTATCGTAGGAGGCTAATGTTAGCTAGCTTTAGATATCACTAACATCCTATAGCGTTAAAACGTTCTCTACATGCTAATGCTACTCTGTGTTGGCTGGTCACAGACACACATCCCACTTTTCAAATACAATTCAAGTCAAATCTTGTTCTTACACTGTTTCTGGAAAGGTTTTCCCTCCCTGTAGACTTTTATTTTGCATTTATTTTTGTATTCTTTTTGCAGTGTTGTTGGATCAGTCAGAGACAAAAAGTAAATTAGACTAAAATAGAAATAATGTATAAAGTATATTAAAAGTAATCACAACTCATTAGGTTCAATTGCTAAAAATCTGTTGTATAGATTATGAACATTAATATAACATCAACCTATCGTCTCAGTAACAATGTAGTGGAGTCATTTCTATGTGAGATATCTGGCGTCTCTTAGAGGAAGTTAAAGAAACATCCAGCAGCCACATAGTTAACCTAACTCACGGCCACCTCCTCCTCTCTGCTGGCAGGTGGACAGCGTGGAGGCCGTGCTGGAGCTGTGTGGGTTCACTGACGCTCTGCTTCAGGGTCTCGTCCCGGCCCCCGAGGAGCGCTGGAGGGCCGAGAGAGTCGGGCTGCTTCTGCAGCTGCTGTGCGCCGGCCAGCGCTGCCTGGAGTTAAACGGAGACTGCCGACCTCTCCTCGGCGTGCTGCAGCGGCTGCTGCCCGCCGGCCAACAGGTGACCACGGCAACACAGCTGTGTACTCTGGACACGTTCATCATGAGTAGCTTGTCTCACCGTCACTGTTTATGCATTCAGGCGCTGCCATTGGACGAGCTGATGATGGGCGTGGCCATGCTCCTGTTAGAGGTCCCTGCAGCTCAGCAGACCAGCCTGCTCCGTCTTGGTAAAGCCGTCTTTAATACATCTGGTTGAAGTGCTCTCTTCAAAACCACCAGACCCTCTGGGAGAACACAGGAGCTGCTGCTCTGCCGCTGCCTCCGTCAGTCAGTGTCATTGTGTGACTGGTGAAGCCGACAAAACCTTTTTAAACACCAGAGTCACACAAAGACACTAACTAACCGATGGAGGCAGCAGCTGCCATCTACTGAGGTTAATACACCAATTAGAAGTACTAGAAGAATAAGTACTGCGTACAAACCTATTTCAAAACATTCAATCTATTCCTTTAATGCCGAAACTGGTTGACTGCAGTGTGACAACGTATGTGGACTACTGTTCTGTATGAGATTTTTAAAAACACATCATTCAATTATATTTTCAGAAAAAAAGTGGTAGTTTTATTAGAATAAGCTCAAAATGAATTGATATTTCTAAATGAAGCTCTTTCATTTAAATTTAAAAGGATGAACTGTGGCAAAGAAAGTTATTCATACATTGGGATTTATAGTTAAAGCCACCATAATCGTTGCTTGCCATGTGCATGTCCCCCGCTGCTGCTCTGGTGTTAATGCCACCTCATGTATGGATTCTTTAACCTTCATTGGAGATGTGTTCTCCTCTTCCTCTCTCGTGACTCAGCTCTGAGGTTAGTCCCTGAGGAGGCTGAGCTGTCCCCCTGGTTGAGTCCAGTCCTGGTTCTTCCGGTGCTGCAGCTGCTGTCCTGCTCGGACCTCACCGAGCCGCTGGCCGACCGGCGGACGCACAGCCTGAACCGGGACCTGGCCCACCAGCTGCTGCGCCGCGTCAGCAGAGAGACGGAGCGACCCGGACAGGTAACACGGAGGGTCACCGCCAGCCGGCCATGTTGACCGATCCAGCTCTGTGATGCAGGATGAGCGCCATGCAGTTTTCTAAACATTGGAGCTAGTTCTATCTGACTGTTTCATACGTGCTACATGAGCAGTTTTCTCATAAAACTCCATCTGGACAGCTGCTTTTTTTTAAAATTTGAAGGTCACTTTTGACTGTGAAAAAGAGCCGCTGGTGATTCCAGCTGGACCTGAACACCTGTATAGCTTTTTGATGGAGGGAAAAAGATGACATGCAATTCTTCTTCTTTTTAAGTGGTTAATTACATTACATTACATTTAGCTGAGGCTTTTATCCAAAGCGACTTACATGATATACAGTAGACCGTTAAGTGTCTTGCTCAAGGACACAACGACATGGACTACCGGAGCCTGGGATCGAACCACTGACCCTCTGATTGAAAGACAGACTTATAACCACTGAGCCACAGTCACAATTAGTATATTCATGTGTTATTATCATACATTTGAGCATGTAACAGATACGTGTTTCTTCACCTCCCTTCTTCTACTCAGTCGGGTCCACCGTTGGCTCTTCCTCTCACTTCCTGGTACAGCGAGCTCAGCGTGGCTCTGTCGACGCTGCGTAAAGTGGCAGGCGACCCGGCGGCAGCAGCCGACTGGCTGCTGGCGGTCGGCGCGGCGCTGTCATCCGGCCCGAGCCGGATCTGCTCCCTGGCCCTCATCGTGACCCACCTCATCATCGCGGGGCGAGAAGACGTCTGCCAGCTGGCCCTGAAAGCGAGCCAGGCCCTCGCCACAGCCGATCCCTGCCAGGTAGCCCAAGTTCAGCTGGGTTTATTCACCTTTCACCTCAAGGCAAACGTAAAGCTGTTGGTGGCATCCATTTGTAAAGACAGACACTTCCCCACTTGATTACTTACGTTAAGACGATACTTTTTTGTATTGCAAGCTTTATCAAAATGTATGTTTTAAATATGCAATCTTTGTATTATCATATTCTTAATGATGTGTTCATTTGTATACATCAACAGAACAGAAATCTGAACATCGGCTAAAGCCAGGTTCATTCTTGTTTCACTTTTGAACCATATTAGAGTGAAAGGTTTTTTCGGAGGGAATATTGATATCTTTTTATTGTTCCAGAAATCAGAAAATACAGTCAACAAAAAGTAAAAAACAAAAATCATCATGACTTTAGTAATAATATGTTAAATAAATCTGTCAGTTAAAATGTTTGAAAAGGGCAAATACTTGATACATCACCATCTTATCCCCTTGATTACTTACATCAAGATCATTATTTGTTGTATTACAATTATTTTACAATGTTATGTTTAAATATACAAATGAGGTATTAACACATTTCTGGTGATTTTAGGAAAAATCTAGACACCCAAATAGACAAAGTATAAACACCTGCAAGTGTGTTTTGGATCTGGAACAAGACCGTTAATGATACATCCTGCAGATGTTTCATATTAATTCAATTCAGTTTATTTTGTATAGCCCAAAATCACAAATACAAATTTGCCTCTGAGGGCATATTCCGTCCCTTAAAGGGACGGAATATGCCCATTAAGCCACTAAAAGACTTTTGTTTTGAAATGTCTGTGCAAGAAGTCTTGTTATCATCTGTCCAAAAGCGGCTAAATGGAAGCGACACGAGAAAGTGGAAAAAAAAGAGTCAGTGCTAAATTATTTGCATTTTGCTGTATCAAGACAACTGTTTTTTTGTTTTTTTTAAGAAATAACACTAAATAAAAATAACCCATTATGACAAAATGCACACACTCAACCTCAACAGGTTGACTGGAGAACGGGTGAAACTAAAAATCAAGGCTTGCTTCCAACAAAGCTCTGGATCTCCTAATAGAATCAGCAGGTCGTCTTTGCAACTTGATTTTCCTAATCGGTTGTAAAAGCAATAGTGTAAATGTTCAGAAAAGTTTTTTTTGGGCTGCTGGATTCTCTGCAGTGGCCTCAACCCTCTGGGACTGTAAATGGAGTCACTAGCTCCAGAAGATGACGTGAAATAGCACACGGTGTTAGAGGCTCCTCATTACTGGGGCTCGTTAGAGGCCTCCAGTGTCCCCTGCTGCTCTAATTGCTCCCAGAGTGACAGCAGCGCCGGCCGTTGGAACGTTATTGGCATGTTAGAATGCGTTGGACTTCCTCCCTCCATCACCTCTCTTTGTTTCATGAGATGAGGCAGCAACCAAACAAATCATTGTGGCCATTCAGTAAAAACAGATCCATCCAGTATTATCTATTTGGATTTATTGATTGAAGTTTGTGGTTTAGGCTCTTTCGGGGATTCAACTTGAAGGAAAAACTCCATTTCCTTCTTCTCTTCCCCTCTTCCGCTCAAGCAGGTGAAGTGGTTGCTATGCTACAGCCAAGGTGCAGGGCAGCAGTAAGTGCTTCATGTTAATTAAAGGCTGCAGAGCTGTTGACAACAGGACCGTGACTAGTTCCTGTCTGACCTCCACACTAAAGGGAGTGATAGGCCGTTAACCCTGCGCTGTCCTTCATTCTCTGTCTGACTTGTGTCCATTGAATAGAAATGAGCTGGCATTCAGACGGCATGACCGTGGAGAGGACGACTTCTGCAGGGACGTCACATGCTCCTCTCTGCAGCCCTTACATATTCAGTCTCAAATATTATTCTGTTTTTATGAAGCTTATTGTCATCAATCATTTACAACATCGCCCGTCTTAGGTTCCCGTCTCTGAGTGACTCCAAACAGGTCAGGACGGGACTCCTAAATATCATCACAGATGGGAGGGATTTCCTAAATGACTTCCTTACGCCTCGCCCTACATTCTTAAGCCTTGGTTCTACTTTTCACAAGGCTCGGTTCTGGTGGCGACAGAGACCTTTTCAATCACCTGGTAGCCCCGCCCTAAAGCATCCCCTGCTTTATGGTCTGTTTGACTCTAAATGACCATCATTTACTAAATGAACATCATGCTGTATTGAAGAAGACTCGACACTAGAGATTGAGGAGGAGGAGAGAAGTCGCCCCCTGGTGGACCTTAGAGAGAATACAGGTTTTAAGACACTTCCTCGTCAGCTTCACTCTGGTGGAATCGTGAAAAGGAAACGCTCTGATCTTTTCTAGTCCGTGCAGGTTGCTACTTACAACGAACCAACATTCTCAGAGTTCCTTGAGGTTCCTCCATTTGGTTTGCCCAACCACCAATGTGTAGAACATGTTGGATGTGCACGGAGAGGTAAAAACCTGCCACATGGAACCCGCCCGAAGAGCCGGGTTTAATGGTGTGATGTCACTTTGGCCGTGCGGACATGCGACAAGCATAAATCACGCTTTAAAAATAAAGATGCTAACTAAAGATGCTGACTAGATCTTCTTCAGCTTGTCCACGTAGTAGAACACTTTTTGGTTCCTTCTAGAACTTCTTATAAGTTGATCACCTTGAAACGTTCTAAAAGGTCCTACCTAGAACCCAGCATAAAGAGTTCTACATAAAACTCACTCTGTCAGGTTCTACAGAGAATGCTTCTATAGAGTAATGGTTCCACCCAGAACCCTCCCTGAGGATTCTATACAATCCGTACCACCTTCTATGGCTGCTTATAAAAACCCAAGGGTTTCATCTAGAACCCACTCTGGGTTCCTCATGAGGCTATTAAAAGTGCAACCCACTGCTGTCATGGTTCACAATCAAAGATTTAGTGGATGTGGGCTGGAGGATCTTTAAACACCCCTCAACCCTTAATGAAGAACCCTTACTTCTAAGAGTGTAGCTGAAGGACCAGAAATGTGTCTGCACACAATCTGAGAACTTTTGGAAAGTCGGGACTAATTTCCTCCTCAGAGACGCTCAATAAAAACAGACGGTGTGTGTGTCTGCAGGTCCCCTCCCTCATTCCTGTTCTATTGTTCAAACTGGGGAAGGAGAAGAATCCGGTTCTGGCTCACGCTGTTCTGAACTGCCTGCCAAACCTCGGGACTCACAAGGTACTGAGCACCTCTGTTTTGTTCTGACATGCAGTTCAAACCCCTGCACGTCACACTTCATTTCAAATCACCGCCTTTGAGGGTTGTTCTTGTGAAAGCGTGATTCATGTTCTGAGTGTGTACGTGAAGAGGCCTCATGATCAGGTCAGTGAGAATGAGCAGAGCGTTCGTTTCAGTTGATCTTCACCAATAACACATGCCATGTGCTTCAACCTTCCAGCTCTGTGTCCCCATGGTGCTGCAGACCCTCCACATGCTGGCCAGCGCCCCCAAGCTGAGAGCGGTGGCAATGCGCCTCATGACCGCTCTTTGGAGGAAACAGGTCCGTGACGACGGTCATCCCGTTTCCCGCACCGCGTTCCTGTCCACCTCCTCCTCACAGCCGACTTTGTTCCTCCCTGTCAGGATCGGATCTACCCGGAGCTGCAGCGTCTGCTTGGCCAGCCGGACAGCAGGGGGGTGGTGGGGAGGGACGCCCAATGGGAGCAGATCCTGGCCAGAGCTGCCTGCCTCAGGGACATCTGCAGAGAGAGGTCAGGGACAGAGGGGCTCTCTTTGAGGGATGCCATTACAGTCTGATTGATTTCATACAAAGTCTGATCATTTGAAATGAATTAAACATGTACTCCATGTTTCATGATTGTGTATCAGGCCTTACCAGCATGGAAGTGACATGTTGGCTGTCATCACACTTACTCTGAACCAGTGCACCAGACCAGACATGGCAACCCCTGCTGCTCTTGCCCTGCAAGGACTACGGGAGCTGTGCCGAGCAGAGGTCACACACACACACACACACACACACACACAGCCAGCGTCTGCTGCGTGTACAGTAAACCTGGGAGCTGACTTTCATGAGCTTGTCTTGCAGGTAGTGGACATTGTCTCAACATGGAGAAGTTTGGGACCCGAGCTGAGCTGTGACTCGCGTCCACTGATGGTCAAAGCCATAGCGGACCTTCTGGCCCTGGTACCCCAGCTCACTGTCAAGTCGGATGAATACGAGGTATCGGTTCTGTGTGAAAGCCTCGGTTTGATGCACTGCCAGAGTTTTACTGTTGTGTCAGTTTGCTCGTTTTCAAACGGATACTCCCAAAATACAGCTAGCAAGTGTAGAACATTTCCAATTGTGGTTCCCCCCGATCGTGGCATAAAAAAAAACTCTGACTAATCACACTTTTTCTATCAAAAAACAAGAGAAAGAATGTCCATAACATGTATTTAAATAGATAATAACAAAGATAGATTTATGTGGACATATCAACATAGCCAACTATCTTGATGTGCCTACTTTTTGATTGATTTAACAAGTTTATGTGTCTATTCTACAAGTTTCCAACTTGGAAAAAGTAAGACTGATAATACCAAGTAAGCCTGTGGTTAGCCTAGTTTAGCATGCAGACAGGCACAGGGGGAAACAGTTAGCCTGGCTCTGTACAAAGTAAACAAATACCTGATTAGTTTAATATGTACTCCAACAGAAGTGCAAACCGTTCTGGTTTCCTGTGACTCTGTGACTCTAAGCTGGGTGCAGCGGCTGTGTCTACAGCCGGATGACGCCCGCTTGAAATAGAGACTCTACACAAAAGTACCAGGCTGAAGAAATGTGTGGTTCCTGCACGCAACTCCCACAAACTATTGCTTTGCATTTCTGTTTGTGAACGGCTTTAACTAAAGACCCAAGTTAACCAGTGAGCTTTAAACAGCTGGTGCTGTAGACAGAGCCGGGCTAGCAGAGTCCACCTGGTTCCAGTCTTTATGCTAAGCTAGGCTAACCCTGCACTAGCTGTGTAGACATCACACAGACATGACACTGATATTGAGTTCTCACTCTCAGAAAGAAATAAGCATATTTTCAAAATTGTTGTACTGTATCTATGAAGAGTAGAGCTGAAACTTGTTTGCTGTCACTGTTGAGTGCTATGACATCACCAACGAGCATATCGCTGGAGTTCTGAAAATTAGAACGTTACTGTTGCTTTACAAACGCTCTGTTTTTCCAGAAACTGAAGGAGGAGGTGGTCAGCTTCCTCTGGAATTATGCTGTGAGCAAGGTGTGTGGACTGAAGTTATAGTGTGTGTGTGTGTGTGTGTGTGTGTGTGTGTGTGTGTGTGTGTGTGTGTGTGTGTGTGTGTGTGTGTGTGTGTGTGTGTGTGTGTGTGTGTGTGTGTGTGTGTGTGTGTGTGTTAGGGGGGGCAGCTGCTAAAATAAACACTCAGTACATTCTTATAGCTGCTTTTATATGTATGTGTATATTACTGTATATGGGTCTCTTGTGGTTACGTTCCCCAGAGAATGATCATTATTCAGCTTTACAGAGTCCTGAAACGTCCGACAGTCATCTGTGTGAAACAGTCTACATCTCCTACAGTCGGCTTATATGTCAAATGTTCAGTCCTCTATGTATGTACTGAGCTGTGTGTGTGTTTGCTGTAACAGGATCCAGAGGTGGCCAGCTGTGGCTACAGGGCTTTGGCAGATTTTCCTGAAGCGGTCCACACAATAAATCTTCTTCCTGAGGCGGTAAGAGTCGATAATGTTACATTCCACTTTGAGTAGTTTTATCCCCACACACAACCTTCTATTCACAATTATTCTTTCCAAGTATGTAATGCAAATGATTATGTGTGGTATGATACGGGAAACTTAAGAGTAACTCGGCCACCTTTTATGTGGGTGTGAATGTGGTCGATTGAAGCAAAATCTGCTGTACTTCCTGCTTCCAGTGCCGTCAATTGATGTGACGATGATGCTGTTGGAGGTGAGGAAGAACCACGGCCTGTTTCAGCTTGGATTTCTAGTCTCCGCTTCTGGGTAGACCCTTAAAAAAATAGAACTTCCTGGTTCACTTTCTTGCAAACAGCAAAAATCCCAAGATTTGAGAGCAGAGGATGTTATGTAGGGGGAAACATTTCAGTGTTTTTGGCTCACTTGAGTTTTATTAATTGGAGCTTGAGTATACGGCTGAAGAAACGCAGTGGAGAGGCCGAGGCTGTGCGTGAGGATATGGCCAACCGGCGGGGACCCTCCAGGTGTCAGGAGCTTGTGTGCAATGCATTCAGGTACATGTAGGCACTGCTGGCAAGGCTAATGAGAGAGGACTCCTCTGGAGAAATCCAGCACACTCCGAGGAATCTATTGCTTCAATCGTCTACATTCACCCTCCACCTTGGTCCACCAATATCCCATAAAGTATTAAGTGATTTCTACATCGCTTGTGTAGAATTGAAATGAACTGTAAAACTAGATAGATTCAATAGATCACTGATCAGTTTTCTTCCAATAGCTCTTCCCCTGAAGCTGATATTACACTTCAAATCTTGTGTGATCTTCTGTGAACTCCGTCTTGTTGGTTCTGCGGTCTCTGTTGTTGCTGCTCTGCAGGCCAGACCAGCTCCAAAGGCCCCTGAACATGAGGAGGAGGAACCAGGGAAGGAGGAGGAGGAGGAAGAGGAGAAGGATCTCTCCATCCCAGGTGCATCGTATGTGAAGCTGATGGCGCTCACCCCAGTGTCTGTTCTACCAGGTACATCACGTTACATGCCGCGGGCTACAGGGCGGTGCGATGGCGCTTCCTACTGGGCCAGACCAAATCAATGGGCAGTGTTTGTGCTGGGAAGCCAGTGAGGGATCATGTTGGAGGACACACCTCTTTACAGACTCTCATTTAGATTGTTTCTTCTCAGCCTTCGAGCTCTTCCTGACCTCTCTGGTGAGGCAGGAGATGAGCCAGATGCCACGGGGGGTGTACTTCTCCGCCCTGAGGGGGGGCAATCTGCGTTCAGATCAGGGCAAAACCATGGCCGGGATTCCGTCCTTCATGCTGAAAACCTATGAGAAAAACAAGCAGCCTGGGCTGAAGCCTGGACTAGCAGGTGAGCGAATCCATTCCCCACCTGTGTGAAGCTTTGATGGGACATCTTTATGCCTCGTGAATGTAATATCTCAGGAACGCTTCATTACATCTGGCACAAACATCCAGCTGGACTCAAGGATGAGCCGATTAGAATGTAACAGAGAGGTTAGCCGGCGAGTGTAAAACCGTGGTCACAACTTTTGCCTCGCCATCCATACCATAATAACACTACTGGAGGGAGCAACAGAGATCAGACCCCAGGGGCGGCTCATGTTACTGTAGTTTCACAGGATGGCCTTCAGGTAACTTCAGGTCACACAAGAGGCAGTGCTTGGTTTGTCCACTCTGGGCTACTGTAGAAACGTGTGTGTGTGTGTGTGTGTGTGTGTGTGTGTGTGTGTGTGTGTGTGTGTGTGTGTGTGTGTGTGTGTGTGTGTGTGTGTGTGTGTGTGTGTGTGTGTGTGTGTGTGTGTGTGTGTGTGTGTGTGTGTGTGTGTGTGTGTGTGTGTGTGTGTGTGTGTGTGTGTGTGTGTGTGTGTGTTAGCTGGACTGCTGCTCTGTTACGAGCTGCCTGTGCAGACGGACCGTGACGGCAGACGGATCGATCGTTTCCTCGTCAGCCGCAGCCGGAGCTACCAGCAGACCTTGGCAGCCCTCATTCATGAAGTAGGTTTTAACCACTTCCTGTCACGCCGCTCTTTGGTTTGAACTATTTCAAACTGACCCAAAACACTCTCACCTGCTCGTTGTTTGCGGTGTGCAGGTGAACATTCAGCCGTCCGAGTGGCACCGCGCCCTCCTGCTGCCTCAGGCCTGGAGAGGTTTCATGAGCCGAGTTTTCCACGGCGTCCTGCAGGTTTGTGCTTGTGGCAGAAATGATCAGTACTGTGTGTGGTTCACAACAAGCGCTCATATATAGCAAGCAGATCGTAATGGAAGGAAAGTAAATGTTCAAGATTATTTTGACAAAGCGCATTCTGCTATTTTTTGCTTATACTAGTCAGACATGGCAACTCTGGCCGGAATCCAGAATCTCTGCCTCTGATTGGTGGGTTTTGGGGCTTCTTTAAAAAGAAATGGGTCAAAATCAGGACGCCACATTTATTGGATATTGACGCATACCACATAAACCATAAAGTCCTGAGAACAAATGAATACGGAATAAGAGTTGGGCCATGTCTGAAAAAACGAGGTAAAAACTCTAAGTCTGAGATCCAACTCTGTCATAACATGAACACATAATAAATTAAATAGTGAAATAAGATACAATATTATAATATTATCAATATTAATTTGTAATCTTGAAGAGTAGGTTACTTACTTCAAATCATAGGTACACCAGATTCTTTGGGTCCACTAGTTGTACTCTCTAAGAAGTGAGAGTCCTAGTAGTTGCAAAGGTTTAGTCTTTTGGCCGTTACTTTATTAAATGTGGATTTTGGTCTCTCAGATGGGGGCACCAACCCGAGCCGGACGTTCACCTGTTTGCTCTTCATGTGTTCTAGTGGGGACAAATGAAGCGCCGTCCATACCGTTACTGATACTTCTGAATATTTGTTACAGTCCTATGTCTGTATATTTATAGCTGTGAAGCTTTAATATTGCATGGTCAAATGAAGCATGGCCGTGCTGTGTGTCTGTCTTCAGGGTCGCCGTGCTGATTTGGAGATGCAGCAGAAACAAGGCAAAGAGGAGCCACAGGAGCTGCAGTACAAGCAGCACTGTGCCTGGCTGTGGTGAGTCTCACACACACACACACACACACACACATACACCAGTCATGTACTGCTGCTGTGTGTGCGTGTGTGTCTTTGAATGATTGCTGGTATTCATTGCATTAGCAGAAGCAGGGTTCTTCGTCCATGCTGTGTTTCTCATGTCTTCCTTCCATCCTTTCCTTCGTGTCCCTCTCAGGGCCAGAGATCAGCTGGCAGACGTCATCAAAGCTGCTACCAAGTGAGTGCTGCCTCACAACCTTTCACTTTCACATGACATACGGCGTTGGCTGAGACGTGTGGCGTGTTCTCCGTGTTGTCCAGGGACAGTCCTGTAGTTCAGGGGAACTCCATCCTGGCTCTGAGCGGCCTGGCTGCTGCTCTGGCCAAATATGAGAGCAACCTGCCAGCGGATGGAGACGGCGGCCTCAGGGTACATGTTATGTAATATGTAATATGTAATCTATAACGTCATTACTGTGTAACACGGTATGTGAATGTGTCAAACTTAATAACTTCACCTTCGGTTGACTTTATGAAAGTGATGCTAACGCTCGGTTTATTAAGTTATTTTATGTCTTCATTTAGATTTATCTGATTTTATATTTGTAAATTATAGGTTCATTTTGATGTGATCTTATTTTAATTAGATACAAAAATGTAATAATTCATTTTAATTAGTTTTAATTAACTCAATTAGTGTAATCATTAACAGTAGT
Organism: Cottus gobio; assembly: GCA_023566465.1. NCBI lineage: Eukaryota > Metazoa > Chordata > Actinopteri > Perciformes > Cottidae > Cottus > Cottus gobio. The sequence continues at coordinate 15,554,011 of CM042233.1, read as the reverse complement.
ATTCATTCTATTAATAGTGAAAATTATAATATAAATCTCTCAATAAGCAAAGAGATGATATAGTGATCTTAAACAGGTGTTATCAGGAACACATACTTATTATTGTTATTAAATAATTAAAGGAATAGTGTGGTAATGATAATATTTTAAAACACACTGTCACGACAGTCAGGTACAAGAATGAGTCTGCTGCAAAGGTTTGCATTGTCAACCTTCTACTAAATAAATATGGATATATATATATAAATAAATATTCCTCACTGGCTTCTCCCTGTAGTCTGGACCAGAGTTTGTGCCCACAGCCAGCTGGTTGGCCATGGTGGTGAACACCCTGCTCAGCATCAGCAGCAGCAGCTACAAGGCCCGAGGACAAGTCTTCCCATGGTTCCTGCACGTACGTTTCATCCACCTTCTCTGTTTGTGCTCAATATACAGGGAAAGGTCCCACACTGGAGAGAGGGACATTCCTGTGTCTTTTTTTAATATGAAGCGGACGCTGTGTAAATATTGTGAAAGTATCAAAACGCTGCATCCACAGAGAAATGCACACAGCACGTATTCAGGAAGTGTCTTTGGGGAAAGCCATGTCCGAATCCAGAGAAATCACATCATATAAAAGTTATACAAATAAGTATTTGATCCCCTCGCACAACATGACTCAATACTTAGTTGAGAAGCCGTTGCTGGTTGCACAGAGTTCAGAGATCAGATGTTTCTTGTAGTTGCTGACCAGGGTAGCCGCTCCTTTGTTGCCTCGTCCATATGTTTTGGGTCATTGTCGTGCTGGAAGAAGGAGAAGAAGCTGAGGGAAGGAGGTTGTCGGCCAAGATTTTGTGGTGCATGGCCCCGTCCATCCTCAGCAGAGAAACACCCCCAAAGCATAACGTTTCCTCCTCCATCTTGGCGGTGGGGACGGTGTTCTTGGGGTTATTGTCATTATCCTCTTCCTCCAAACACTGAAAGTAGAGTTGATGCCAAAGAGCTGGAGTTTGTTTTCATCTGACCACATCACCTCCTCCCAAGCCTTCAGGTGTTGATTGGCAGACTCCAGACGGCCTGTACATGAGCCTTCTTGACCGGGGTGACCTGGGTTTTGTACCTTCTCCTCACTGACTAATGGAGTCCTTCTCTGTGTTGTTAGGCTGCTGTGTCTGTCTGCTGACTCAAGCTATCAGTCCGCTCTAACCCTGCCCTCCTTCCCTCACAGCGGTCGTACTCCGGCGAGAACACAGCGAGTGCCATCGCTCGCTCCTGTGCCAGCCTGGCGCTGTCGCTGCTGGTCCCGGTGCTGGTGGTGTGGCAGAGAGACGGTCTGGACCAGGTCCTGTCAGCGCTGCAGGCCGGCCTGCCGGGCTCCCCCACCGCTGACGACTCCCAGGCTGTCCAGTTCCACTCGGGCCTGGCGCTCGGCATGGTGCTGTCCAGTCTGCACCAACAACGCCTCGGGTAGAGTCCCTGTCCGTGGTAATGACTCCCACGGGCTGTAATCCGTCATCCATTATTAAGCCTGGTTCTCTCTCCCTGTGATACAGTGATGTCTCCGTTCAGAAGGACACTGATCTCCTCCACAGCTCTCTGGAGGCTCTGGAAAGTTGCTCCTTCAACCCAAACCTGGAATACAAGTAAGTGCTGAGTGTTTACCAGCACTAACCAACCAGTACTAACCAGTAGGGGTATAACCCCATATGGTACGGTTTATACCAGTGACTGGTTTATGCCAACTGGTGGATCGTGAGCATGAGAGCCAACCTTGTCATTAAGCAACATTTGTGTAGTGAATTCACAGCATTGTACTTTTGTTTTGATTTATTGATGTCAGCTTCACTGGTCTAATCCCCCCCCCCCCCCCCCCCCCCCCCTTCCTCCTCTGGCCCCTCCCTCAGTACCGGCTGTGTGTTGGGTCTGGGTCTGGTGCTCGCAGCGCTCTGCAGCAGTGGACAGACGGACCAGCATGTCCACGTCATCCTGACTCTGGATAAGCTGCTGTCCAGCCTGCAGGACAGCAGTGGGCAGGGACGCATGCTGCAGGAGGTACAAACAACAACACAGGTCTCAAAAACATTCTGTCCAGTGACTTGGACACTGATGGGAAAACTTTGCATCAGTTATTGGCACTAGGAATCTCACTTATGGGGCCATTTAGTTTCTTGAGGGTACATGGTATCACTATAAAACCTGAACCGTTATTAGAAAAAGGATTGTAAAAGTGTAATGATGATTATATTTGTGGGGCGACTGTGGCTCAGTGGTTAGCAAGTCAGTCTTTCAATCAGAGGATCGGTGGTTCAAACCCTGGCTCCGCTAGTCCATGTTGTTGTGTCCTTGATCAAGACACTTAACCCTAATTGCTCTACGGTCTACTGTATATCATGTAAGTCTCTTTGGATAAAAGCGTCAGTGAAATGTAATGTAATTTGTACTATGCCCACCTGTGAAGGTCTTGGCCTACTCTGTGGCGTGTGTGAGCGTCTCGGCCTTCAGCGGAGGACTTATAGATGCTGCCAAGGCTGAGGAGGTCATGAACACTCTGCGCACCCTCACTGAGGAGAGCCAGCAGGTCAACACTGCCCATTATTAAGCCAAGTCAATGTACTAATGTATAAGTGATAAGAAACACTAAAACATGGGATCATGTAATTATTAGGCCAGAGTAGACTCAATACACCTATACCAGGTAAGGCACTGAGCATTCTGAGGCTAACCCCTGCTCTCTATATTGTTGTGATGCTTCTGTTCAGACGCCAGGCTTCTCCCTGGCTCTAGGGTTGGTGGTCCACGGCCTGGCGAGGTCCGGTCACGGTAAAGCAGAGGACATCCATCCTCGTCTGCTGGCTGCTTGGATCAAGATCTTACTGGCTGAGGTACCACGTCTACATAGAGAACGTTTTTCTACAACATTAAACTCTATAAACAGATTCTGCATTGTAGACTCTGCATGCAACAGAAGAAAATGTAGGCAGCAGAAGCTTTGTGGTTTCTGTTTGTAGTCCAAGTGGTATTGACCAATCACGTTCAAGCAGGCTTTGGTTGAACGTCTGCGTGGAGAGACTCAATGCTTTGGCTGAAATGTACATTTAACCTGCAGACTATAAACTGCACACAGTACTAACACACATGTAGTAATATAGCTCATTGTGTTCAAGCTTTTCTCGATCATGCTACCAAGTGACTCGTCTGTTGAATGTTCACTTTGTGTTTCAGGGTTGTCCCACTATGCAGCGACTGGCTGCCGTCAACGGTCTCGTGGCTTTAGTCGGGTCCGAGACGTCCCTCATTCAGGTAAGAAGTCCACTTGTGAGCTGGGACCGCTAACCGCTAGTTGGAGGTCCGTATCCTGGAGATACGGCACACTCTCCTCCCAACAAAGTAGACCCCTGGTGGCAGGGAGGACAAAATGAAAATGGAAGTTTTGTTTGTACACGAGAATCTATTAAGCAAACCATCAAAACATAAACGGAGCCTGCACCAAGCTCTACTGCTTCATCCTCTCAGGTTGTATTTCACTAGCGACTCAGAGAGAATCACTTCAATTGTTATAACCTTAAATGCCAGATGTTTAAAAGAAAAGAAAAAGGTTTGTACTTCATTTCAATATGTATTTTACTCCAACCATGCAACTAAACAAAATAGTCCCAGCCAGTTTGATCATTAGCAGGGGTATAACATTATTTATGAGGATGTTGAATTGAGTCCTGTGGGAGGGGCCTTAACCATGAGGCTACGAGGGACCCAATGAAAGCAGCGAGCAGCACGAGCTCTAATATCCACTAACTCTACTCGAGAAGTTTCCCAGTCAGACTCTCTGACAGCCCATCCCTTCAGGCCTCCCTCCAAAGCCACTCCCCCAAAATTAAAATAATGAAAGTAAACAACCAAAAGGACAATAAAAAGTTTTTTTTGTGTCAGATAATTTGATTTGTTGACTGCTGTTGCGTTATCCCTCCTTGCTTCTTCTGGCAATCGGGGCTACATTTTGAAGTATTTATTTTTCTCCATCATAAGGTTTTGCTCTAATGAGGCCTTGAATGTTTCTGACACAGCAAACGAGTGAGTCGGAGCTTTCCTCCCAGCAGCAGAGCCGGTTGAATGAGGTTATCAGAGCCATCACACAGGTACGTCACATGACACATGTTATGCTCCATACTGTCATCCACCAGTGAAAATGTGACCCGTCCTTTCCGTAGTATTATTATCACTGAATACTACAAGATGCCTCAAGGTGTCAGACACTTGCTTTTTCCAGAACCTAGAGTCCCGCTTGCAGTATTTCAAAAAGGATGTGTCTGTTATTACTGTATTATTCACTGTGCATGGTTCTGATTGCTCTGACTGTATCATGAAGTCAACACATTGCTTGTTTCGCTCTCTTTTGCAGATCATAACATTCTCAGGAGCCATCGGCCTGCAGTCCAACAGTGCTTGTTTGGTTGGTCATTTGCATCTGGCCCACGTGTCCACCAGTCACAGTCACACAGCAGGTAGGAGCCGCTCTCACAAGTGACCAGGATGGAGCCTACTGAAGTTAGTGTCCGTCCTCTCAATGAGAGGCGACGTGGTGTTATATGTCTTTGTGTCCTCCTGTCATGTCCTCAGTCCCACAGGATTTCAGTTACCTCTCAGAGAAAAGCGTCATCAGAGCCATCGTCGACTTCATCACAGAGGCGGGAAAAAAAGGTCAGTTGTCAAGTTTATCAGTGATATTTTGAAAGTATATGACTAAATGATGATGATTAAATTGCCTGCATTTGCTTACATTTCACTTGTCGCTCACTTGCCCGTGGACCCAGGCCCAGACTTTGCTCATCCAGCTGTGGTTAAATCTGCACTGACCCCACTGGCAGCGGTGGGAGCCAGCTTCCAGTACCCACCCGTCAACTGGAGCGCGGTCCTGTCCCCTCTGATGAGGCTCAGCTTCGGTGAGAGCTCTCACACTTGTCTCCCTGTGCCTCGGGGCTCGCAGTCCAAGCTCAGCATCTTGTTTTCCCTCCAACAGGAGAGGATGTTCAGCATCAGTGTGTGCTGCTGGCATCGTGTCAGGCTCAGTCCTCTCAGAGCGCCGCTCTCTTCCTGGGCCCCTGGCTGTCACCGCCCCTCGTGCACAGTCTCAGTGTAAGTTCCTCTTGAGTGTTGAGCGAAATGAGTCCATTAGCGAATGCTGGAATCAGCCCAGAACCACAGGGTGGAGGGTGGAAGATCAACGGCTTAACCCTGTTCAGCAGAGGGTGTCTCACGCATTGTGTTATTAGCTCCTCCCGGATATATTAGCTTCTGCATACATGTTGGATGATAAGTAACAAAAGTGTCAGTCCAGAAAGATACAAGATATAAAATAGGAAATGTTTGAGGTCATAAAAAAGGAGCTACACGTTGATATTTATATCAAATGTAGTGCACAGCACATATTTTGACCACCGTCTTTTATCAGAGCTGCAAACTTGTCGCCTTACGGAAAAATCTCCCATCTTGAGTGACAAATATGGTTGTGATTCATCTCGATCCAAAGTGTTTATATTTGGGGCCGTGGGCGGGTCTGGGCAGCCACAGACACTTCCTTCACCGATGCTCGACTTTACTGCTTCCCCACATGTTGCAATGGAAACTCTTTGGGTTGCTGTAAGCCGAGCTGCAATAACGTTGCTTTGCTGAAGTGGGTGAACTTTATGGAGAGGAACTTGTCTCAATATTCATAATCTACAGATAAAGACTTTATTCACAAAGGTTTATGACAATTAGTAAGTAATTTATGATGTTCATAAATGTATTGTTCAATCTAGTTTGAGCAAATGTAAAACAATTTTACCAATATAAATAAATCCCAACTTCAATTCAACTTTTTTTTTTTTTTTTTACATATCGTATAACTTTCATAAGTCTTCTAACATTTGGTTTTGAGAAGCTTCCTGCAAATATAGTTCCATGTTGTTAAAACACCAGCAGCCATATAAGAGCTTTGTCTCAATGCTTTTTCAAATGGACTGATTTCTATCGAAGGAAATTAATAACTAAACAAGGTTTCAATTATGACCAGGTGGTCACTGCTGTTTGTGTACTTGTCAGTTAGTGCAGCTGACAGTGGGTACCCAAAGTATTGAGCCCTACTTGTACCTCTTCTCCAGTACCAGACCCGGGCCCACCTGTTGGACAGCCTGAGCTTGTGGATGAAGCACGTTGCTGAGGACAAGCTCCAGGTCCACATGGAGAGTCTGGGCTTGCAGCAGTTCCAGGAGGACCTACGACCCCAGCGTCTGTCCCTGTGCAGCTCCCTGCTGCAGGGCCTCGCTCGGGCCATGGCGCTCCCAAACCCCCCCAACAACTGCTGGACCATCCTCTGCTCCACCACGGAGAAGATCTTCAGCCTGCTGCCCAACCAGATACAGGTACCGAGCTGTCAGGACACTTCAATTCATTTCTATTCATGTTTGTACACCAGCTGACGCTTCATTTGCTTTCAGTTCATCTGATAATTCAACACCTGAAATGACAAGTCAATCACTTTTGTCTCTTCCACTTTAAGTGACTTAAAATTCTTACTTTAAATTCAACTGCGCTTAACAGGTTCGCATTCAATACATTTTTGTTCAAGTATTTTTACAGTTCATGTTCCTCTTCTGACATTCCAGCTGCTGTCACTGTTAATACTTTACTTCAACAGCACTCACACTTCAACTCTCTGGCCCAATCAACTGACAATATAACTACTTTCGTCCTCCACACATTAACTGACACTAAGTCATTTGTTCTCTTCAACTGAGGGTTCAGACATTATGTGTCAACAGACGTTCAAACTGCGCTACAATATCCAAGTGTCAGCCTGAAGGGACATTACAGCTGACAGCTCACCTGTGTGGGGTCTGAGCCGCGTCCATGGTCAAGAGGTCCGTCAAGAAAATCAAGCCCAATCGATGGTTCCAGTTATAATAGAAATGATTTATATAAAAAAAACACATTACAGATTGAATAACGCTTTGAAGTACAACAAAGAATATTCCACGTAACAGGGCCTCAAACGCATCCAATCATCCAGACTTCCGTTGTCTGTAGTCTGATCGATAGTCCGCTAGATAAGCTCCTTATTGCACTTCACGTTCCTGAGTGTTCTCCTACTTTCCACCTCACTTGCAGTCATACCTTCAAATTATTCTATCTGGTAAACTCATCCATTACAGTCAGTGTTATTCATTATTATATGCGCATAATGCATCCAGTGTTACTTAATTAACATACTTGCATAATACATTTAGTGGTAATTATTTGGCTTGACCTCTAACCTGTAAACACATGCACTACATAATAGCTACCACCAGGAGTGCTATTTAATCCCAGTTTTCTCACACCTGCTTTCAGCTTTTAAGCTTCATTCAGCAACACAAGTTGACTGTTTACAAACAAACTCAATACTACATTGTTTATAATGTAAAAACAGTGATTCCAGACCATTCACCAAGCGTATCCACCCGTTTCTTCTTCTCCTGATGATGAATTCATGTGTTGTAGGATAATGAGGTGGATTTGTACGTGGGAATCGCCAAATGTCTGTCTGAGATGTCTGATGCTGAGATCGACCGAATCACACGAGTCACAGAGGTACGGTATGATGGGACAAAGAGCCAATTAGTAAATGCTATATTGAAAAAGAGAGTTCGCAGAGCTAGCCTCCACTAGCTGGCTTAACACCATTATTAATTAATTAAATACAATTTATTTTGTATATCACAAAATCACATATTTGCCTTAGAGGGCTTTTTAACAGGGGAAAAAAAGAGAACAAATCTCAGGGAGAGCAACAGAGGAAGATCCCTCTATCAGGATGGACAGAAGTATGAACAACAGAATGAACACAACAGAGTTACAACACATTCCATACATAGGACAGAAATAATTCATATGAGAGTAAAAAGCAGAGAAATTATAGAAATATTACGACTATTAATAATCACAGCAGCAGTGGATATAGTAGAATAATAATGATAAGAAAATGAGTAATGATATTGGTAATAGTAATAAAAATGATTAATATATATATATATAATAGTAGAATATAGAGTTGAAAGAAGATAATTCGGATGGTATATGTTAGTATATGTATGCAGGCTTGTGGCTAGCAGCATGCTAACACTTTCTGTCTGTGTAAATAAGAGTGTACATGTTAGTAAGAGAAGCTCTGAGCTGAGTCCAGGGTGACTGTGGCTCAGTGGTTAGCAGGATCAGAGGATCAGTGGTTCAAACCCCAGCTCAGCCAGTCCATGTTGTTGTGTCCTTGAGCAAGACACTTAACCCTCATTGCTCACCGTTGCTGTGTCTACGGTCTACTGTATATCATGTAAGTCGCTTTGGATAAAAGCGTCAGCTAAATGAAATGTGATGTGATGTAATGAGTAGGCTCAGATGGAGAAGACCTGCTTCGTCCTGGCTTACCTGACCTCCCAGGGCCGGGTTCCCCTCCTGGGGCTCAATGACGTCATTGCCGGGGTGCTCCGCGGTTGGCCGAGCCGCAGAGTCGGCTGGCTCCTCCTGCAGACGTTTTACCAGTGTCGCCTGGCTGCCAGCCCCAATACAGGTCAGGAGCTGCTCCACATCAAACAGGAACAGCAGGCTAGCGGTTCCACTAGGTGGCACCAAAGTCAAGAACGTTTTATTCCATACATATTGATTTGAAGGATTGATTTATAAGCAAGGCAACACATATCTTCTTGATGTTTGTTTTACATTATCTTTCTCCACACACAGCACAATACATGTGTGTCGTAGTTTTACAGTATGTGTGTTCAGATGCTTTGCTCTCCGTGACAGGCGTTTCTAAACGAATGGAGTGGCTGCTGGAGCTGATGGGACACATCCGAAATGTCGCGTACGGTGCAACCTCCGTCCCATGTGGAGACACCAAACTGGTATGTGTCTGCGTCATACTGGAAAACTGCAGTGAGGCGTTTCTAGAGCTGTCGTGTGTTGTCATCACGTGACACAGATGGTGATTCAGCGTGAAGAGTTCAGGAATAACAGCTATGATATTTCCTGAGAAGTGGCAACACAGTTACAATGAAGTGGGGCAAGAACTACGAGCAGGGCTGTAGACGTTATTACCTACGTGAACGATGGCCGGTACTATAAAATTAGACCCAAGTTTATAATATACCAGGTTAATATCTAAAGTACCCACCTGTAGGTCCATCTTTACAAAATCACACTGTGCATGGACACCACATTCTGTATGTCGGGCTGAACGGGTCATATTGGATCTCAGCATCCTCCATACATAGTGAATATTTCTATATTTGTGGCCATTATCTGACTATGTTAGCAGAATGAATTAGATTAGGTGTATTGGTTCATAACATACACATACACGGTACACATAATAGGAGAATATTATGTCAAAATCAATTTATGTTGAAAACTAAATATAGATCAGAATAAAAAATAAAATAAAAGCATATGTACAACATGTATAGAAGAGAATTGCAATGAAAATATGAAGAAAATAAATAGAAATATGCACAATGTATCTGTAGAATCGCCTTATTCCACAAATTCTTCCTCCTTGTCAAAACATGGGATTACATTACCCACAATACAACTTGATTCTGCCAGTAGTGGTGAATGTAGCCTGCAGCAGGAGTGAGTTAACTGGTTTGAAGTGTCTCATTTTCAAACTCCTCAGATCACTTGAGGACATTTCTCAGACTTCACACAGCTCCCTCCCCTCACTCTGAATGATCTGTCATACTGTTATTACTGTGTTATAAGCTCTTTGGACATCCTGGAGTCAAACGATTCCTCTTCTGGTCCTGCAGGCCACAGACTTCCTGTTCCAGGTCTTTGCTGCCGCTGTAGTTTCCTGGGGCGAACACGCCATGCCTCTCCTCCTCGGCATCAGGGCCGTGTGGTTCCCATGGCAACCTGGCTCCAAGCCCCAAACTCTGCAACACGGTCTGTACGGTGAGGAGTCGCTCACGGACCTTGCCCTGCCCCAGTGCCTGCTGGGTGTATCCCGAAGCCTGGCTCTGCTGCTGGACAAAGAGCCCTGGAGCAGCCAGACACACAAGGTTAGTGCGTTTTATATTCTGTATACAAACATAACCAGGTGTTTTTAGAGGAGACGACAACCTGAGCTGCGTGTTTGTGTGTCTCAGTTCATAGACTGGCTTTTCAGCATCACAGAAGCTCCTGAACAGAGTCTGTCGGCCACCACCGTCAGCACAGCCAAAGGTAAGGAAAGCCAACAAGCAGCAGACAATACACACCTGCAGGAGGTTGAGCCACAGACACACGTTAGCCTCACACACTGTCCACAGAGCGTCTCTGGACTGGTAATAGGATTTTACCTGTCACTGTCCTGGACAAGCAGTGATGTCATAACTCATGCTAGGCTGGCGATGTAGACCACGGATACAATAGGAGAGGTTGCTACCATGCTGACAATCTGTCCCAGTGGGCAACTGTGGTACTACACTAGGTGCCCTAAAAGCATTTAATATAAGTGTAGAAAATGAGCCAAAATGTTCAATGAGCTCTGACTCTCACGTGAAGATATGGCACAATCCTCATTCTATTCATAAGAGACGGGAGATGGCTTCAGCTTCACTTTTCCCACAAACAAGAAGCAACCACAGCTTTGTGAGTGAGGCCTGACCCCAGCGTCGCTAACAATGAGCTGACACCCACGGGTCCAATATTTAGGGTTGCTAAATTATACCAAAAATAATTATTTCCAGCTGCTGACAGGAGACTTTCAACTGCAAACAATGTCAATGTCAAATGTTTTTTTAAAGAATTAAATGCATTCACCAACTTTGTTATCATCCAGGATATACAGTACAACAATATCAGATTGATCAAGATATCGATAATATTGCGACATCATTAAAACATCACAATGATATCAGTCAAATTGTTTTGAGTTGTTTTGAGTGTAGAGAGATTCTGTAACCATAATGATTTAAGGGCTGCTGGATTATGAGGGACGGTGAGGGAAGCCGTCAAGCTGAAGGAGGAGGCCTTTCGGGCTTGGTTGGCCCAGGGGTCTCATGAAGCAGCTGACAGGTACAGGCAGGCCAGAAGTGCTGCAGCTGCGGTGGTCACGGATGCTAAAACTCGGGCATGGGAGGAGTTCGGGGAGGCCATGGAGAAGGACTTTCGGTTGGCCTCAAGGTGGTTCTGGCAAACCATCTGACGACCCAGGAAGGGAAAGCAGGGCCTTCCCCAGGCTGTTATCAGCGGGGGAGGGGGGCTGCTGACCCAGACAGAGGATATCGTCGGGCGGTGGAAGGAGCACTTTGAGGAACTCCTAAACCCGGTCAACATGTCCCCTGAACAGGGGGCAGCGCCTGAAGACTTGGGGTTGGATGAACCCATATCCCTGGCAGAGGCCACTAAGGTAGTCAAAAAGCTCCTTGGAGATCCTTGGAGATCCGCCCTGAGATGCTGAAGGCGCTGGACTTTGTTGGGCTGTCTTGGCTGACACACCTCTTCAATGTCGCATGGGGGTCAGGAACAGTGCCCATGGACTGGCAGACCGGGGTGGTGGTTTCCATCTTCAAGAAGGGGGACCGGAGAGTGTGCTCGAATTATCGGGGTATCACACTACTCAGCCTCCCGGGAAAAGCTTATGCCAGGGTGCTGGAAGGGAGGCTCTGACCGTTTGTCGAACCTCGGATTCAAGAAGAACAGTGCGGGTTTCATCCCGGTTGTGGAACAGTGGACCAGCTCTTTACCCTTGCAAGGATACTGGAGGGGTCCTGGGAGTTTGCCCAACCAGTCTACATGTGCTTTGTGGACCTGTAGAAGGCTTTCGACCGGGTCCCTCTGGGCTTTTTGTGGGGGGTGCTGGGGGAGTATGGTGTGCCGGAGCCGTTGCAATGGGCCATCCGGTCTCTGTACGCCTGCAGTAGGAGCTGTGTTCGTATCCTCGGTAGTAACTCGGACACCCGGTGGGTGCTGGCCTCCGCCAGGGCTGCCCTTTATCACCGGTCCTGTTCGTGACTTTCACGGACAGGATATCTAGGCGTAGCCGTGGGGCGGAGAATGTCAGGGTCGGGGATCTTGGGATAGCCTCTCTGCTGTTTGCAGATGATGTGGTCCTGTTTGCCTCCTCGGACCATGACCTCCAGCATTCACTGGGGCGTTTTTCAGCCGAGTGTGAAGCGGCGGGGATGAGAGTCAGCAGCACGAAATCTGAGGCCATGGTGCTCTGCTGGAAACCGGTGGATTGCTCCGTCCGGGTGGGGACAGAGTGTCTACCACAAGCGAAGGAGTTCAAGTATCTCGGGGTCTTGTTCACGAGTGAGGGTAAAATGGAGCGGGAGATCGACAGACGAAGCTCTCAATTTACTGGTCGGTCTACGTCCCAACCCTCACCTATGGTCACGAACTTTGGGTCGTGACCGAAAGAACGAGGTCTCGGATACAAGCGGCCGAAATGAGTTTCCTCCGTAGAGTGGCCGGGCTCAGCCTTAGAGATAGGGTAAGGAGCTCGGACATCAGGAGGGAGCTTGGAGTTGAGCCGCTACTCCTTCGTGTCGAAAGGAGTCAGCTGACGTGGTTCAGCATCTAATTAGGATGCCTCGAGGACGCCTCCCTTTAGAGGTTTTCCAGGCACGTCCAACTGGTAGGAGGCCCCGGGGAAGACCCAGGACACGCTGGAGGGATTATATCTCCCAGCTGGCCTGGGAACGCCTCGGGATCCCCCAGAATGAGCTGGTAGATGTTGCGGGTGAGAGAGAAATCTGGGTCGGCCTGCTGGACCTGCTGCCACCGAGACCCGACCCCGGATAAGCGGTGGAAAATGGATGGATGGATGCATTATTTACACCATATTATCTATGTGTATTGTTAACATAAGCAGCGTAGAGTGATCGCGCACATCCCAAAAAAAGGGTTGTTGGCAGGTGATGGACAAAAGAAAATATATCCATGAAGGTCTGCACACTGCACTTCTTACGGGAGCTACAGTGTGCATACTTCTATCATAGGTTCATTATTCATAAAATATCAATACTTCATCCTTTAAATATCTTGATTATTGTCAGTAATGGTCACACAATGTGCTGAATGTAAACAGAAGTGTTTAAGAGAAAATCCCCCAGGGGAGGAAACACTGATGCTGACTGCATTGGCATGGCAACATAATAGGATACACGATAACAAAAACACATTCACGACATTCTTGGCACAAACATTTGCTTCTAAAGTTGAGTTGTTTCTGAGCAGTTTGTCTGGT